>JASFAT010000170.1:0-26050 GCA_031353405.1 Baronia brevicornis | reverse complement strand
ATTAAACCAACCCAAACTATCCGGACTGCACACTGAATTGATTTTATTGTGAATTGGTGACCTGGGGACAGCGACCGCGACGTCGGCTAGCAGTCAGTACTGGACGCCGTGTTTCATAACACGAGAGCGGCTAGTGACCACCACCACGCGTTAGGTTGCGTCGAGACGCTTTGGCCCTCTAGTGCAGAGAGAGGATAGGTCGATTAGAGACTGCCGAGCAACGAGGCCGTGATAGCCTTCACGTGAACACCTCACCGGTGTGGATGCGCCCGCGACACCCCGTGACATACGGGTGTGTCGATGGTTCGTCCCGCCCGTACTGCGAGGGCGCGGCGAGCCTCTAGCAGATGTAAACTAGGCGTTGTGTTCCAGCAGACGGCGGCGCCGCGGGTAGCGGCCGGCGAGCGCGCGCGTCGCCCCGCCCGCCCCGCACGAGGTCGCGAGTGCCCCCCCCCCCAACTAACGTGTGTCGCTTTGTGTGCTTCGGTCGGTTACGGCCACTTAACTGATCCCCTGACTAGTTGAGTTTAGCCAACCACCGCCCGTTACAGTCTGTAACCCCCCCCCCCCGCATCCAGTGCCAACACTCACAGTTTGCGGTAGATAATGTACTTAACATGGCGTGTGTGTGCGTGTGTGCGTGTGTGCGTGTTACCGTTTGACTGACTCACTGTCTCCTACGTCGAGAGATCCGTGCGTGTGTGCGTGTGTGTGAGGCATGCTGCGTGCGTGTGCGTGTGCGTGCCGTTTGTGTGTGTGCGTGTGCGTGTGTGTCACATGGGGCATATCATTCGTTATGTTTTCGTTTTCAGACGCGAAGTAACTTCGAGGAGACCAGCAAACAGACGGAGTCGCTCATGAAGAAGATGATGGAGGTCCGACAAATGGTCAGTGCACACACGTGACCGCGCGGCGGCCGCATCCACACCCCGCACCCCGCACCCCGCGCCCTAACTCCAACTTCAATTTATTTCTGGGTTAACCAATGATGATTGTACTATTTCTTTCAAATGAATGTATTCAGTTGGAGTTTAGTCTTCATTACCAAAAAACAAGTACATATTTTATAAATCCACCAAATCGGGCAAATCGAGTGTGTGGGTCGCGGCCATAAGAGATCTAATGTCTAATGCCCTGTGTTCCAAATGGTAATTCACCATTTTTTCTGTGTCAGAACAAGGAGGAGGATGTGTCGGAGGAGAGCGGGGGCGTCTCCCGCGCCGGGTACCTGTTCCTCATGGAGAAGAGTGAGTATCGCTCGGCCATTGCGCGGTGCATGTGTGTTCGTTTGGTCGTTGGTTTGTGATGCGTGATGCGTGCGGGGGTGTGTTGACGGCGTGCCGTGTGTCGTGTGTTGCAGAGGCGTTCGGCACCACGTGGAGCAAGCAGTACTGCAGCTACGAGAAGGAGTCGCGGATGCTGTCGCTGGTGCCCTACAATCAGATCAACGTCAAAACGGTGAGACTTATTTATTTACGTTCATCAATGTACACCGCTCTGCACCGAGCCCGTGGTGTGTGGTCTGTGTGTGATTGTGTAATGCTGTCCACGGCTCCAGTACGGGCGGTCCGCGGCTGTGGACATGTTACGTCACCGTGTTCAGAAAAGCCAATATTGTGGACACCGGGAACGGCCGAACGAACAAGTCGGTTGCCTGTTTATACACATAGACAACCGTGTTGTCTATTGCACAGAGCGTTGTCTATTGCACAGAGCGTTGTCTATTGTACAGAGTGGGCCGTGCGAGTGCGTGTGCGTGTGTGGCGGGCGCGCGGCCGCCGAAACGGAGCGCCGCTTCTGCTGGGAGGCCGTGCCGGCGGACCGCGAGCGTGCGCCCCTCACGCTGCAGGCGCTCGGGGACCGCGACCGCGCCGCCTGGCTGCGGGCGCTCGACGCCGCGCCGCCCACGCCCGCGACCGACGGCCCCGCCGCCGCCGCTCCCGCCCCCCGCGGCCCCCTCGGCGACGCCGACGGCGCGTGCGAGCTCAACGAGGCGGGGTTCGAGTTCGTGCGGGGGCTGATCGGCGTGTTGGAGGCGCGCGGCCTGGAGGAGCAGGGCCTGTACAGGTGACACACAGCGCCACAGTAGTACACCACCACTATTCAACAATATAGCTGATAATAACATGAGATTGTGAATATGAAATAAAAATACAACATCACTGATTTAAGTTTAACGTCTTGATATAATTATTGTTGACAACTGTCAGATACTGTTAGACAGATAGTGGTTGTACGTTGTGTGTATGTGTGTGTGCGTGCGTCAGGGTGGCGGGCGTGGCGTCGCGAGTGGCGCGGCTGGTGGCGCAGGCGTCCCTGGGCGCCGCCGCCCTCGCCGACCCCGCCGAGCTGGAGACCAAGACGCTGACCTCCGCGCTCAAGAGCTATCTGCGCGCGTTGCCCGACCCGCTGCTCACGCGCCGCCTGCACCGGCGGTTCATCGCCGCCGCCAGTCAGTATCCCGCTGACACCACACCACACACCACACACACACACCACACACACACACCACACACACACACACACACACACAGAGACCATACGGGCGTTCGTCTGAGTTAGTACTTGAAACACCTATCTGAGTTTTGTCGGAAAAGAACCAGGGTGTCATCAGTATTATAACAGTGTATATTAAAAAACGAAAAACAAAAAAGCATCAAGTAGGTGAGCAACAAAGTTGTGGTCAACGACCGGCCGGTCGGATGTCTGCATGTCAGTAGTCTACCATCGTCCTACGAGTCGGCTGCGGGGGGCGGGCGGCGGGCGGCGGCTGCTCGTCGCCAGGTCATGCGGGCCGAAGCACGGGAGATACGCGCGGTACTTGCGTAGGGCTCTTTCCCGCGCGCATTTCTTGACTCCCTACAAATATATCTATTCTGGTCCCTTTTCCAACCATCCCTTCTGCAATACTTTACCAAGCACTTTGGTTGTAGAACCGTGTGCTTACCTGTGATTAAGTTTTACTTTGTTTTATAGCAGATCAGGCATGCGGGTCACCTGGTGGTGAGCGATCACCGCCGTCCATAGACATCCGCAACACCGGTGACGTCGCAGATGCGTTGCAGACCTTTAACGAACACATACGCTCTCCTCTTGAATGTGAAAGTGTGGATCCAAACGGTTCCGCTAATTCGAACGTCAATACGTCACAACACCTCCGCAATAGTTGAACACACTAACATACATTAATAAGTCTGAATTCATTCTATAACTCTCTGCGGTGACTGGCGCGTGTGCGTGCAGAGTGCGAGCGGCGGGCGGAGCGCGTGCTGGCGCTGCACGGCGTGCTGGCCGCGCTGCCCCCCGACAACCGCGAGATGCTGCGGCTGGTGCTGCAACACCTGCGCAAGTGAGCACCCCACACCTCACCCCACCTGCCTGTCTGCCTGTCTGCCTAACCCGCACCTCCCCTCTGTACACGCACACACCATTCGCTACTCACACGCCCGTCTCCGGACTGGCCGGTTACCACATTGTGTATTACGGCGTCGACGGTGGCTCCAATTATAATGGATCTCCCCGCAACTGAATTTCGGTCTCTATGAACAAAAACGAGATGGCGAACAAAGACAATAAACAGTGAACAAAGAATCTAGATTTGCTCCAACATAGCAACAATGTCTCCTCTAACAAACAAATGAAATTACTGCAAAACAATTCTTTAAATACAGTTCAATATTCAAATGAAATAATTATATGAATTTTAAAGAATTTACTTTATGCAAATTACAACTATTTTATATAAACCAATGTTATGCTTGCACAATCTGCCAACAGATGGCGCCATAGTTACACATTACTTTTATCTATTGCATAAAATAATTAAATGATGATATTAATTGTAATACGCCGAGGTGTACTCACATAACACATCAAATCTCTTGAAATTAAACTATTTACTAGCTTGTCACGTTACGTCTTGATAAAATGGTGGCTGTTCTACCAAAACCTTCTATGGACTGTTTCAGTCAACTTAAAAAGTCAAGATACACGCATTTATTTCATTCACACTTATACGCCTTAATCGTAGTTCGTATTGTATAATACGCCGCCACAATTAAACAATATAACTGATAATATAAGATTATGAAAATGAAATAAAAACACGTCCTTGTCTGTTCTTAATTTTAAATAAATGAACATACAAATGTTTTTTGGTAGAAACAAACGATTGGTAGAAAAGTTTGTGTATTAATATATTTTAACTCTTCTTAACTGAACGTAGGCGCGACAAGTTCAAACAAACGAAAGGTTTTTCTTATTATAGTTAAACAAAATAAACAGAGTTGTGTGAGCTCTTCGTGTCTCAGCTACACTGTAATAATAATTGTTATTGAGTGTTTACGGCGCCGCGTGTCGTGTCATATTATATTTGATAATTCCAGATTTGTGAGTTGTGGGCACCCCATCACAATTGGTTTACATTCATTCCTTTCGGAATTTGGGTGGGATTTAATTGTACAATTAAAAGTCACAGGTCCCGTCACGGTTTATTAGCCGAGCGCGTCAGTGGTGGGGGTGCTTTGCCTTACCACAAGTGTACACTCGCGTATATGATCATCGTGTGTTGTTCTAGTGGAGAGTTGATTGGAACACATACAACAAGTTTATTTATTTTGAATATGTGTAGTGATAAATAAACATGACAAAAAAATAGACCTGAAATCGACTTATGCGCATTTAAGGTCAGCGCTATTAAACTGTGATGGTATCTGTACGTGTGTGTGTGTGTGCGTGCATCGATCTGCGTGTGTGTGTGTGTGCTCGCTAACACGAAGAGGTGTGACGTGGTATATATGTGTGTATGTGCGTAGCGTGGCGGCCAACAGCGACAAGAACCTGATGACGACGTCCAACCTGGCGGTGTGCTTCGGGCCCACGCTGCTGCGGCCCGAGCGCGAGACAGTCGCCTCCATCCTGGAGCTCAAGTTCTGCAACGTGCTAGTGGAGACGCTGCTGGAGCACTACGACGCCGTGTTCGACGCCGCGCCGCCGCCCGCCCCGCACCACGCGCCGCCGCCCCCACCACACCCAGCCGCGCCCAACGGCATACTCAGGTCAGTCCGCTCACTGCTTTTATGTACACACGAATTTTATCCACCAAAAATCTCAGAATGTAGGTGTTTCCATAACCATTTGATCGATTTTGTCCACGTGTCCACGTGTGTACGTTAGCAACGTAAGCGGGCGAAAACGGGATGCACTCTGACATGCCGTCAGCCAAACTGTGCGAATGTGGAACAATTTACCACCGGCGGTGTTCCCGCGTGAATACGACACAGGGGCGTTCAAGAGACGAGCGTGTGTGTTCCCAAAAGGCCGGCAACGCGTCTAGGAAGACCAGCGTTGTGTATGTGTATGGGCAGCGGTGATCACTTGCCAGCAGGTGGCCCGCGTGTTCGTGTGCCTGCGCTGCTGGAAAATGGCTCTTCAGATATGTTCACCGCTTGTCATATACAAGTTAATAGTTTAGGTGATCTCTGTGTGAAGTGTACTCCGTGTGAGTGTTTAGCGCGCCGTTTTTGGGGGAGAGTGTTTAACCACGCTCACGCACGCACGTACTCACGTACGCACGCACACGCGCACGCACACGCACGCGACAGCACCGTGCGTTGTTACTGCGGTGCGACATTGAGGTGCAGCAGACATGTTTTTATTCTATTTCACGTGATATTGTACAATAATTAAAGAGTGTTCAGTGCGCAATACACGATCATTGTATTTTAGATATAAGAAATCTTTTGCTGTGAAATGGTGCGCTATGGGACTGTGAAGGCGATAACAATGAAACCTCGTCGGATGCTCAAATGCTACTCTATTATTAATACTATCCATATACAATTTATAGGCGAGCTTATATTATACATGTTTAAATATTATACACCAAAGCGCGCAATAATTCATGAATTGTTCCTGTTCCCAAACTGCTTCCACGCAATGCGCGTTACACGTCAGCAACACGCCACCAAACGTCAGTTCGCCGCAGTACACGACCGACCCGTCGGCGGCCGTCGCGCTCGCCTACCCGCACCCGTTTGTTACTGCTGTCCATTGAGCGCGGCGGGGTGCACGCATGCCAGGCACGACGTGTTCTGTCGAAGTATACTGACTGGAGTTTAAGAGCAGTGTTACAAACATTGTACAGGGATCATGTTTGATCATGAATGATCATCTTCATCCAACACTTAAAGTATTTAAATACACAATGAAGATGTGCGCACAAAAGCGGACCGTGCCCGCTATCTGTGAACTGCAACAAGGTCCCGCAGGCTGCACACAGTGCTAATGGCCGCGACGCGACATACACTGAGGCACCTCACATCACGGTACCGTTCATCGTTGGAACCTCGTGTTGGAACGGAACGCTCGCATCGTCCGCCCGCCCGGTCAGGTTTGTGTTGTACTGCACACATTGCGCACGTGTGTCACGTCACGCCCCAGTGTGTGGCAAACTTCAAGCAACCACACCCTCGTTACTTAGAGATTTATCGTTATAACTTACAACGATACTACTCCATCCGCCATCTGTGTGCCTTTTATTTTATATCCAATACCGGGCAGGCGTTTCAAGTTTGAGTTTATTTCGAACTGATTGTGTGGGAGACACAGTGAGTGCGCGCAATGTTCGAGACTCAGCGAGGCAGTAGGTCGGCCGCAGACAGCGGGGACGGCGCACCTGCCGCCCGGGGGCGAGGGGCCGGAGGCCGGGGGCCGCGCACGGATTGCGCGCCGGCTGGCGAGGCCTGTTTCTTATCGCGCCGCTAGGGCTGACAACTTTTTGTACGAGAAATAAATTATATTGATGTCGGAGTCGGTGTATCGATATACATACTCAAGTGAAAATAATGACCGCCCGATTAATAATCAAGTTCATTATGTGAAAACAGGCATCTTAGTGCATCTCCTGTACCAGGAGGATTAAAATAAACAGTATTTTAAAATTTTAAAAACATATTTTTGCACAAATTAATAACTTCTATTAATATTTTAAATTACTCGTAAGTTTCTGCACAATTTTAATTGAAATTAAAATAAATCAAGAGTTCATACTTTATTAAATCAATAGCTCGATTGATGGACGTGTCGCTGTGTGTGTGTGTGTGTGTGGCGTTTAAAGCAATGGACCCGACGTTCCTTGCTTATATTTTGTATGGCCCCGGCCAAGTTTCGCTTTCTTCCTGCGTGTTGTACGAGAAAAAGATGAATCTGTTCTGAGTTTACGTAATGATTTAAAATTACGTTAATATTTACTTGGAGCGATGTATTAATTTTAATATGATATTTACTACAATTCTTTTGATCCCATTTGTAATGTACTTGAGGTGCTAATGTATATCACATAAGATCCGTGAAAAGTTATTCGACAAATAATATTGTGTGTACGTGAAGCTTTGGATGATCCAGTATTGTATCTTTACTTTCCATATATTACTCCAAACAATGAAAACTGCAACGGGTGCGCGGCGCGTGCGTGACTCTCACGGTTTCATTCTGAAATAAAGTACGCGTACGTTATGTTACGGCTCCAGACACCTGCGTGGATGAAATTATTTTTTTTAAAAAATATATGATCAGTATTAATAAAAGAGCGAAATAGAGTATAATACTGTTTTTATTAGTACGGTTGGTGACCCTACGCGCCGCTGCCCGCTCGCCGACGAGACAAAAACGCACCCGCCAGCTGGCGCTCGCTCCGCCTCCACAAAGCCTTCCCTGTCTCGTCATGTTCTCATTATATTTTTCTCTTAATATTGTGTGACGGTACTTGGTATTTTTATTATATAAAAAAGTAATAACTCAGGTAAGTTACTGTAATGATTCAGTAGTGTAGCCACTAGTTCAACCACACTCAAAGCTCATTTAAAATAAAATTAACACATCCTGACAGTCGTGTGTGTGAGCGTGCTGAAGTTTCACCCGGCACTGGGCGCGGCGCACGGTCCGTGCGGGTCGCGGGTCGCGTGTCGCGTGTCGCGTGTCGCGTGTCGCATGTTGCGTGTCGCTGGCTGCAGTGTTGATGGCAATACTTTGACATTATATCACTTCCCAGAAATAACGGAACCGACGAACAAGTGTCAAAACGAAATTATCAGGAACCGTGTGTCCCCCCCACCCCCTACCCCTCTCGTCTGAAATGTAAACTTCGCTCCAGTTTACACAGCCGTTTGGTTTCAAGTGGGTTTACATTATAATATTATTATGGCTGCATAAATAATCCTGGCAGTTCAAAAGAGTAATTGATAGAAAAAAGAGAGTCGGCAGAGTCGAGGCAACGCCCCGCCCGGCCCCGCCCCGCCCCATCCCACACCGCGCCCGCGCTGTATGTGAACAACAACTGCCGGTACGTGGCCGTCACTTTAAGGTATTCTACTTGAATAAAGGAATGTAGATGGAGTTTATCCGAGATGGAGTGTGCATGTGTGTGAGTGTGTGTGTGCGCGCGCTAAACGCACGCGGCCGCCAAGGGCGCGCTGCCGCGCACCTGCCGCCCGACCGACTGTCTTCCAGTGCCATTCGTTATCTGTACGTAATTAACAATAGAGATTTAGTAATAATATAAATCACAGCACCGTCAGACGTACCATTTATATATATGTATATTTTTTTTTCCGACTAAACCACTCCGATCAGCCACTACACGAATCAGCATCGACTTTTTTTTATTCAATTGCTCGTTTGAAACGTCAAAAAATACAATTTTCAAGTAAAGATTTCAAATTATTTAAAATTACGTTAATATTAGGAGCGATTTATGAATTTTAATTTAATATTAACTACAATTCTTTTGATCCCATTTGTAATGTAAATATTAAAGATTTGAAATATTAAAGAATTGTCAAGATCTGTAAAAAATTATTCGACAAATAATATTGTGTGCCCGCGAAGCTTTGGACGGGACAACAAATATCCGATACATACACAATTCACTATCATTACTCTATCACTAATTATCATAATATATATGTGCGAGCGCGCGCGCGTGTGTGTTTGCATTTTGTCCGCGACGGAGCAATGCGTGTGTCGGTCAAGGTCGTTCGTTCCCAAAACGAGCGAACACGTTCGCACTTACGTACGCGTGCGCGCTCGCGGTGCTGACGACCTCCGCGCACACATTGTTTGTTTATGTTGGAGGCACAGCTGTAACACGCACACACACACATATAGATACATCATAAGGTTGCTGGTTGCCGAATTATTTCAATACAGCGTTGGTGCAAATTATCTCTATTGTACAATAGAGCTGCAGCGCGTCATTTTATTGATAACCATCATTTTTGTTTCTTTGCTCCGTATATGAGTACATATTTGTGAAAATATTTCTGTTTGTTTTGAATTTTAATCAGCAATTTAACGTTCGTCGTCACAATGCGCGTGCGCGTGTGTGTGCCCGTACCTGCGAGCACAAAGCGATCGAGGGATTTATTCAAATGTGAGCCCCAATAAAAGTACAATCAGCAGGAAGGGATCGTTTTGTGTATGTTTCAATCGAGAGCAGCGGTGGCTGCATTACGTAAGGGTGCACGTGTTGCGAGCGAGGTCCGCCCGCCCCGACGATCCACTGCCGCCCCAATAAAAAACATAATTGTAAGACACTGGAGTACTAAATACATCTCTATTTTTTTATTTGTACACGTGTGTGTACTGTTGTTGGTTGTCGGCGACCTGTACCGACCCGTTCCGTCTGCCCTGGACCGCCCAGGGTACTATATAGTTCACTATGGGTGTCGACAAACCCCCGCACCCTGGCACCACGTCCGCACTCACCACCAACTCGTCCGTCCACCCGTCGGACGAGGTGGTGGAGAAGAAAAGAAAATTAAAAACAGAATGAATTCCGACCATTTGTGGATGCAGCATGCTCATTTTGTTATGCGCCGTCTCCCTCTCACACGTCGCGCTGGCAGCATGTCGGCCTGCACGGGCCAGGTGTTATCCGGAGAAATCTGGTCTGTGGGCGCGCACTTTTTATGCCTCCGCATGTTTGCGTGTCGGAGACACCCGCTCTTCATTTTTTTGTCCCACACCTGCTATCGCTTGCTCTGCTTGTGTTAAGTACATTCCGCTTATTGTATACATCTGTCTACACTGTATAATGTTTTAATGATTGAGATAACAATGAAACATTTTATATTGCTATCCAATAATGCTAAGCAATATGAGCTAGTATAATCATAGCGCTGCTGGAAGAGGGGTGTAGCCAGTGTTACGTCTCACAACGAAAATACCGCTTCTAGGATTGAAAATTCTTAAAAAGATTTTTAGTCATCTAAGCCAGTGACATAGTACTTGTAAATATATTAATATTATCCATTGTAAAGTCAATGACTGTATGGTGCCCGCTTTTGTGCAGATGAAATGATGAATGAATGAATTTAACTCACGACATTCGGTCCAGAGAGCAAACACTGCTCGCTCGCTGCGCCGCGCGTGTAACTGTGCGTCAGTTGGACGGGGCGAGTGCCGCGCTGACCGTGTCGCGGATGCGGACTACCACAGCGACGGGACGTTCGGTGGTGCACTTGATAACGTAGGCGCGGTTCGTGTCGTGGTGACGTCACGGCAGCGGCCCGGGCGGCAGGGGTTGTCAGCGCGTGTGCTTCTAGTTGCCACGTCCGAGTGTGGAGCGCGCACACGTTCGCAATCATTTGTTTATTGTAAAATAGCGGTGGCCTACACTGATAACTGTCCCGGCGAGCGGTCGGCGTGTCTGCGGCCACCTGCGCGGCTCGCCACGGCCTCTTGTGGTGTTCGCGAGAGTGGCTACGCTGCTCGCGGCCGCGAGGACACTCCTCGCGCTCTATACTATAACTGATTCTCATGTCGTATATAGAGGTGGTGTCTATAACCATAAATTAGAAAAAAAATCCGCTTTAATGCATTCAATACAAAATCCACGGCATATCATATGCTAACTAACACTCATATAAATTTAGAAAACTTTTGGTGCCTATTGTGGATTTACATTTGCATTATATTAACTTAATTAAAATATTACTAATCAAAAGCATTATATGTATCTATATATATTGTGTGTGTGTATATAGTGTGTGTGCTCGTGTGCGTGTGTTTGTGAGAGAGGCAAGAATGTATATTTAAAAACAATTATTGTGTAGGAGAATTTTGAGATCATTTTTTTAAATGTGGCTTTAATATTGTGAAATAAATCTAGACTTTAAATAACTTATTGTAGGAATAATATGCGCGAGAAATAACATGGTTTGAAATTCAATTAGCTCCATTAGCGCATTGTTTGCTACTTACACACGTACGCACACTAACGGTGTGTGTATGTGAAATTGGGAATAGCTTAATCGTAAAACTTACACTGTGATTTGTTATTTTAGTCCTCGAGGTCGACGTCGCGGTCGACGTCAGGGGGCGGATACTCGCCACAAATATATGTATTAAGTAATAAATTAAATATTTAATTAACTACTTTTCCATTTTAAATATTTCATTTACATGTAATTGGAAGCCAAGGTTCAGTTCGCGTCGAGATAACGTGCCGTCTGTTATTGGAACTAGACGAGTAAATTATAAGTAAATGAACTGTATCATGGTTAAGTGCGTGGTCACCCTGGCTGCTGGCTGCGTTACCGTCCCTACCTGAATAGTTTTCGGCAAAAATTCTCCGAGACAACGTGAGCGATGCGCCCGCGCGACACCTGGCGGGCGGCTTCGGCTGCAGCTGCGCGCGCGGCGGCGCACCTGCCGCGTCTCCGCGCGTTTCTCCAACCTCGACGTCGTCCTTTTTCACCGCGCGTCCGCAATTTTTAATAATAATAATAATAATAATTCTTTATTTGTATAATGTGAGGTTATAACAAGATGAAAAAAAGAGACGTATAAAAGCTCCATCACATTGCCACTTACGGCGTACAAACTTCATTAATAATGACACACTATTAGAAATAATTAAAACAATTATTACAAATCTAAATATAGATAAACTATTACTATTTATATAGATAAACTATCACTTTATAGTTTACACTATATATTTATATATTATATACATTTGATCGACTCTTTAAAGCAAAAAAAGTCCTGAATATTAAAATATTGGCATCTATTAGCCATTTATGTAATCTTTTTTTAAATAAAGTTGCGTTCAATTCTTTTAATTCATGAGGTATATTGTTGTAAATGCGTATACACATGAACAGGCAACTATTTATATATTTGCTGAGTCTGGGGTGATCATCCAACACTAATCTTCGAGGATCACGCCGAGAAAGACCAGCGTTATCATTAGCTGTTTTAAATAGTTCTTGATGCCTCAAAAGAAATAAACACACACCTCATATATATAGAGAGCTGGCAATGGTAGTAGGCCAGAGCTTCTTGGACACTGGCTGACACGATTTTTGTATTTGTTTGTTGCTGGTAGTGATTCGTTGCGATCTGTTTCGACGACAATCAATCAATAGTGCAAGCACGGGTCAAACGATGCGTCCTCGGACACGTATACTGTTCTGGTAGAACAACAACAGTCGCGGAAGAAAACGCAGCGGCGGGTGTTTGCGCAGAAACCGTTTCCCGCATTCGTATGGTGTAACTATGCGTAACGCAAATGCGGGAGCTCGCGAGAGATGATTGAATCTACACGGAGAGTTCACAACTAGGTACCTAAATTGTAAAGCGATGTTGTGTGTGTACTGGTCCGTGTGCACACAATAATATTTTCAGAATTTGGTTTTCGCAAATCTTAGCAAGGTTTTAGTTTCTCATCTCAATTAGAATACATTTCCGCAAACTGATACTCCACTCCATAGATTGTTTGAATCTGTTAATTTGAAGTTAGCGCTAAGTTATGTTGCGCGCGCACACACCCACACACAAACACATACACACACGTGTGTCAGTCAGCGGCGCGGGGCGGCGCGGTGCGGTGCGGGGTGACGGGTCCGCTGCCGAGCCAGTGTGGCGGCGGCAGGTGCGCCGCGCGCTCGCTCCTCGCATATAAGCGGGCCGCGGCCGGGCCCGCAACCAGTCCACCACGAGACGGACAACCACGAGTGTGCGTCAGCTCTGAACAAACAAACTGGTTTACATGTGCGTTGTGCCGTGTATCAAGTGTAGTGCGGTGCGCCATGATCATCTGTCTGTCGGGTTTCGTGATCGCCGGGTTAGTACACTGAAGCCTCCGCGGGCATCACTTGGATAAATAACAATTAAAATAAAAATTGTAAATACAAGCGCACGGAAACCAAAAGAATACAATAGCACATAATAATAAAAATATAGACAACAGGAGTGTCAGCTGTTGTTGACAGAGGACCAGGTTCCGTTTTTATTGAAAAGTCAAAACTCAGGTAGTTGTTTCTCGATGAATTATGATTTGTGTAACAATTGTCTCGAAACGGGACGATTTGTGTCAAAGTAATGCCACTGTTAGCTAGTGATCCTTAGTACAACAAGTGTACATACATAGACCTACATTATACTAGTAGCATCTGTGTTTGTATTATTTAAACACTAAATAAATAAAAAAGAATTGGAGGCAGTCATGCGGGCTGCCGACAGAAGTGAAAACATGAAACTGTATTTTGAAATTCCAAACTATAAAATAAATAAACAATAATATTTTTAATAAATAAATAGTATATAAATAAATTTAATAATATATACCTTAAGCATTAGCATGTTGCTAGCACGAACCCATGGATTTTCCCTACCCAGAGTAGTGTAACGCGGTCATCTAAGTAGTGTAACTTTTGAATGTATGTGTGTATGTTCGTCTTTTGTTGCATTGATCGATCATATGGATTACGTTAAGCCGCAGCCACACTGGCGTCCGCCGCGGTTCCGTAGATACTCACAGAATAGAACAGAATAAGTTTGACAATATGCCTTTTCCCTTATCTGGCAGCCAGAGCTAGCAAATGTATTTGGATCGCGGTATATCGTTGTACCCACACAGTGCGCGTCCGTCCGTCACGGTTTCCTGCACACCGTGCACTTCTCGCTTATGGCTGATATATCTGGCTATCTGCTGATTTTCCTTACAACCTCCGTTGAGCTTGTAAATAATGTTGGGCTTTGGTTTTATAAATTCAAATTCTTTATTTTTCGACTGAAATAAACAAACGTCAGCCCGCCAACAATTACATCTTCATCGACGTCGTTTCGTAAAGAGGTTGCTTTGGATGAAGGGGAAGAAACTATTTATATAATACATTTTTTTGTAGCAGAGCACATACACGAACACGTGGGATCCAACACCTGGTGTTCAGTAATCAGCCGGCGGCGCCGAGTACCGTTGCCGACTTTTTGTGAACACATACGCTCTTGTCTTGAATGCATATGAATCTATGTCTGAACCGTTCCACGTTTGCACAGGCTGTGAAAGGAATCTGCGCCTCAATGGCACGGCGTTGTGGGTGTGTGTGTGTGTGTGTGTGCGAGCGCGGGGTCCCGGGAGACCAGTTAAGGATATTTTCCTTTATTTCCATCTTCCCGCCCCAGCACTTTCTTCTCTTCGCTTTATTTACATCCTCGTCCGTAAGGTAGGCGACGTGTCTGCAGTGTCCGTAGTACTGCAGGTGTGGGGGCGGCCGTGGTCGGTTACCTCCTGGTGCCCCGCTCGCTGCGCGCTGCGAACCAAGGGCTTCCATTAAGTAAACACCTGTGAGTGACGTTCACCGTTTGTTGTCCACAGGGCGTCGCCCGCGCCGGGCGCTGTTGCGGCGGCGGCGGCCCGCGCCGACCTGGTGAGTGCCGCGACCCGCTTGCCGGTGTCGTTGTTGTTGTTGTTGTTGTTGTTGCTGTTGCCGCTGGCGGTCACACGTACTGCACACCGCGTGTGTGTGTGTGTGCGCGAGGCGCGCCACTCCGACGACGGCCGACCGCGCGCGCCTGTGACCCTCAATACAATGCAATTAACATGTTTTGCTGTTCTATGCTCATGTGTTTTGTTGTTGTGTCTAGAATAAGTATACGATAAGATGGACGAAGGAGATCACAATGAGAGTGTATAATTAATATTCTACGTTTTATATGTTATTAACTATTTTGTTTTGTGACAGGCGATGCTGGACCGCGGCGCGGGCCCAGCGCTGGGCATCAGCCTGGCTACGCCCACGTATTCGCCGCATCATCATCAACTCCTGGCGCACTTCGCTCCCGTGCACAGAGGTCGGTACAACCCCACCGCCACACATACGACACACATGTATTGTGAGGTTTACACGAGTCCGCAGGATAGGCTTTAAGTTGAATGCCATCGAAAATAAGAAAAACATATATTTTTAATATTTAAAATTGAAATGTTCAGTACAGAAACTTTATACATATGTTTAAAACAAAAAGAGAAGCGTCACAGGACGCTTGACGGCTCGGTCTCTGCCGTGTGCTCGCAGCCAACTGTGAGTGAGGCTGTGTAGAGTGGGATTGAAGGGACCGTAGCCTGAATAGAGACGACGTCTCGGTCTGCGATTTCACTCCCATACCCCGCAATAAGATGTATTTCATCTAAAACCACTAAGAAATTATTTAGAGTAAACATAAATTAAATTTTTAAGACATTGAAACACTTGTACGAAATAATTTTTTATGAAATGTTTTCCTATTATGTTATTTAATGTATTTATTGTTCACATTCAGCGAGACTTTGTGTGTGTGTGTGTGCGTGTGAGCGTGTTGTTGTCTGACGGCTGCTTCTGCTTTGCAGGTGGTGCGCGCTGCAGCAGCAGCTCGGAGTCGGTGTCCAGTCACAGCGCGTCGCCGCCGCCGCCCGCCCGCGCCGCCCACGCCCACACCCACCCCCACGCCCACGCCGCGCGCACCACGTACGTATCGAAACAAACACCCACCACATCCGCCGGTCCGCACCACACGTGTACACGTGCAACTCACACACACACACACACACCCGGCGCAGACACGACACGACACACACACACACAAAACGTGTCGCAATATGACCGTGTGACGGGCGTGTGTTGCAGGCGCGTGCGCACGCTGTACGCGTGCCTCGGCGAGAGCGAGGGCGAGCTGTCGTTCGAGCCGAACCAGATCATCACGAACGTGACGCCGTCCGCGGAGCCCGGCTGGCTGCGCGGCACGCTCAACGGCAAGAGCGGCCTCGTGCCCGAGAACTACGTGGAGCCGCTGCCCTAGCGGCGCGCCCCACGCGCCCCCGCCGGCGACCCTAGCCTCCCGCCGCCCCGCCACGGGGCCTGCGTCGAACCCCCGCCGCCCTAGCGCGGTGCACCCCGGCGACCGGCCGAGCCGCCGCCGCCGCCGCCGCCGTCCGGAGGCCGTCCGGCCCGGCGACCGGAAGCCGTCCGGCCCGCAGCCGGACACGAGCCGGAGCCGGAGCCGGAGCCGCCGCCATCATTGTTGACTCTTTATAACTCTGTGTATGCTCGTTGTACATTGTACTGTATATACAAAACTTGTTGATATTTTAACTATTTATATGACTGTATACGTACGTTGTGAATTTTGTACCAAATATTGTGTAGGAGACGCGTGTGGCCGAGCGCCCGTCGACGCTGTCGTAAACAAATATTTAAATATACCACTAATTATCATCACACGCTTTTTACTGAATCCCGTCACCTCCATGTTGACCAGTCGGCGCGCCGGGAGACGATGGTGAATGCAGAAGTGGAACGGAATGGGGTGCACTTTATAGAAAGCTCTTTCGCGCTGGGGTGTACCACCGGTGGTATATTGTTGTCTGTCCCATGGGATGGAATGGCTTTATCATCTAGGACCGTAGTCCACAACAAAACTGGCGTACCAGCATAAAGAGGGCTTTGCCCCTTGGTAGTGCGTAAGCACAATTTATTGTGTAGTGTGTGATAAGGCATCATCACAATGAACAAGGTCGGCACGGCATTCCGCCGCAGAGCATGCGTCACGCGCTGCAGTTGCTGTAGTCAGTAAGTCAGTTCGCGGTAAGAGTGTCACACTCGAGCGCAGGCGACAACCATTAAGCCAACGATATGTCCAGCGGCCGCTGTCGACAGAATGTTACATAATGCAACAAGCGTCAACACAACTTATGTCTAAACAACCACTAATTTAAAGGCCTACACAACCCGAGCAGACCAAACCACCAATATACCTCCATCGTCTGAAGTCATACAACACGCTGCCAAAATATGCCGTTTTGAAATTCCAAAATGAGGTTTTCATACACCATATACAATAACTCCAAACGTGGTTAATTTATTTGTTTGACTGAGAGTATTCTGGTTCTCGCCGCTGTGGTTTTAGCGATGATTTTTTAGAATCAGTGACGACGAAACAAAACACCGTAACGCCCGAATGAAAAGCAATAGTTTGTGACGAAAATGGGGCGACACAATGTATGAGAATGTCGTTCCGAACATTTCTCACGTCTTATGTAGTTCTTTGTGCTCTCACAGAACGAGTCGGAATGTGACTGTATTTTCTATGAGTTACGGAATCGTTGTATTAATGTAGCCAAGCTGTAGTCAGCCGTGCATCGAAAGCAATCATCGCCGCCCATAGACATCCGTCGATGACGTGGTGCAATGTGGAAGTCGTGATGCCGACCTTTAAGGAAAGTGTCACTTATGAGAGTGGGAACGTCAACGTTGAGCACTCCGGAGACCCGGTCGCTCACCGCACGAAGCGCGGTAGCTAAGCCACCACTCAGACGCCGGTTTTCTGCGGGAGTGTGTAATCTTAATTAAGTAAATTCTTGAAACTAAAAGAAAATAAATTATGAAACAAAAGCTTTAAGCCTCACCTTCCTGCGGAACAACTTCACGACCTAGACATTTTCTTATTGACGAGCCATGAATCGCCGTTCCTGAGCACAATTACGAAAATTGTAGCGTTAGCAGCCTCCGTCGACGGCAGATGTCGCAAAGAATGGCGCAACACTTTTGGCGTAAGTGAATAGTTAGTGCATTGTATGCAACGTTATAAATGCTCAATGAACCAAAAGGTGGTTCTAGTGAAAGAGGACAACTTGCCTCCAATCCGTGGGCTCACGGGCATAATTGTCGAAAAGCGACCTGGTTAGGACAAGGTTACAAGAGTTGTCACTCTCAATTGTAAGGGATCTCTAATCAAAAGACCCACTTCAAGGCTATGTGTGCTACCTATTTACTGTAATATTGGTATATTACATAATTGAACAATTGATAACGAAAGATTTGGTTTCTTTATCAATTTATTATAAAAATCTTTATATACGTTGGTGATTTTATGTTAACTTAATGTTTAATTTCAGACAATCTTAATTAACTCAAATTTGAGCCCTTGACCTGTCGGTGGGCGGCATCTTTAAGCTAAGAACGTAAATTCCGTTCTTGGTGGGCGGAATGTGTTATGTATTTAGAGTCAGCAGTGCAGTGATAGATGGCGTCACTAACATACAATATGGTTTGTTGTGGTATATATATATATATATATATATATATATATATATATATATATATATATATATATATATATATATATATATATATATATATATATATGTGTGTGTGTTTTGGAAAAGAAATGTTATTTTTGAGTGCAAATAAAATCGCTTCCATACATCGTGTTTGATTGTCGAATCGGTGACATAAACTCACGCGTTTAACACTAGAACTGCCAACGGGTCAATATGACCGGTTTCAACAATTCTTCACAAGATATTTATGTAAAACCTTACTCATTATTTCTTGAATATGTAATGAGTTTTTCTTAATATATGTATTCAATGAAACCATATATTTCTTTTCTCCCTCTCCCTCACACTCCTCGCGTGACGTGTGCGGCGCGGCTAAACACACCAACCGGTCACTTTGACCGTTGAAGAAACTTCAATTGACGTGCGAGTACACAAAATTTTGGGAATTCACCAAAATTAGTTTATTCGGCGTATATGTTTTGGTTTCCAGCTAGTGGTCGTTATGTTTTAGTATATTATTGACTATTATATTGGGATCAGTTCAAAATACTTTTATTTCATTGTTTAGTTTTGTTATTCAGTGAAATATAACTCCTTACATAATTAATAGGAATAAATATTTTGATTATTATATATCGAAAAATATATTTCGTATATTCTTCTTTATTTATAGAATTGGCCCTAATGAATGCCAAAAAATTATAAAATATGAAAAATATTGTAGAAAGACAAAGTAAATATAAGCGAATACATACACGATACAGAAGAAATCGGTTATAAGTTGGAGGATGAGAGAAGCAAAGTAGATAGTGCTAGTGATTCAGCAAACACTTTTATTGAGCACAGACGAAAACATCGCGGTATGAGATTACCGACATATTCTGAGGATAATGATCACGAGCACCCTGAAATTTCTGCCGATGGCACAACCTGGATTGATATAACAGGTAAATCCTCTCCTGGACGAATGTCAGTGAATACCATTTTCAGGACAGCTAGTGGACCTGCATCATATGCAAATACAAATATAATAAAGGGTAACGTAAATAATGCATTTTTACTGATATATATATATATATATATATATATATATATATATATATATATATATATATATATATATATATATATATATATATATATATATATATATATATCATCGCAATATGGACTATATGCACAACACTGGAAGCTGCCCGAATCTTGGGTAAAAAATAGAATGTATTTCAAGAAAAATTCTATACTTTTATTGCAATTTTATATGCTCGTAGAGCATACGAAGCAAAAAACCTAAAATTATCTTATCTATGGTCTAAAAAATGGGATCCAAATTTTTTCAAGAAAACTTTGAGTACGAATGATTTTACGGAAATCTTACAATTTAGTCTTTTTGATAAAAGAAGTCAACGCTTGCAAACAAATAAATTTGCATCGATTTCTACCGTTTGGGATGCATTTATTGAAAAAAAACCAAATTTGTTACAAAACAAAACATTACTGCAGATAAACAACTATTTCCTACAAAAGCGCGATGTAGATTCACACAGTACCTGCCAAATAAGCCGAATAAATTCGGAATAACATTTTGGTTAGCATGTGATGTTACTAGTAAATATGTTATAAATGGATTCCCCTATTTAGTTTTGTGTTCGAGCAAAATGAACGTATGTGACGAAAAAATTCGGTACATTTTAAAGTTTTATTACAAAAAAAGGTAAAAATGCGACGAACGCCGCGAATGAAATTTGTGCGGTTTACAGACCTAATGCGGTATCGATAAGACTAGCACAAATGTGGTTCAAGCGTTTCAAGTCTGGAAACTTAAGTGTGAAAGATGAGGTTCGCTCTGGACACTCCAAACTGTCACAGATAAAATCAGTGCCATCTTTGAGAAAGTGGAGCAAGATCGATATATTAGTAGCTACGACATTGCTGAAGAACTGGATGTTGATTATAAAACAGTTTTACGTCATTTATGAAAGTCTAGGTACAAGGAAAAACTTGACATTTGGGTACCACATGATCTCATTGAAAGAACAACAACAGTAACAATTCTGAACCGTTTCTTAAACAGTTGATTACGGGTGATGAAAAATGGGTGACTTACGATAAGAGTGTGCGAAAAAGATCATGGTCGAAGCATGGACAAATCCCACAGACCGTGGCAAAGCCCGGCCTGACTCGGAACAAAGTGATGCTACGTGTGTGGTGGGATCGGAAAGGAATCGTCCGCTACGAGCTTTTGCCACCGAGTAAAACTATCGATTCTCACCTCTCATTACTTTCCTTTGTGCGAACGATACGACGATACGTTCGCCGCGACCGGACACGTGCATCGAAATTATAATTTTGAACAAACTTGATATGTTATTTATTGTTTTAAGTTCATGTATTTAAATTAATAGTCGTCGTCAATGTCTGGCTCGTCACGCTACGTATTCGCTTCTTTTTTATCAGTTGTTTCGGTTTGTTAGACTAGACGGCGCGACTCGGGAGTCCTGCGCCCTGCAGCGGAGTGTGCGTCGCGTGGGCGGGCGGCTGCCAACCCTCGCCGGTCGGCGGGGAGGAGAGGCATTCAAACAAAAACAATTGATCGTGTACATGTTTATTTATTTATGTGAAATACGATAAGTGTACGGGGTTGGGTGAGACAGAGAACAACAATAACAACAACAACAGAAACATTAGACGAGGATATAACAATGAACTTGCGCGACAGCAGACACACGTTGAAAACGTAGTTACATTATAAGTTATTACATCAACGCTATGCAAATGTTTACACATCTGTATCAGAACAATGGTTTTTATTTACTGCAGAACTAAGTATGTAAAATAGATGTGTATTATAGCATGTTACAGAAGTGTATGTCGCACTGTTCCTCCTCTTTGTTGTTATTTTGTCTTGGAGCACTGGTTCCCGAGCCGCGTGC
Organism: Baronia brevicornis; assembly: GCA_031353405.1. Classification (NCBI taxonomy): domain Eukaryota; kingdom Metazoa; phylum Arthropoda; class Insecta; order Lepidoptera; family Papilionidae; genus Baronia; species Baronia brevicornis. The sequence continues at coordinate 4,735 of JASFAT010000170.1, read as the reverse complement.
GCGGGTGAGCGGTGAGCGGTGAGCGGGTCGGCAGCGCGCGGTGCGCGGCGCTCGCAGCCGACCGACAGACCTCATCGGAGACGCGGACAGTTGTGTTGTTACATTAAATAACTTTGTGAAGTTTGCTGTCTGGCGCACTGGTGTGCGAGTGCGGCGCGCGACCGTCGACTACATGAGTTTTATATTTTGCAAGTTTGTAAGCAACACAACACTTAGAGACGAGACACCCGGTGCGGAGGCCCGCGGGCGGCGGCGGGGGCACCGCAGTGACGGCAGGCCCACGTACTTCTCTCACGCCGGGGAAATATTCGTCAAATTACATTTCAACGCCGGAGGGACGTGCCGCCCGGAGCGCGAAAGCGGGCACAACGCCTCACAGCCGCTCCTCGAGTGCGGGCTCGTCGTCGTCGCGGTCGAGCAGACGCCGCACGCGGCTGCAGTCAGCGAGCGCCGGGCCCGCGCCCACGGGCCGCGGCACCCCGGCCGGCGCGCTCCGCCCCGCGCCCGCCGCGCCGCCCCCCGGCCCGCCCGCCAGCCGCTCCAGCTTGCGAGACTCGGTGGCGCGCACCACGCACAGCAGCGCCGCGTACTTGTCTTGCAGCGCACGTTGGCGTGCAGCGTGTTCGTCGGCCGCGAGCCGCGCGGCGCGCCGCAACTCCCCTATGGCGGCGTCGCGTGCGGCCAGCGTCGCCTCCAGCTCGTGGGCGCGCGCCGTCGCCGCCTCCGCGCGCGCCGCGTTCGCGTCCGACTCGGCCTCCGCGCGCGCCAGCGCCGCCCGCAAGGCGCGCTCCTCTGCGGCGGCGCGCTCGCTGCTCGCCCCGCCCGCGCCCGCGAGCGCCGCCGCCGCCCGCGCCGCCTCGCCCACGCGCGCCTCGCGCTCGGCCAGCACGAGCAGCTCGCGGCGCAGGCGGCGCACGTGCTCGGCGCGCCGGTCGGCGGCGAGGGCGGCGCGCGCCAGCGCCTCCACGTGCCGCGTCGCCTCGAACGACTCGCCGCGCACGCGCTGTAGTTCCGCCGCGTCCGCCGCGCGCTGCGCCTCCGCCTCGCGGAGTGCCGTCTCGGCGCGCAGCCGGCCCGCCGTCTCCGCGGCGAGCGCCGCCTCGAGGCCGGCGTCCCGCTCGGCGACGGCGGCGGCGGAGGCCGAGGGGGCCGCGGGCGGCGGGTCGCGGGCGAGGCGCGCGCGCAGCTCGTCGCGCTCTCGCTGCACGGCGCGCACCCGCTCGCGCAGCGCCGCGTTCTGTAACTCGAGCGCGCGCGCCTGCCGGCAGCGGCCCAGCAGCCGGCGATTGCGCTCGGCGTGCGCCTCGCGCCGCCACCGCTCGTACATGAGCTGCGCATGCACCAGCGCCAGCTGCTCGGCGAGTTCGGCGCCGTCGCCGGCGCCCCCCGCCCGCCCCGCGTACAGCTCCGCCAGGTACTTGTCGAGGCGCTCACACGGCAGCACCGGCTCGTCGGCCGCCGACTCCGCGCCGGGCTGATGTTCAACATTTCTTAGAGATCGTGTCACATTTGATTATTTCACTTCAGTTGTAAAACTTGGAGGAATTGACTAAAATGATATCTTCAAGAGAATTAGCGAAATGTACTTCGAAAATGAGTTGTATGACAAAGTGAAGCGGAAATCGAATCGTAATCGTCGAATCGTAAATGTGCGCCCTGCTGTGCGGGTGTTGACTTGCACCCGCACGCACTACGACACCCCCACCCCCACCCACTACCACTACCACTAGCTCCCCAGTTGACATATTAATACTATATTGAAAGTGCACCCCTTCACACCTGACAAAACCAACATTATTTTGTAGTCCTTCGAGCCGGATCTGACGAGTAATGTCAGATTGCTACATTTACCTTAAAAATTTTACGCAATCGGCAATGTGACATGAACCGAACACATCAAATATAAAAATGGCAGTTGAAACCTGATTGAGCGCAGGCTCCGGGAGGGCGCGGTAGAAGTCAGCGATGAGGAACTCGTAGGGCGCCGGCCACACGTCCACGGTCTGCACCGCGGCCGAGCTCGTGCGCGCCGCGCGCCCGCGGGGCGAGCACGAGGCGGCGCGCCGCGGCGGCGACGCGTCGGAGCGGCGTGGTCGAGGCGCGCGTGCGGCGCGCTCGCTGCGGCGCGGGTCCGTCGCCTGCAGGGCGGCCGGCTCGGCGTCCGGCCACGCGTCGTCGGGCGCCGCGCGCGTCGTCAGCTCCAGCACCTCGCGGTCTTCCACGTTCAGCGGCTCGGTATCCGGTGCGTGCGGCGCGCGGCTCGGCTCCGGCCGCGCCACCGGTGCCCCGGCAGGCGGCGGCGCCCCTCCGAACGGCACCGGGGACTCTGCCGCGCGCCGCTCCACCGCCACACGCGCTAAACGTCCCAAGTACGCATCGCCGACCGCCACGACACCGGCACCCGCGCCCGCGCCCCCCGGCGGGGACGTCTCCTTGCGCATCGGCGACGGCGGCTGGGAGCGGCGGCCGATGGCGCGCACGGCGCTCGACTCGTTCGGGAACCGAAACTGAGCGCGTGTCTCCTTCGCGGGCGTGTTCTCAGGTGTGGCCTCGACGGCGGCCTCCGGGGGCTCCGCGACATCGGTGTCCGCAGGCAGCGGCGTGTGCGGGGCAGAGTCAGCGCCGCAGCGGTCGCCGAGGGGGAACCATGGCTCGGTGCCGGGGCGCAACGCTGACGCAGCCCGTGCGACCTGCGCCCCCGACCCCGGAACCGGAGAGGCAGGGACAGGAGGGGCGGGCGAGGCGACCAGCGCCGGCACTACTGGCGGGCGGTCGTCGGTGCGGTCGCGCGGTAGCAGCGACAGCCGGCGGGTCTCGGCGACCACGTCGTGGATCTCGTGCCGCGTCCAGCGCGTGGCGTCGGCCTCGCGCTGCCGGGAGCCGGTGACGAGCGCGGGGTGCAGCCGTACGGAACGCAGAAGTGGCGCCAGGCCGCGCTCCCACTGCTCGCGCGCCGCCGGCTGTGCGAGGCACTCCGCGCGCAGCGCGTCCAGCAGCGTGCAGGGGTGCGTTGCGTACAGCGCGTGAAAGAGTGCGAGCTGCGCCAGTTGCAGGTGAGCGCGCGTCGCAGGCGGCGCGGCGAGCGCAATGGGCCTTAGCAGCGCGTCGGCGAGCTCGGCGAGGTGCGGGGCGGCCAGGGCGGGCGCGGCGGGCAGCAGTGCGGCTAGCGCCAGCAGCGCGTGCAGCAGCGGCAACGGCTCGCGTTCCACGCGTGCGGCGCGCACCAGGTCGCGTGCGGCGGGGTGCGCCGGCAGGCGGTGCAGCCATGGGGGCCGACGAGCCACAAGCGGCGCCAGCGCCTGCAGAGCGTGCTGTCGCGTCAGCTGGTCGGGCGCACGCAGTTGCTCGTGCAACGCGTCGAGCAGGTGGCGCGCGTGGTGGTCGGGCGCACGCGCCAGCAGGTCGAGGGCGCGCTGTGCGCCGGTGCGCGCGTGGTACAGCAGCAGCGCGCGCGTCAGCCAGGGCTCGCGCACGGCGCCGTACAGCGCGCCCATGGCGTCGGGGGCGTCGCGCGCCTCCAGCAGCGCGAACACCTCGCCGCCCTCGCACGCGGCCAGCATCTCCGAGAGCCTGCGCGCGCGCCCGTACATTACGTTACAGCTTACGAACACAATATTATTTATAAATACATAAAATTGCAGATTAAAGTACATATAGCGCATGTGCCAGTATCTATTAAAATTTATAAACATATATAAATTTTAATAAATATGAAGATACAAAAGCTACCAACGGGCAACGCCCTCTTTATACTGGTACGCCAGTTTTGTTGTTGACTACCTTCCTCTCCATTCCTTCAATCCCCATACCTTGTGGTTTGAGGGAGTCACACCTTTAGGGATGGCAGCTACCGATGAGTAGCGATGGAGCCACAGATCACGCTAAAATTTTAATAATATAGCATAATATAACCCTGGAAAGATCAATATCACTTTCTTGGTCATGTATAATAACTAAGTAATTATTTTTATTAATGACATAAAGGTTTGAAATATTTCCAAACGAAACATAGAGGCAAGGGGGAGGAAGGAACACACGACGGGCGAGTGTTGCTGTGGACGACAAGCATTTGGAGCATGTAGTAAAGAAAATGTTCATGTAGCGGGTTCACATTATAAAATCTAAAGCTTTATTCAAGTAAAATTTTTATAAAAACAATAAAATCATAAAGAAACAAATTTAGTTGTTTTTACATAGGAGATATTTGATATTCGTGCTTTGTGTGATATATAATAGTCCGAAACAATCACCTACATATGTGCAAGAATGGCTTAGCTGAACAAGTAGCACAATTTTACCACAACTCTCTCCTTCCATGTTTTATTTTTCAAATAAGTTCTAAAATATGTGAAAATTTATGAAAACTTTGCTGGTTTCTCAGTGACACAGAGAGACTGACTCGGCAGACTGATTCATTCTCTACCATGGTCTCACATTGTTAGTTTACATTATGGAAGATAGGATTTTAGGCCGATAAAGAATATAGGCCTACACTCTTCTGCAAAGCAATACCCATACATATTTTATTGTTCAGAATGATATACATACTATTAAACTTTGATTTTAGCCAAAAGGCTTGGGGCCACCCAAGTCTTGTTACTGTTGTGGATATGTGTTCGCAAATAGAGCCATATTTGCCAACACACATCTGCAAAGGGGTTAATAATTAAAAGGTACTTTAAAAGTGAAAACTTGTACCTAGTCTAACTTGTAATATTCTTCTCATTGTATTCTT
>JASFAT010004193.1:0-196753 GCA_031353405.1 Baronia brevicornis | reverse complement strand
TCATTATTTTTTAAGTTTTTGATTGTGTGATCCATGATTGACTTGACACTGGCAGAATTCATTGATAGTTGCCATAAACAAAGAATTGAAATTATAAGCAGAAAAATGCTACACCCATTTTTTCAGATATATAAGTATATAAATAACTCCTAAACTGTCCATTTGACTGAATTCACTCACTTAAAGGTCACACATGCTCAATGGTACTTTTCTAGACACAAAGATTAACAACAATACTAATATTTTATTTCATAATTTATTATTGCATTATATCACAGTACCAGAAAGTCAAATGCATTATAATTAAAATCTATATAAACAAAAAATTGATCATTTTTGATGAATTTTGTAAATCTTACAAAACTGGTTTAATACACTATATCAAATCACGGCAATCATCGGCATTTCAGGTTAGTTATGTTAACTATGTAATGTTCGTTGACTTCTTGTGGAATTATTACATATGAAAAGACGGCGTGAAACTTTTATAATTTCACAACTGACGAGAATTTGGTCGTAAAAAATGTGACCCATATTTTACATAGTAACCCATTCAAAAGTACTATCAATAAAAATAAAATACTTGATTTTGTTTCCTTTAAAAATACAGCACAAGTATGGTAGAACAATAAATTTGAAGGTAATTCTATTTTAAAATGAAGTTTTCAAAAAGAAAACTTTAAACACAAAATACATATGTTAATGAGATATCCTTATATTTAAATTAAAATATAACTAATCATAAACTATTTTTCACAATCTTTACGCTCAAGATACAATAATACGACGCAAAACTTGAGAAGAGCGAAGGCAAAATGTCATAAATTACAACATAATAATGACAGAGGTGCCGTGAAACATTTAATAAACTGGACAAATACACAAAAATATTCACCCGCGGTATCCGAGGGACCCTGGAAAGGGTCCCGTAACATCTTAGCCCGCTTGTTACGCGGCTCATCGACATGATCGGCCATGGCTCTGTTTACTTCGCTACTTTAAGAAACTTATATTAACGAATTTTAAACACGATTTCACTTAACACTTTAATATACACGGAATGATAAGTTTATGATAAAATGACGTAAGAAAAAAACAGAAAATTTAGAAGACAATTCTAAAATAATTATCAATTTCACCAGCGCAAAATGGCGACTATTGATAAAAAGTTTTTCTAGACTTGTCAGAAAATATCACCTATAAAGAGACAGCGACTGCTGATTGGACGACGCAGACCACGTGACCTTCGAAAGTGCCAATTTGACGCAGGATCGTTCCAATTACTCTGACGTCAACGCGTTTAGATACGAGTAACTCTGGATATAGGCGAAGTAGGTCTTTTCTTTTCTTTGATGGCAATTAGTTAAAACTATTATGCAAGTGTGTAAATACTACACTCAACAAATTACTATAAAATCAAATGTCTTGAAATATAACTAGTTCGCTTATCATGTTACGCCTTGGTAAAATGGTGGCTATTCTACCAAAACTTTCTATGGACTTTTTTAGTCTATTTAAAAAGCTATGATACACGCATTTCTTTCATATCACTTTACATATACGCGCTAATCGAACTATAATAATAACATATGCTTGAGAAAATGAACTAAAAACACAACGTCACTGATGTAAGTTGGCGGAAAAAGTCTATTAAAGATAAGTGGAATAAAATGTATTAAAAATACTTAAATAAAATAATGTTTTCGGTCAACATAATACACAGTTTAGATTTTACAATTATTAAAATAAAGATTTTTGTAGCAATATTTAAACTTTCGCACCAATTCGGGAGGGGTCACATCAATACAACGTTTCTCTGGTCTATGGTTTCTTGGTCACCATAACCAGTATAAATCATTTTTGGGATGTAAGAAGTAAGGTGATTTTGAGACTGAGCCAGTAAATAAAATAATTAATCAGAAATCAAATTATTAATTGATAAACACTTTTATTGTTTTTATTGCTTAGTGTAAATTATAACTAAAATATTTATGAAAAATTTTATGGTCCCTTTCATCAACTTTTAACATAAAGTCAGGCTTTTTTACATTAACGTTATAGTTTCGGATTTGTCTTGATTTTAAAATATCCTTTTTTTGCGTTTATTTTAAAGTTATGTTTGAAAGAAGAATTTCAATCATAAATGAATTAATATAGTTATAATAGTCCTGTGCTGGACATGGGCTTTTTATACAAATGAGAGGTGCCAGAATTACCATTCTTGTCAGGCTCATTGGCGATTGCAGTTTGGTTGTTATTATTTATTTAGACGCTGCTATCTATGTACTAATGTTTACTAAGTAATTTTGTACGACACCCACAAAAATAAATTGCCACCCCCATTTCTTTTCGTGGATCTGTCGGGGATGTTCATTCTATGAGAGTTTCAATAGTATTAATTAAATATTAGAAATTTTGATAATGTTTGCCTCATTAATAAAAAATGCCGCCAATAGACTATTCAAATTTTGCCGCCTCTACCCATCTCAATAATACAATTCTATAACCTAGTTCTCAATAATTTGATCACTACTACCATCTCAGTAATACAATTCGATATCCTAGTTCTCAATCATTTCGCGCGCACCTACTCATTTCAATAATACATTTCGTTAAACTAGAATTTAATCATTTTGCCGCCCCTACCTATCTCAATAATACAATTCTTAATTTTAATTAATTTTGCCTTTGCATTTAAATAAACTTGGCTTTAATTCATTTTCACGCCCTTACACATTTTAATAAAATTCAATATCTTTGATCACAATCATATTGATTACAGTTTTTTAACAATGAAATTGTTACTTTAAAATTTGTGCGCTATCGGCTCAATTACACCACCACTTTTTGCCCGTAATTAGTATGATTAGAATAAAGAGATCGATGTGTCAGTTTCTAGATTATTTTTACAACCCAATGATTTGGTTAAGATTGCATAAGAACTAGTTTTTGGATATATTTCTGAGCTAATGAAAGCTCAATCGTGTATTAATAGTAAGGTGGGGCATATCTTAATACTGCGTACATAATTAGGTAAACGTATTTACTCCGCTGGCTCAGTGATCCGAAGCGGATCTTGGCCTTCGAAACGAGAGTCCTCCGTCTTTCCCTGTCCTGCGTTAATTCTTACCAATTGCTGGCTTGAAGTTCGCGCAGATCAGCATTCACCTGAACTCACCAGCGATATTTGAGTTGACTTGGTCGATACAAATATGTCCTCTTCAGACTCCGATCCTCGCCCATTCGCTCAAGGTGACCGAGCCAACCAATTCGATGTGATGATCTCGCCCATAATGTTTGGCTGGTACACCAAGCGTTCTTTCAGATCTCGGCGTTTTTTCAGATCCTCCATAACCCATCCTCTCTTCTGGTTCTGGCGGATTTTACGGAAAATTTTCCGCTCGGCCACTAATAGTTTATTCTATTCTTTAAGCGTGAGTGTCCAAGCTTCAGCTCCATCCATCAAAGTTTTATATTTTCGCCGCATACTTACTAGGTACTTCTGCTGAGGAGTTTTGATGCAAGAACTGTATGCTAGGCTGCGCTACATCTAAGGGTGTTTTGGATAATTTTTTTGTGATTACTTACAGTTTAAAAATAATATATTCAATTATCTAGTAACAATTCGGTTGATGATGGCAATAAAAATCAATGAATTATGTTATAAAATCTGCTGCTAAGTCCGCCACTGTATAGTACTATGACACATACACACATATATGCATATATATATATATATATATATATATATATATATGTGTGTGTGTGTGTATAAAATATATATAAACCACAGACCTGATGTTTGTTACTAAAACACAGATAATCCGTGGATTTATAGTAGAAACAAACATAGAAATGTATATAATTTATCAGCCATCGTGACATATTTAATATTTTTATTAAAAAAAGCCCCACAAATATGGAAGAAAATTAGGATAGTCTTTCAAATAAAACTATTGACCAAATATACAAAAGACATAGTTTATTTCTCATCTCAAGGGAAACAAAGAGAATACACAAATAACATATACCGATATATAGTGGACTGACTTTTATTTAATACTCTTACAATTACATAGATAGTACTCACACTACATTACTATATTACATTTGCTACACTGTTATTTATTGCAGGTAAGACATAACAAAAGGCCTTAAAATGCATATTTGAAATAAAATAAATATGGAATACAGTGGTATAGACACAAGTCTGAAGATTTTCTAAAAATGCTTAATTTTATTTACAGGACATCTCACTAACTTTAACTATGATCGACCATAGTTAAACCAAATTCAAAAATATGCATACTTTGTAAACAGACATCTTATAAATTACAGATACTACATTTCATCTAAGGGTTTAATGCCTAAAATTTCTAGTCCAGTTTTCACAACAACACGTGCAGTGTGAAAAACAAGTAATCTTTGAGCTGCTAAATTGCTATTCACATTCTTAACTCGAAGTTCATTAAACATTCTATTTACATATCGTGACAATCTAAATAAATAATTTACTATTATACAAGCTTCCTTTTCACAAAGTGCGCTGTGTAAAATATGTTCAAATTTAGCAAGCTCTGCTATCACATCACATACTACATCCTCAGAAAGATACTCAGGTACACAGTTAACTGGAAGAGCTACACCACAATTTTTTTCTAAATTCTTCAACCTGCAGTGAATATATTGAAGTTTAATACCACTATCTCCTTCACTTTGCAAAGCTTTGTCCCAATTAAAAACATAATCTTTTGTTCTTCTTTGTTTTAAGTCATTGATTATCACTGCAGTTGTTCCAAGTATATCACATGTTTCATCATTGATTGCAGATGACCTTGTATCTGTAAATTAAATAAACTAGATAAGTTTTATAAAATAAGTTTCATTATAATTATAACATTTTATGAGGAATGGCTTAAAATTCTCAGCTTAAACATACAAAGAGAGGAGGGAACAAGTTGATTTATTTAAGAAGACTATGTTTTTATATTACTTGAATTGTTGTTAACCACTGCAACTAAGCTAATAGTGCTTCTACTAAGAAATTATGATTCACATCAATATTTCAATCATAAAATCAATTTTTGGTTAGATTAAAATAATTACTTTTGGACATATGTTGTTTTTCTTGCATTTTTTGCTTAGCTTCATCTAAAATATCATTTAAGAATACTACATTTCCCAAACGTGTACTCATCCCTTTGATTCGTCCAAACTTTATGTGTTCACAACCAGCAGCACATTGTTTATTAACTTGTCCAACTATATCAAATAGTGCTATAAAATGGTCAGTTTGTGCATTGTCAACGACATATAGCATTTTGTCAAATGTGTACTGTGTATATCTATCTAGTAGAGCAGCAATATCGCGAGAAAGATACAATGTTGAACCATCACTTTTTAAAACAGCTACATCTCTATCATTAACTTTAGCAATTTTCTTTCCTTCATGATTAGTAATTAATATATTTTTTTCCTCCAATAACTTAACAATATCTTTTATAGCATTTCCATTATAATCGGATTCCCATTGGTATGCATCAAATTGTATTCCTAATCTCTGATAGACATTGGCTAGTTCTTTTACAGTTATTTTACGAATTTTTCTCCAGTCATCTAAATTTGCCCTACCTTGTTCTATATTAGTAAAATACCTCCTAGCTTCCATTTGAATATTTTCATCTTTGGATGACATTTTGTTAGCTTCAACATAAATTTCATATAAACTTCTTATTGCATCATTTTGAAGATTATTAAGATCTATATTTCTTATATTTAAACCATATTGTAAAAGACCAAATTGTGTGCCCCAATCACCAAGATAATTAATTTTTATAACATTATTATTAAAAAATTTGTTAATATTTGCAATGAAGTTGCCTATTATTGTTGACCTTAAATGACCGACATGAAATGGTTTTGCTATGTTGGGGGAACTAAAGTCTATTACGATATGTTTTGGTTTACTTTCTAACTGTGGTTTAATACATTGGAAACTATCTAGAACTGTTTTTATAAATACATCTTTTTCTATGTTAAAGTTTATCGACTCAAGTTCATGATTTTGTAATTGCTCAGTATCCAATGGGCAAGTTCGTTGCACTGCGTACTCTTGTTTGTTTACTTTTTTATAAGTTATATAAGCGATAAAACTATTTTCACTGTGTTTATACGAGAATTGCAGGTGTTTTATATGACTTAAAATATTTTTATCAATCTTGTACTGAGATATCTGCAACAAAAAATGTTAAGTTTATTTTACAATATTTTTTTAATAAAAATCTTGTTGGTTATAAAGGTTATGTCAAAACATAACAAACCTTATCAATTAACATAGCTTTTAGCTTCGTATTCATTTCAAAATAATGTACATGCAATATATACTTATGAATATCAACCAGAATATTTATCCATGGTAAACAAGCGAAAAAGAAAATAAAAAAACTTTTAATAGTATAGTATTAAAAAACTGACAATTAAGTAATTAAACTGTTATGCCAATGTCAAATTCAATAAATTTTATACTTCTGCTATGGACTGATGGTGAACAATGACCACTAGTAGTGATGGACTGTTATTTATAATAATTATGAAACTTAATTCCAAGATTGAACTATATGTCACTTTATTATTTGCATCATCGATTTACAGATTATGTAATAAAAGTTTTTAAATACACTTTGATAGTAATAAAAGAAAACGAAGTTGGAAGAAAACGAAGAAGGAAGATGGAAGTACATACTTGATTGTAATTTACACATTGTAGATATTTCAAAATTATCATAACCTGAAGCAAAGCCATTGATGTGGGTAGGAGCCATTTGAAGATTTGCTGCAATAGTAAATTGCAAACTGAATGAAGGCAATATGTAAATATTTCAAAGCAAGTGTCCTTTAATTTGTGCAAACATCTTATATCAAGGCAAAAATGAAATATTCGAGACTAGTATCGATTACACACGAATTAAACAATCCCGACTGTTCCAATCTCGACATTAGTCTCAAATATGCAAGAAAAACATGATGGCTACGTAGACGTTGATATTATATAAAAGTTTAGTGCTTTAAAACGAACTGGTTGGCCCAATTATATTGGAATAGTCGTAGAAAAAATTAGTATAAGACAACTGAAATTATTTATAAATTGAAGGAAAAAATCAAATTTTAATAAAAAAACATGTCTTTCAATTATCTTGTCGGGCTTCAGGAGGGCCATTAATATACTGCATTATGACCGAACTATTGAAATGCATCAGCAGTCGATGGTCACTGAGTCTCTACCGACTACCATCTGTCGTCCGGGCAGTAGCCCCAGGAATCATTAGAGCGATGCAGTGAGTCTTAATGAGCCTCAAACTAAAGACTATCGGATAAAAATATACACAAAGTGCATAAAAGTATGACTAGTGGTGAGTTTTTATATTGGAGGCTAAAAACAGTTTTGAGTGGTACAATAGTTGAGGCAGAGTGAGAATACGATTAAAAATAATAAATTAAATTAGTGTTATTTTCATTGTAAGTACAAAAATGGTTCATGATCTTAACAAAACCTATATTTCGAACATATAAATAAGAATATTTGAAAAAAATAGTAATAGTGAACATCGATATCATAAAACATCAATGTATGTATTTAGAATAGCAAAACGAATACCTTTCAAAGATAATATCACCTTAAGTTTGTGAAATGGGCCGTTGCTTAGCGACTAGCTTACAAACAAATCAGTTGTTTTACGGTAATAGATATAAGGAAACTGCTATATCCTAGACCCAATATACATATATGGAGCAAATGATGAATGATACATAATCTCATTTATATAATACAAATATAAAAACTTTACGATGACGGCGCCAAAGGTGAAATTGAAAATGATCGTATAAAAATATTTTTGTACAAACATCAACAAATACTTAATGATGTTTATGTATAATTTAATTTTTAGTTATTATATGCGGTGGAGCAGCCACATGGTTTGGGCGAGTTATATTTTCAATGGCAAAAAGGTGAGGCACGATCTCTCCTTGCGACCACAGGCACCGATGCAACGATAGCGATACATGATCGTACCGGTCAATTATTGGAAAGGTTCAAATTACAGGGGTCAGTCAATTTATAGATGTTACATCACAAAACATTTATATTGTAGTCATTGCCCAGTTCAGTTATTATGTATTGATGAATCAAAAATTGCGTTTTGGATATCTACAAGTCAAAGTATTTAGTTCATAAGTAATCAGTTTAAGAGGTTATTTAATGTTTCTCAATTTGGTCTTCTACAATAGTGTGGTTGCTGTGTGCATCTAATAAAGCCACCCTATTTCTTCTCATGGGTAACATTTGAGAATACTATGGCACCAAGTGCAGCAGTAGTGTTTACCTAAAAATAAAAAAAAAATTGCAATTTAAAACTTACCAAGAATGAGGATTACTGCAAAAACTTTTAAATTTGAAGAAGGTCACTTCAGCAGTGGACACTGCAGTGCTGCAACAGTTCTATGTTGTACTGATGATTATAGTCATGTTGTTGAGGGGTGACCAACCCGATTAAACCCAAGAATGAATATATGCTAATTTGACTCTAAGCAATCTACTTATTTCATAGTAATTATTTCTTCATAACTTAAACATTAAACCTTATTTGAAATAACTTTTTAATAAGTAACTTACATTGCTAGCTCACTGACTTTTCTTTGTCCTGTGCTATTTCTTGCCAATTGCTGACTTGAAGTTTACCCGGGTCAGCACTTACATGATCTCTCCAACTATATCTGGGTCAACCAACTGGCCTTCGACCACTTGGTTGAAACAAATATGATCTCTTCACACTTGGATCCTCGCCAATTCACTTAAGATGATTAAGTTCACAAAGTCAATGTACATTGATTTCGCCTATAACATTTGGTTGGTCTATCAGGTCTTCTATTTTGGAGTTTTTTCAGTAAGTAAAAGAAAAAATATTGAAGAAGTATTTTTATTTTAATAACAGGGAATATAAAATAAAATTGAAGATTATTTGTAGTATATTAAATTTATATTTTCTTTGTCTTGTCATAATTGACTGTGCTAATATTTACAATTGATCTGTTGGCCACTTCTAATTATAATGAATTGAATTGAAATTGAAACATTTAGAGCAACTATTGGTAACTAAACCAGACTACTCTTATTAAAATAACTTAAATAAAATATACATTCACCTAATGATTTTGTTTCTGTTTTGTGATGTGAAATGATGTATCATTTCCATTGCATGCAGATAAAAATTTTCCACTTTCACTACATCACAAATAAGTTAATAGACTATACTATGTCTACGTCTGATACATAGGGCCTAGAGGTGGTAGAGACGGTGTAGCTATAGGCAAATATATTCTTTTATTGCATACACTATGAAACACCTATTCTCAGGAATGAATTAAGTCATAATATATATATACATATATATATATATATATATATATATATATATATATATATATATATATATATATATATATATATATATATATATATATATATATATATATATATATATATATATATATATATATATATATATATATATATATATATATATATATATAATAAACATTTCACCAAGGAGTTTTATAATAAAATTAGCGTTTAATTCAAAATATTTTCAAGAAAAAAGGTATTATATTTACTAACAATAATAACAATACAACACGCGCCTGCTGCCCGCTCTTCCCTCGATGCTCTTTGATATCTTACCCCTCGCGACCCCCTGCCGTGCGGACGAGGACTCACTTATGCGGTCGTATTATAAAATATTCTGTTAGCATAGTTAAACAATTAAAAAAATTGCTTTTATTATTTTTTTTTAACATCCCATATATGTCCTATTGCTAAGCACGGGCCTCTCCATTTCTGGAGAAACGGACGATAACCCACCACGATTGTCCAATGCGGATTGGCGGGCTTACTAGACTCTGAATAAATATTTGTAATCCATAATATATTTATTCCGATGCGGGGATTGAACCCGCGACCGTTGACCTTGCGGCCGGCGGGCCTCGCCACTGAGCCAATTGGTCGTCTTATTATTATTTACTTTACATAAAACAAAATAAAAAAAATATTTACAGGTTGTGTGCTGGCATGGAATGGGACAATGATGGCGACTACCTAGCTGTTATAACCCCAAACAGCAATACAGTCCTGTTGTGGGAATGTCATGCAAACAAGCATATAAGTATTGAAACTGGGTTACGCGAACCACCTTCGTGCCTTGCATGGTCTTATGGGGAACCATTGTTGGCTATTGGAACACACAAAGGAAATTTGGCGCTTTATAATCATCACACCACCAAGTACGTTTTTATATTGATCCATAAGTAATTTTACAAATGTCAACAATTACTTCAATTGTCAATCAATATTTAGATTGTAATAAAAATTATAAATTTTCTTTTTAAAAGTATGACTTACTAGAATTTTTTATTACAGAAAGTTCTTTTCTTTACATGAAAAACTACTAGTGATAGAGTGACGCTGCAGACGAATATATTGTCAAGAATGGCATAATATTTGTCTGTAGCATGAATGGGTCCGCTCGCCCGGGGAAGTACCACACTCCCGCAGAAAACCAGCGTCTGAGCGGTATCTTAGCTACCGCGCTTCGTATGGTGAGCGGTTGAATTGAAGGTCTAATCCCCTTCCTCTCCCATAATGACACTTTCCTTAAAGGTCTATGGGTATATTTTTGCATATCAACAATTATTCCTAAAGTTTTCGTTGGTGTCCATTGTTGGTGGTATGTTGTTGGTGTATTATTGTCATATTCTTAATGAAAATATGTTTATGGTCATTATGTAAATGTTTCAGGAGGATTCCTATAATAGGAAAACACACAAAGAAGATAACATGTGCTGCATGGAACAGAGACAGCATTTTAGTTTTAGTTTCCGAAGATAAAAATCTATCTATAAATAATTCTGATGGAGACACACTGAGGATAATAACTCTAAGAGACACACCAAATGATTTACAGGTCTCTGAAATGAAAACCGACGAAAGAGTCGCTGGTGAAAATACTGTAAGTATAGAACCTACTGATATTTAAAGCGGTAGAACAAGACGGTGCAACTAACTAACAACTGAATTGATACAAAATTGAAACCTTTAAAAATACAAGCCTACATACTTCTCGAAGACTGGCAATGCTTCTGCAATGCCTCCGGTATTTGCTCACTTTTATTGGCGGCGTTGATTGCTTCCATCAAATAACATGCTTGTTCATGTCCGTTCCTGTCCCAAAACAAAGTATTAGTACTAAAATACAGTAGTATTGGTAGTAAACACTTGTATATTCTTAATTTACAGATCAGTTTAGTGGTTGGTAAACGCACCCTCTATTTGTATAACCTTCTCAACCCCGAAAATCCGATAGAATTGGCGTTTCAACAGAGATATGGCTCCATAGTATCTTACAAATGGTATGGAGATGGATATATACTCATAGGATTCAGTGCTGGATTTGTCATTGCAATATCCACTCACCTGAAGGAAGTTGGGGAAGAATTGTTCCAAGTGAAGAATCACAAGGAGAATCTTACTGATATAGCTGTTTTTAATGGTCAAGCTGCTTCTTGTGGTGATGGACAGTAAGCATTATTTTGGATGTTCTATTATTCTGTATGTGTATGTTATTATTTCTGATTCACAAAAATAGCGTCGCTCAGAGTTTTATGCTCCAATGTTTTTCTGGTTATCCGTGAGACTATCTATAACTTTAAATTCAATCACATAACTGCATTATAAAACGAAGAAAAAAAAAAGACAAAATAGAGGACATCTTCAGTTTGTTTTGTCTGTTTCTTTTCTGTCTGGAGGAATCTCATTATGAAATGGTGGTAAAAGCTTAATTGTTGGCGAACTGACGTTTGATAAGTTAAATATAATTTGGCGAAAAGGTTGTAATGGGAATAAATCTGGTCCCGACTCAACTGAACTTTTTTAAAAAACAAATGGAATAAATGTAAAATAATTCTTAAAACACAGCTTAATATTTAAAATATTTTATATATTCATATGAATTTTTCCTAATTCTTAATAAATTAATTTACCTAAATTACAATTCTTATAATTATTTTATACAGACCAACATTATTCTTACATCGTCTGCCAACAGATGGTGCCAAAAGTCATATAAAATTAAGTTTTGTGTCTATTGCATAAAATAATTAAATAATGATATTTATTCTAATACGCCCATATATACCTATCTTTCTGTAGTGGCTCCCTCATATCTGTGGATCGTAATAATCATTATATCCGTATCTGGAGTGTATTATATGTTTCCACCGGCTTACATCCATGACTTCGTTAATTATGTGGTGAAACTTGGTGGTTGATGATTCTTTTAGTTGTTCTTGACTGTTTTCCTTCCGTATTACCAACCACAAGATTTTTTCCAAGTTTTTATCGCTCTTCCTCACATTGTGGCCGAAATAAGAGGATGCGCTCGCACATATACCTACTAAATTTTAAAATAATTAAATTGAATTTGTATGTGGTCCTATTAGAATTATTATCATCATTTATTTTATGCCATAGACAAAACTAATTTTATATGTATTGCGGTGCCATCTGTTGATCGATAATGTAAAGTTGTTGGTTTATATAAAATAATTATAATTTGTGTAAAATAAATAATTTAGAATTATCTAAAATTCATATAATTCAATAATTTGAATATTGAGCTGTATTTTAAGAATTGTTTTGCAGTAGATTCATTTGTTTGTTAAAAAACATATTGTTGCTATGCTGAAGCACATGTATTTTTAAATTCTTTGTTCACTATGTTTTGCCTTTTCGATTTTGTGAATTGAGTATTTAGTATTTACTATTATTTGAGTAATTACGCATTCAATTATTGCTTCAGACTGAAGCTTATTTCGGTGTGGAACAACGGAGAGGTGTCGGGTTGTGTGAGCCCTGCCGGTGGGGCGGAGCGCTGCGGCTGGAGTTGCGACGGCCGCCTGTTGGGTGTTGCAGGCCGCTCTTACCTCAGCGTGTACGTAAGCTCGCTGCCAGCGCTACACTCCGCCCACGGCACGCGGCTGCTCACTCTCACAAACCTCGCCGAGCTCACCGTGTATCAGTGCGTCCCTGTGGATGCTGAAAACGGAGATAAATGTGAGCCATTTATAGCCAGCGATTACATTGGTTCGCCTTTCAGGGCTTCTGCACCCTGACGCGTTTGCAGGATGCGGGAGCACGACTCGAAGCTAGTCTCCACTCACACAGATGGACGATATCTCAAGAGGCAACGGCTCCCCTGGTCAATTTATGCCACTTATAAAGTCCGGCAAAAGGGAAAAAAATTGTCAGATAGAGTAAGAGCATTAACTATAAAACAACAAACTAAAATAAAATATATTACTAAAAAAAAAATTAAGAAAACTTAAATGGTAATAGGCGGGGCACACTATCATAGGAAACGAAAAGGGGTTAAAGAAAATAATGAACTGATTTGGGGACAGGCATAGGAATAGAGGAAGACCGTCTATAAGATGGGTCGATGAAATAAAGGCTACAGCAGATGGCACGTAGACCAGAGTTGCTAACGACAGAAAATACGGGTTACAGTAGGAGCAGGCCTTTGTCAATAGAGACACACAGACAGATGTTATTAATTAAGTAAATTTATATGTAACATGTGTGTATACGAAATCTGTCTGAGTAAATTATTATTGTTATAAAGTGCGGGCGTTGTGAGATGTCTTTACGTGATCGTGGCCGTATCCTAATCCTTGGTCTGGTCCATTGCTTATCCTCGGCTCTCTTGATGCGGCGGCTATAGAAGTGAGAGCGGTCGACCCTTAGGTGGATACGCGAGCAGGGTGACGAACTACTGTTATCCATGGACAACTTCAACACCAGATTCTGTTCTCAAAGGCCGGCAAATTCGTTGCTTCGGTCTTTGCGAATAATGAAGGCTCACAAGAGGGGAGGATCATATAGGAATGGGAGATTTGAACAGTTATCATTATCCCTTTCGCGACATGCTATTTTCCTATTAAGACGGGCAGTTTTCGAGGTTTGCGGAATCGTACGATCTTCGTCGTTATAGCATACATTCACCGGATCAGTACGCTAATCGGTGTCACTACGAAACTATTGTAATTACTGTACTAAATTAAAAATATAAATTTAGTAATTATATACTTGAAAAAAAAAAAATACATACATACGGGAATATAGGGTCTTTTTCTTTTTTTTAATTTTTTTAGCGTTCAGTTAAGATCTTATTAAATATTTATGTTATGTGATATGTGGGATTTTGGTTACGAAATATCAGGTTAATAAGCTTATATTTCGTAACGCAATAGCATTTTTTGTGATATCGCATTTCGTACGGAGAGTGTAGAGATCCAGAGAGCCAGCTTCTTTTCTCTTCCATTATTTCTCTCCCCACATTAATAACATCCTTATCCTAAGGTAAGGAATTAAACACTAGGGTAGAAAACGTATCTGCAGTTCCTTTAATACTGAAGACGTTCATGGACAGCACTGGCAATCTCCTATCCTATATAGGTGATCTATTTTTTTTTGTTTGCTTATCTATTCGATAAATTATTTTCAAGCTGAACCAACTGCACTAGCGACGTACGCACTACCAACCGAGCCCACGGCCATAGCCCTGGGCGGGTCACACGTTTGCTGTGTGAGCGGTGCCCACGCGTGGTTCTATCCGCTGGGCGGTGGGCCGGCCGCGCGCCGGCAGTATCCGGCCTCCGTCGATGTCATTAGGATGTCCGGAGAATACGCTGCGGCGCTTTTCCAGGGTCGCGCTATGTTGCATTCTGTAAGTATGTACCTCGCCTTTAATTTTATTTTACATTACGTTCTAGTTTCTTACTCATATTTGCTATCCGCTAACGTAATACTTGTCCTCTAGTAAATACTTTTGAAGATAAGTATACGGTACTTATCTTCGCGTGTGTCCATATGTATAAATCTTTTGGATATGTTTAAACTTGAGGGATTCCCAAACTATTTTCGGCAAGAGACCCCTTTTCCAATATGAACTGATATCTGTCGAATTACTTTAAAAATCCTATCTTTAGTTTTTGTTACTATTGATACAAAATAAACCAAGGGGTCGATATCTACCCCTTTGGGTATCCCTGGTTTAAACCAATAGGTGACAACATTTTAATTTTATTTAATTTATATTTGTTATACAACCAGCATATTTTTTAAAAACCATTAATGTTTTCATGATGAAAACATGTTTGTATAAAGATAGTCAATGTTATATACGGGTGAAAAATCTACAAAAAATATTTTCGGTTCAGTATTACTTAGTAATTGAATTGTTAGGGTTCCGTTTGTTAAATTTTTGGCCACCGTTTTTTTTTTAACGTTTTTCTTTTATTTCATGATAAAAACATTTTTGTTTACATATAGCATATTGTTAAAAAAGATTCTATTGTTAATAATGTGGATCCAATAGGGCGTCATTTTTTAATCGTCTGTTTTTCATCCAGTATATTTTTCAATTTTTTAAGTATTTCATGAAGAAAACCTATTTTCATACAGAAAATAATCCCATAAAAACGTTTTTATATTTATGGATGTGAATATATGTAATTGAACCAATAGGGGAACAACTTGTTTTTTTCATCCGTTATATTTTTTTAAAATCCCATTATTATTTCAAGATAAAAACGTGTGTTTATACAGATAGACAAACCTGATCCATCGCAGCCAGAGCGAGACGCGATTCTCTTTCCCGAGCCACACATGCAGGGAGTGAAAATTTTGGACATACATCTGACGAGTGACTTCTTCGTATTTGTCACTGACGTAAGTTTGTTGCTTTTAAAATTTGTTTATCTTTGTTTAATGATTCACCTACGAATATATTATACAACCTATTTCTATTCTTTTATAAAATATTTTTTTAAACAATAGAAAATTTATGACGGATAAAAATTCTAAAGTTTGTCTTAAATGGATTGGATAACATAACACAATAATATTTTAGTAATAATTATGTATTTTTACTAATTAAAAGGGAACTGAGACTGTAAATTGAGGAATTGTACTTTTATTAAATAAAAGAAGTATGAGGAGAGGAGAGTGATGAGTGTGGAGGAAGCAAAGAAAGTATAGCGAAATCGTAGCAGATGGAGATCCGTTGTCCCTGCTTACGCCTAGGGGTAACAGGCGTGATGATATGTATGTACGTATGTATGTAGCAAGGGCACATAGAGTACTTCGGAGTGGAGGAGTGGCGGCCATCGGTGCGTTATAAACACTCGTGTGGCATAACCGGCGTGTACTGTGACATCAGCGGCACGCGGGCGTGCGTGGTCGACGAGCGCGCCAGGGCGCACGTGTACGCGCCCGCGGCGAGCGAGCTGTGCGTCGTGCAGCGAACTGCGCCTGGACGCCTCCGGTAACAGTGAACCCTCCTGTAACGCGGTACTCTTATAACGCGATTTGATAATGCATCTGCGAGCGAGATTGTCTATCTAGCAGCGTCTTTACCTGCTTGCGTAGCTTGTCCATTTTCCTAGCCATAGCATCCAGCGATGCACACATCCAAGTGTAGATGCAGCTGATACTTGAGGCGTGGCAGTAGCGATGTCTTATATTCGGTCTGCCAAGTCGGCCAATACCTCTAGTGAGGCCGTAGTTTGCGCAGCTAGAACTGTTTGTATGCTACGTGGCAATCTGCTCCTCCATATTGTATAATATTAATGAAATCTTCAGGTACGCTCATTCCCGCTAAGCTTAATAAATGGCTTAAGAATTGTGATGGGCGACGGCCTCCTAATTCTTCGTGATCGAGGAGTTGTTTTATTTGCTTTTCACGGGAGGCACTTAGGCGCTTTATAAGTTCAGTTTTCAATTTTTCATATTTTCCTAGTAGGAGGCGGGGAAATTATAATACCTCTTTGGGAAATTAGTGGTCAAGTTGCCCGATAACATAATTTAATTTCGTCCCGTCCGCAGTGATATTTGAATTTTTCCGAATCGCCCTTCAAACTGCGCGAACAATATTTCAGATTCTTCTAATTTCTGTTACTGCCCCACCCTCGCGTAGATGCAGTGCAGCGCAACTTGAGAAATATAAATGATTGTTATCAATAAATTATCATCGTTATTAACAGCTTGCGCCAGTCAGATATAAGCTTCAGCCAAGACGCGCCATCTAGCCCGCTCGGGTTCACGCACACAGTTTCTGCCAGCCGCCCTGTGCGCCCATCGCGCCAACGGGCGGGACTTTAAGAAGACTTTGTTACACGATAGTGTATTTAACTAATAAGCACCATATATATTTCCCATTGTAGAGGTGTAATTTGGGACATCTGCCTGTCGGAGCGCAACGTGTTCGCCATGTTTACAGACGACACCATCGAGACGTACTACTACGCGGCGACGTCTATCCACGGCTCGCACGTGGACTACGTGGCCTCCACCAGCATCCTGTCCGATCAAATACCGCTCATACTGTTCTCTGGAGACGTTTACTGCTACGTCGGCGGTGGAGCGTGAGTACACTATTGTTGTACTAGTTAGTTAGACACGCGCACTCACTCGCACACACACACACATACACACACGCACACATGCACGCTCGCGTACATACACAAACACACAAACATACCTACTTATGTATGTATGTTTTAATATTATAAATAAATAAATGAAATATTATTCGGTTACTTATATATGACGGCGCGTTTGCCTTACATGAAAGATTTACAATCATTAGAATGAGTCATCATAGCCAACGACAAAGAATGCATCATCTTTGTCAACAACACTCCGTGGGTGGTCTTTGTCGCCTCTCTAGCGGAGCGTTGTATATATGGGTGCGCGACCGCCCCGCCCACGATTATACGATGAATACTGGTGAAGCTTTTATATCCTGGTTTTATATATATATATATATATATATATATATATATATATATATATATATATATATATATATATATATATATAACTTTGCAATAAAGTAAATAAATAAATTCACTTTATTTTGTAATTTAATTTCAGCGTACAAAAAGTGTGCCTCGAGTCGCACAACACCAGCGGGCTGGCGGACCCGGACTCGGAGAAGCGTGCGGCGAACCAGCGCCGTCATGTGGACAAGCTAGTGTCGTTGCGGCGGTTCGCGGAGGCTTGGCTGTTCTGCGACGCGCTCGATGAGCCTGATCTGTGGCGGAAAGTGGGCGAGGCTGCCGTCGCCGATCTCAACGTCGAGTTTGGTGAGTGATACACTAATTCGTGCATTTCAGCGTCGACGGTGGTTCGAACTAGAATGAATATCCCCAATCAATCAATCGGGGACATCTACACCTCATTACTAATTACTCGGGCCGCAACTCAACGGGGCGACCGCCCCCTGGTCATTGGTGCCGCTGTTCCCAGCGGCTTCTGGGGCATGAATATGCCCCGATTGAATTTCGGCTTTTATATACAAAATCGAGGAGGCAAACAAAGACAAGTAACAACGAACAATGAATCCAAAGATAGATTTGCTTTAGCATAGCCACAATATCTTTTTTTGATAAACAAATGAAATTACTACAAAATAATTCTTAAAGTACAGCTTAATATTCAAATTACATATTATATTAATATGAATTTTAGACAATTCTAAATAAGATTTATATAACCCCTGTGTGGGGAGGTAGATGTCATAGATTCTGTTAAATTTACTTATATGGACTTACGATTCTGACAATTAGGTTTCATCAATAGCCTGCGGCAGTCCACTGCTGGACATAGGCCTCCCCCATGAAGCGCCACCTAGCCCGATCTTCGGATTTACGCATCCAGTTTCTGCCAGCCGTCCTGCACAGACCGTCGCACCGTCTAGCACTTGTTTGCTCCAAAGATTATCGGATCTCCGACAAACGTGACCAGCCACTTCAGTTTGCTAATTCGAAAGGCTGTGTCGGCGACTTTAGTTCTCTGGCGATTTGTTCTTTCCGAATCTTATCTACCAGAGAAATTCCGAGCAAAGCTCTCTCCATAGCTCTCTGAGCGACTCTGAGCTTGTGAAGCAGACGGATTGTCAGCGTCCACATTTCGTAAGAATAAAAAGCCTCAACGATATAGTAAATTAGTATGGGCTTATATAAAAATATGAATCTACGCAAACTGATTACCAGTGCTTCAATTGAAGGCTTTCTCTGCAGCAATCCGCGTGTACACGCGTCTCAGCGATGTAGCGATGGTGTGGGCGTTAGAAGACGCCTCTCATATAGAAGAACTTCCAATATTATGGTGAGTTATTTGTATAGTATTAAAATAAAAAATGGTTTTTTTTATTTAAAAATGTTGTGCATATAGAACATTTTGGGTCGCCAACAAAGTTAGTATATAGAACATTTACTCATATAAATATATGAGTAAAAGTTCTAAATACAAGCTGCTTCGTCCGAATTATGTATGAATGTGTATATATGTATGTACACATGTATTTTATATAAAGAGCCCGAGTTTAATTTTCTTAATTAACTGGGCATGTCGTCGTGATTATTACCTTTTTTCTACAGGTTATCTTTATTTACATTTTATATACAAATGTATATCTTTGCATGATTTTTTCTTTATTGGTGAAATAAATCAAGGTGACATAATTCATGTTCAAAATTAAAGGGAAAATGGTTAAAAAAATCTTAGTATATATTTATAGTATAAATTTAGTAAAAAACCATATGATAGAAATTACCATTATCAGGCAAAGTAAGATCATTGGCTTAGTACTAAATCGAAATAAAAGAGGATATCATTAGAAATATTTTATTCTTTATGATAATTAACTAAACAATTATTATTTTTACTACAAGAAATTGTAAAATATAATAAAACAAAATCATACGTTTATTGCAATTACAACAAATAGCGGAATAATAACTTCAAGCTCGTTTTACTGATAGTGACACTTGCTTATTTTTGACAGCTATGTTTCTTTTTTATGCAATGGACATTAAAAAGATATCCAGACACGATCAACTTGAAGTGAACTTGTTCTTTTATATAATTTTTGGACATTCAGTGTTATGATGGAAATTTCCACCATTATGCAAAGAAGGGTTAAAGGTCCGCGTGCTCGGCGTCCTTAACCCTTTGGCTACGAGCATTGCCTATAGACGACATCCGCATGACGACCTGTGTGTACGAGCGACGCCTATAGACGACATCCGCGTGACGACCTTTGTGTGACATTACATTACACATACATATATCATTCCGCCGGAGCACACTGCCGTAGCGAAAGGGTTAACAGAGTCGGGGTAAAAGGGAGCACTTTATTTTTCTTTGCTTTGTAATCAGAAGCCACTATGTTATTGAGCCTTTATTATGCACTTTCTGTAGTAAGTATATTTTTAATATACTATTATAAATTTTAATACGATAACTATTACAGTTTTTTGTTTATTTCGCAAATATATATTATAGTCGGAATGCGTACTTTTACCCCGTGAGGCGGGTAAAAATACGCAACTGTATGGGTAGAAGTCGGAAAATATGGAACAATAAAAGACTTGTCTGACATGTTTGTTTATATTTTTGTCTTCCATTTCTTTTTAATAAGAGTTATAAGTAATAATTTCTAACTTCATACTCTTGTTTTTTCTTTTTCTCAGTCATGCGTGGAAGTGAACATAGTTGTGCGATTGTGACTATTTTGGTAAAATATAACTATTAAAATAAAAGTACCTGTAAAAATGTCCATTTGGGGTAGCGTTTTCATGCGTTATTATTAAGTACGGGGGAACTTTACCCCGTTTTACCTTTAATGTTTAGTTTATTCTCACTGTTTCAAAAACCATAAAAGTTAGGTTAGAATTTTATTTTGAATTTTATCCTGTATTAACTGTATTAAATCACTAAAACAAACAAACCTCACAAACAGTGGAAACAAAAGCATCACAAAAGTTTTCCTTTGAACAAAGATACTACGAATTTTAACGTTATATTAAGTTTTTCCGTGAAAAACGAGCAACATGTCGCTCCGTAGCTAATACGAGATGGCATGCCAAGCTTAGTCAATCCTTGACCAAGTTCCCCCGTCCGTTCAATCTTCTCTGTGAAAACAGCACTGCGAACTTTTGCCCACTACGTCCTTTTACCCCGAATGACTATACCCGTTGTTTCCAGTGGTACCCTGTGCGCGTGCCTGGACAAGGGCGAGGCGGGCGCACGGTGGTTGGAAGGTGCGGGGGGTGCAGGGGGCGTGCACGCGCTCGAGCTGCACGCCGCGCGCGGGCAGTGGGCGCGTGCTGCCGAGCTGGCAGCCGCCGCGTGCCCGCAGCGAGTCCACCTGCTTCTCGTACATCGTGCACAGCACGACGAGCTTACGTACTTACTATTTTTTTAAAAAAATATTACTAGCTGCTCTCCTCGGCTTCGCACGGGTAGTGTACTTAATGAAAAAAATTGAGACAATCTTCCGTTTAGAAATAAAATTACAATTAAAAGACAAAAATTATTTGTAGCATTTTCTTATCACGATAAACTTCGTTGACGAAAACGAAAACACACGAAATCTCAGAGGAAAACAAGCGCGAAGCACAGAAACAAAGTTTTACTTTTGTAATACAAAAGAAACCGTAATTGAATATAAATTAATGTCTATCTATCAATACTGAGTTACATGTAGGCTTACCTTTTGAAGATTTCTATATAAAATCTTTTGGTACAGTAATATAACTTAATTAACTTATAGAGTCGTGGTGGGTGGAGAGAAGTTTCGGTAAAAATGCAACATACTTAAACTAACCATTTTTTTAACTCAAAATGGGACGCCCATACCTCCATATTAATATTATAATTGCGAAAGTCTGTCTGTCTGTTACGTTTTCATTGCTAAACCAATTTTGATGACATTTGGTATGGAGATAGTTGAAGATCCGAGGTCAACCATAGGCTGCTTTTTATACCGAAACGATAGCGCTTACAGGACGCACGATAGTTTTTGCGCAATAAACTGAATTCTGCGCAAACGAAGCTGCGGGCAGAAGCTAGTGGGTCTATATACGCCAGTTAACAATGAAAATAAACACAACTTTTTAATGTTCTTTATTTTGAACAATTGCAACAATACAATCAGTCCGATTGTACAAAAGGGACAGACAGTCCCGTTCAAAACAAGACGTATGGTCACCATAATCATACTGGATCGCTATTCACCCAGATGGTCGGGATTAAACTCTTTGTGGGTGATTTGGTTCCGTATAATAAATCATCGAAGATTCTACAACATCCAATTTATATTTTTAAAATGTATATCATTTCAAAAATATAAATTGGATGTTGTATGCAATCTCTTTCCTCCTCTCTCTTTCTCTCTCATTTTCCTTCTTTTTTCATTCAAGTATAAGACAATCAATGTCAAATGTAAATATTTCGCATTGCGCCATTTTTACGAACTGGTATACCATAGAATATACAAAAGTTGCGCCCCTAATAATAATATTTATGCAATACATTATATTTAAATACTACAATTAGATATCAAACTGTAAATTCTTGTGCACCGAAGAAAATATTTAGTAATACAAAAAGACTTTTAAAATACATAAAAAACGTCTTTTAAAATAATTTTTCCTTAAATAAAATTAGATAGTATGTCTGTTGGCTTTAATCGTTTTGTTTCAGTGCCGATTACCATGAAGCACTCGTCAATTACGAGAGGAGCATTATAACTGAGAACACGAACGATATGAAAGTGAAGGAACACAACGCGAAATGCGAGGCAGGCATCGCGAGGATGTCGATACGGTGCGGGGACATAATGAGGGGCGTGACCACAGCCATGAAACACTCTCACGACACAGCCTTATTGAAGGAATGTGCTCAACTGTTAGAAGAGGAGAAACATTACAGTCACGCAGCGGCCTTGTACGATCACGCCGGTAACACAGAGAGAGCTGCCTCTCTATACATCAAGCTCAAGTCCTGGCTTAAAGTGGAAGCTCTTCTACCCAAGATAAATTCACCAAGTATACATCTACAATACGCACGAGCGAAAGAAGCTGAAGGAAGGTACAATGATGCGCTCAAGTCTTACCTTAAAGCGCAGGATTACGAATCAGCTATAAGGTTGAATTTGGAAAAATTAGATGATATCGACGAAGCAGTCAATCTAGTTCAGGAGACAAAGTCGATTCAAGGCGCGAAGATGGTTGCGAACTATTTTCAGAATAGCGACGATCAGACATCGGCCATCAAATTTCTAGTGATGTCCCTTTGCTACGACGAAGCGTTTCAACTGGCGAGGAAGAATGGTAAACTACAGCTGTACGGGGAAATATTGATACAGGCGTCGCAATCAAGGCCAGAAGATTTCAAGAGTCTCGCGTTGCATTTTGAAGGGGAGAAAAATCATTTGCTTGCTGGAAAATTTTATTTTCACGCTGGGGACTATAACAAGGCTATGTCGCATTTATTGAAGACCGGTGGCACTGAGCAGGAAGAAAATGAGGGGATTAGCATTGCTATAGATACGGCTGCGGCCAGTGATGACGAGAGATTGAGTAGGAGGTATGTATGGCTACTTGTTATTTATGGGGTAATCCTTCACTCTTCCAGACTATTATTAATAAACGGATTGTCAACGAATAACACCTGTAATAAAATATGGATGTGAATTATATATCAATAATAGAATAAATTATATATAAGCGTGATTGAATTATTATTATAATTATTTAGTAAATTAAAAATCATGATGGAAAGATGGAAGGGTCGGTAGGGGAAGATCAAGGAAAATATAATAGTTTTTAGGAAAGGCCAGGTCAAAAGTATCCTTAACCGGCTAGTTTGAATGAAGAGAGTGATGACTGGGAGGAAGCAAGGAAAGTAGATTATGATCTGTGGTCTCTGCTTACCCCTACAGGGAACAGGCATAATGACACGTATGTTTAAAATGGTAAGGAAAACCATATTGTAAATTAAAAAGATACAACGCCATCTATGTGGTACAGTATGAGGATTATTAATATAGATGTTAAAGAGGTTTTAGCGTCAACTATATCCAACAGATTGATTGATTTCCTACTGGGCGAGACGGATGGCACGCCGCGGGATCCCCGCCATTTGTTCCGACTTTACATGGCGAAGCGGCAGTTCACCGAAGCCGCCAAGACTGCTGTAAGTTTATTATATTGGTATATGTACATTGGAAATATACATTTAGACTTTTTTGATATACCACGTTTTTAAAACAGACTTAAAAGTAGCATGTCGTAAAAATTGTTACGACATTACAACTAGATACATAGATAGATAGAATAATTTATCTCCCTCAGCAGCAATACATATGAATACGCATTAAATTATTACATAATCAACAATACATACAGATGGCGATGGGCGATGGCTCATTCAAAACCTCCGCTCATTGTGCAGGGAAATTGATTTCTACCACTGCCCCACGCTCACGGAGATTCAGTGCAACTTGAGAACTTGAGAAACATGAGTCCCATACTAGATCGACCCCACATATAAACCCACAATCTATAATCAAGCCTTATATACATAAGAATAAAAACAATACATGACAGTACCAACACTCCTAAAATCTGACTGTTATAACTTGGTTTTACATGTTTGAATACTAAGTGACATATAATTCTTTTTTAATCTATTTTCTGCTTTCTACCTTCTGCTATGTTTAAAGTTTCTAACATTGCGAAAAATTTATTTAAAACAACCAGACTAGAAAGTGAGTTCAAACTTCAAGTGAGACTTCATGATAGTATTTGTCGGCGTATTAGAATTAATATCAATATTTAATTATTTTATGAATTAGACAGAACTAATTTTAAATATATTTTGGCGCCATCTGTTGGCAGATTATGTAAGGATAATGTTGGTTTATATAAATGAATTATAATAATTGTGATTTTTGTAAAATAAGTAATTTAGAGTTATTTAAAATTAATATAAATATGTAATTTGAATACTGACCTGTATTTTAAGTATTGTTTTGCAGTAATTTCATTTATTTGTTGCTATCCTGAAGCAAATCTATTTTTAATTTCTTTGTTCACTGTATATTGGCTTTGTTTGCCTTCTCGGTTAAATTCAGTGGAGGAGGATTCATTCTAATTCGAACCAGCAACGAAGCCGATATATCTGTCTGATGACAAATTCTTGAACCAGTCCCGAAACGTGGACACTGACGGTCCGTCTCCTTGACAAGCTCAAACTCGCTCAGAGGGCTATGGAGAGCACTATGCTCGAAGTTTCTCTGGTGGGTAGAATCGAAACGAAGAAATTCGCCGGAGAACCAGAATCACCGACATAGCTCTTCAAGTTGGCAGACTGAAGTGGCAATGGGCTGGACACGTTTGTGGAGACCACGACTCTGCAAACGTAGCGTGGGACGCCCCGGCAAAAGGCGGCTGGCAAAGACTGGATGCGTGTAGCCGAATATCGGGCTAGGTGGCGCGCCTTGAGTAAGGCCTATGTCCAGCAGTGGACTGCCGCGGTCTGATATTGATATCAAATAATATTTTCAGGTGATAATCGCCGGAGCTGAATGCCGCGCGGGGCGTTACCGCGAGGCGCGGGACGTGTCGCGCGGTGTGTGGTGCGCGCTGCGGGCGCGACACACGACCGCCCCGCGCGACTTGCGGCACGCGACTGCTTTGTTGCATTCTTATATATTGGTATTGTTTTTAATTTGAATTCAGGTATACTTTTTTTCTATATGATCAATTCATTTTTGCCAGATACTTTACGGAGTTTGTTCCATACAAACAAACAAACAAATTTTTAATGATGCGGCAGTTCCAGATGGAGATATGGCAAGACAAATTGGGTTCCTTTTTTTTAGGTTTTTCCCGCCAACTTACGTTATCAG
This sequence comes from Baronia brevicornis, assembly GCA_031353405.1. Classification (NCBI taxonomy): domain Eukaryota; kingdom Metazoa; phylum Arthropoda; class Insecta; order Lepidoptera; family Papilionidae; genus Baronia; species Baronia brevicornis. The sequence continues at coordinate 170,882 of JASFAT010004193.1, read as the reverse complement.
TGACGTGTTTTTCATTTTATTTTCATAACCTTTAGTTATTATAAGTTATTTTTTTAATTGCGACAGAGTATTGTACAATGTAGTTTGATTAATACATAAGTGGAGTGATATGATATAAATGCATGAGTTGTGTTTAAACCTTTTGACTGCAAAATTTCATAGGTTTTGGTACAATACATTTGGTATAAGCTGGCTATATAAACGTACAAGACGGGCTCAAAAGGGCTTGAAGTCAGAGCTGTTAAAACCATTCAAAATAAAAAAAATTTCACCGCCTGGACCCAAATGATTGATGAATGGGAGTAGTGAAAGGAGGGAAGAATTTTCCCTACATTGAGACCAGCCAGATTGATATAATAATAGTATTTTTATACTATATATAATATTAACTGTAAACTGTTAATAAAAATAATTTTATTTTTTATAATATTAAAGGTTTGTGTATGCAGTACAGACATATATTGCTATTCTCATCTCGAACGTATTATATATTTATAGTGCGTCGACGACCCAAGTCACATATCTAAACACAGGTGATCAGTTCAGTGTTATACACATGGATAATACAATGATTATAATGATGTAATAAACAACTATTTATTTTTGTATTTTGTATTAGACGACCGATTGGCTTAGTGGCGGGGCCCTCCGCCCGCCGAGTCAATGGTCGCGGGTTCGATCCCCGTATCGGAATAAATATATATATATATATATATATATATATATATATATATATATGTATATATATATATATATATATATATATGTATATATATATATATATATATATATATATATTTATATATATTTCTCTATCCTTTCCCTTTCTCTCCGCCAATCCACGGTCTGCCGTGCTAACGGATGCGTGGCTAAGGGCGAGCTTAGTCGCAAGCGTGCCGACCATCCCGGGATCGGGCTCCCCTGGGTACTATGGTGCCTTACCTCAGCATGCAGAGCTCTGCTGGGGCTGACCTCCATCCTCCCTTGCGGCTCGTGGGATTCACTAAAAAACGAATTTAATATACCTAATTTTTGAAAATGATGGCGACGTGGTTCGCCACCCGTCACGTCCTGATTCTCACGAGGGCGAAAAGCGACCAATGGAGAGCTGTTTCGCTGCGATGGAGCGGATGGTAGCGGATGGAGCTCTGTGGTCTCTACCAACCACTGCGGGGGATAGGCGTGAATATATATATAAAAAAAATATTTTTGTATCACCCAAGTTTGACCTATTGGAATTGTAAGCTAAACGTGTACGCAGGTCCGCACGCACGTCAAACGGGGACGTCACGACCTCGCGGCGCGTCTGCTTTTACGCACCGCCGTAGAGGTGTCCTTCTTTCCTACAGAACAACGTGAGTTTATACCATTTCGCCTGTAGTTGCATGGGTTTTTAAGGGCTAATATTTGATTGAATTTGTCTAGATTGTAATTTTTGTATGGAATGAGATAGGTAAACTAACGGATCATCAGATGGTAAGCAAACCTGTTGCAAACCACGTGTTTGCTCACGAACATAAGTAATTCTGAAGGCGCACTGCGTATGAGTTACTTGCCTTGGGATAAGGTTGGGGAATATGGGAGGAGAGGAAGGATTGAATGAGAGTGGAACAATTGGAGGGGACGTAAATAAAGAGAAGGGAAAGGAATTGGGCCCCTGGATATCGTCACTCACTGTACGAAAATCTGTAACGCAGCAAAATGCTACGACGTGACGTCCATATTCCGAGAGGGTGTAGTACTTCCTCAATCAAGCCTAGTCTATTCTTTCTCGAGTCTACCACTATAATTTATGTGTTGTATGTGTCTCCCTTAGATCAGGTATCAATCTTGACATCAACGGTAATAGAATGTAGCCGAGCCGGTATGAAGCATCAGGCGTACCACTGGGCCAGGGTTCTCATGCAACCGGAGTATCGTTCGCAGGTAATATATATTGGTTATTAAAGAAACTTAACTGTCTTTCTATTATCATTATATTAGCAACCCAAATTTCTTTTGCCAGTCTTCTAGTTTGCCCATAGGTTTTTTAAAAAAGTGTTTTAATGAAGGTGGTCCCTTGAAACAGCTTAATGCGGGCGAATTATAATATTTTGTTTAGATTGACGCAAAGTACGTGAAGAAGATCGAATCCGTAGTGCGTCACGCTCCTCGCGATCCAGCGCCCGCCGAGCCCACGGCACCGTGCCCGCAGTGCGACGCTCCCATGCCCATAGCGGATCTGCGGTGCACGCATTGTGAGGCCGATGTACCCTTCTGTCTTGCAACAGTTAGTACACCATATTGAATAAATTATTTTTTCAATCGTCAGTACAAACAGAATGGAAAATTTGCCGTAAGATCATGGGCAGAAGCAGGAAAGAAGATGAGTCATGGAGAATCCGAAAAAAGAAAAACGCCGAGATAGAAGAGTTGATGAACCGGCCAAACATTATGGGTGAAATGAAGACGTCGATTCCGTTGGCTCGGTCATCTTGAGTGAATGAGCTAGGGAGAACAGTAGGATGCTGACCTGCGTAAAGTTCAAGTCAGCAATTGGCAAGAATTAGGGCAGGATAGGGAAAGATGGGAGGAATCTCGTTTCGAGCGCCAAGGTCCCCTTTAGGTTACTTAGCAAGCGGAGCGAAGTTCTTAGAGATATTGTTGTTTTCACATGAAATTAAAAAAAATTAGCTAACGAAGCGGGGTTTTCATCACAGAATCAAACGTCTTATACCATTAACAAGATTTTTAATATCTTGTGACACTTGGCGTTGAAGTTTAGAGTTGTAGCACTCTAAAAGTGGAAATGGATATGATGCCACAAAGTTCTCTCATCCCTCTTGTCACTCGATGTTATACTTTGTTGCCCCTCTCTTAACCACTTAACGTGCGTCGTATGACATAATTTATGGAATACCCCTTATTAGCCCTTACCAGTTCGCTGCTAGCTGCAAAACAAATAAGTCATCATGGCCTAGTCGCCAAGGTAAGCAAGCGGGTTTCCATCACAGAATTAAACGTCTCAATCCACTAAGAAGATCTTTCCTGCCATGATAATTCCTTTGTTTTGCAGCCAGCCAGCTAGCAGCAAACTAATGAAAGCTTTTATGGTGCCACATAAATTACGTAACAAGTAAAGGGCGGGTCAAAAAGTCAAAACATCGAGTGACAAGAGAGGGATGACTCTCAATATATGTGAAATCATATGCGTAAATTTTCGAGAAAGAAGCCGAGAGAAGAATTCAGTTAGGCTGAGTAGCATTTAAGAAACTTCGTCATGTCTTCTCGTCGCCCATACCACAAAGTCTGAAGATAAAAGTTGTCAGACTTTGTGGTATTCAAGTTAGCAGACTGAAGTGGCAATGGGCTGGACACGTTTGTCGGAGAACCGACAATCGTTGGAGTAGACGAGCGCTGGAATGGAGACCGCGACTCGGCAAACGTAGTGTGGGACACGCCCCCCTGCTAGATGGAGCGAGGATATGCGCAAGGCGGCTGGCAGAGACTGGATGCGTGTAACTGAAGATCGGGCGAGGTGGCGCGCATTGAGGCATAGTGAGGTCTATGTCCAGCAGTGGACTGCCGCGGGCTGATATTGATGCATAATTTTAGAGTGTTAAAACTTTAAACTTCAAGTTCACGTGTGACAAGGGCGGGGGAAGCTCTGAAACCATGAAATTCATGTCACGTAATTTATGGATGGGCCCCTTATACAAATATTTTAAAATACTACTCAATGGTATCGTTTGTCCCAGGGCATGCACATCGTAAAGGGAGACTTAACAGCGTGCCCAGAATGTGACTTCCCAGCGATATTGTCGGAATTTGCTGAGTAAGTTAAACTGTTTTTTTTTTATATAGAATAGACAGCCAAATTAGCAAAATGGTCACTTGATGGTAGGCAGTCACGGCCGCATTATTACATTGAATTTGTTGCCTCATCTCGAATATTATAGTAGCATATTTTTGAAGCTTATCTAAATTCAACGACACCAAATTATTAGTACGCATCAAGTTTATTTTATTACATACCTTATAGAGGTAGCTAAGTTTATATTTTAGTTGCCTGGAAAATAATAAGCCATAATTTTATATAAACCAACAACATACTTACATAATCTGCCAACAGATGGCGCGAATACATATAAAATCAGTTTTGTCTATTGCATAAAATAAATATTTTATGATATTCAGTATAATACGCCGACATATATGTCCTATTGAGCTGAACGAAAAATCTCTATTATTATTATTTCCTCAATTGTGATTACAAAATATCATAAAAACTTGAATAACGAATAACAAAGTTTTTCATTTGTACCTTAGTAATATATTCTACCTTAGTAATAATTCCTATTATTATTTCACACTCTCACTATATATGTTGGTCAAATTTTTGATCGTTAATAAAATATATAATAAATTTATTTTAACTTTTAGCGGATGACACTTGATGTTTATACAGTGTTTTTAAATATTCATTCAGGATTTAATTTAATTACTAGTAGGAATTGACTTTATATTTTTTTATATTTCTCCTTTTCTAGAATATTACGTGAAGAAGCCAAGTGCCCGATGTGTGGCGAAAGTGTGGATTATCGACGTCTTGTCAAAATCGACGACCCATCGTTGTATTTAGACCATAACACAAAGAATTAAAGTTCATTATGTGTATACACCGTATGTGATAAGCGTCCGTCCATTAAATACACAGATAAGTATTAACAGTGACCCACTTTAAACGATTATTAAGTGTACGTTATTTTTAATTATCTTTTAACTATTTATATATATTATATTTGTTTACGTAAAGTGACAATTTTTATATGTAATAAATACAGTAAACCCTCCTATAACGCGATTTCATGTCCCTCGTATAACACGTATTTTCCCTCTTATAACGCGTGGATTTCCCAAGTCATATAGTTTTATATACTGTGAAAAATTTATAATGTTAGTCCATAATCAACTTTGTTTGCACATCTTGTTTTTATAAAATTATATTATTTTATTTAGTTTTTGTTCCCAGCTTTTGAGTTTTAGCAACACTGATTATACATTACAGTGATCCCTCATATAATGCATTTTCCTATAAAGTGGAACCGATCTACCGCGTTATAGGTGGGTTTACTGTAAACATTTAGGATTTTAATTTTAGCATAAAGTTTCTGTAAAAAAGGTGTATCACAAACGAACGTTTCTATTTCCACTGTTTTTGAGTGATCAGATAAATTTTTATCGGAAATCTTAAAAGATGTTTTGGCTCTGTTGGTAAAGTTTCATGTGGTATATTGTATTTGATTAATAACTTAAAAGAATGTAATTCTATAAGCACGTATGTATGTATGTTTTAAAACTTGAATCCGGAGTTTGTTTGTACTTAACAACTGGAAATCCACCGGAGAACCAAAGGTAGTTCTTTATGTTAGTGGAAAACGCGTCTTTGAAAATGCAGTGTGGGACCCCGGATCTTATGGAGCGACGATCTGCTGTGACGTTTGTGTGTGTGTATGATGTACTAGTTGAGTTACTAATAAATAAGTGTTCGAGATACGCGGTTCTTTCACTGTTACGTGCATATATCTCATTGATTAGTGTCTGGATTACCTAAATCAAAAAAAAAATATGGCGTACCTTAGTATTTTGTCATACTTTTTGTCGCAACACCGCTGAATGGTTTATATTAAGTGGTAAATTGACGCAGTAAAAAATAGTGAAGAAGAACCTCATGCTTCTTGCATTACTTTATGGAACCAGCTACCTCCAGCGGTGTTAAAGCGCTTATTATTGAGGGCGCGTTTAACTATTGATACATTATATGGCAACGTTATTTGCAAATAATAGGTAGTAAAGAGTGCTTACTTATTATCTTTACGGATTTTTATATTTCCGGTCATAAAAGTCGTCCAGTAAAATTGTGATTTTTTTAATTGCTCATCTCAATTGCTGGAGATTAACGCGCCAATCTTAAAAATTGCCGCGGTTCGAAAATAATCGAAGATCCGATCCACGCATGACGTATGGTGCAGTAAGAGCAGACATGCAGAGGCCCATCTTTCCCTCTTCCCCTCCAAATTATTCACATCTTACCTTTAGGCAGGCGATGTATCTGCAGTAATACAATATTATAAATAATAGTATTACATTGGTGTGGATTATTACCTTAACATCAGGGAACTCGTTTATTCGTTTACCCATGTTTAAAAAGGTGTGAGGGTGTGTGCGTATACGTGCGTGCGAAGCGTATACGTGTGTGCGTGTGCGTAAACGTGCGTGCGTGGGCGTATACGCGTGTTCGTGTGCGTATACGTGCGTGCGTGTACGTGACGAAAGTAAAAAAAAAAGAGGCTGGAAAAAAAAGACAAAATACAGTGATGAAACATTTATTTCTTTATTTGAAAGTACATCAAGTTGTTACACGTCCGACATCGAGATTCAATTGAAATTTAAAACACAATTAGTGTGTTATACAAAATGGGCGGCTCGCGATGCCACTGCGTAGCACGGTCCGGTGAACAACAAAAGTACGCTTCCCATCTAGGGGAAGAGTTTGACATTAAGTCTAAATGCATGTTGGAACATACCATAGACATTTTAACGTCACTGCGACTAAAATATGGCATATCAAATAGTTTAATAGAACAATGCAAGAGTTAAGAAACGTCTTTTGTGTTTGTTTCGCTTTATTTGAATGTAGAACATCTTTAAAAAGGTAGTTCAATCAATAATATAATGCCTCATTATATGATGCACGATGTCACGAGTCAAAACAAAGAAATCTGGCTTTAGTTTAGGAACAATATAATATGTTACTTCCGCAGTGACACCGCCAGTTTATTTCGCCAGTAATTCTAGAATCATATATTGGGCTAGTAGTACAATTATCACTACCTATCTATGTCTTATTTAGAAAATACATATTATAATCAACATAATAACACGAAGATAATAATAACATCAATGGATTGTGCTAACGATACGGTGAACGATTTAAGTCAACCCGCTAATACGTGGAATCGACTCGTGCTGGCTATTACAATTTAATAGTGTTTCGCTAACATACAGACAACGGTTATACACTGGGCTCTGGTTGCAATGTGGATACGTTCCGATACGGGGATAACATTTATTATTAATATTGTTTAAGAAAGCCTTTGAAGTTTTAGCTATATTTTATGATTTCTCGCTAACAATGAGAACATTTAACACAGAACGCGTTTATGACAAATAGTTTCCTCAGGATAAAGAAGGCTATGAAGTTGCAAATGACACCAATATATAGAAAAAGGTTAACAGACGATACAATACCCTTAAGAGCGCGCAATTTTTCCATCCAGAATTAATTAGAATCAATAACTAATTCAGCTTAAAATTCAATATCCGACAAAGTGAGAGAGCCAAGTCTGAAGTTTGTTTATATTTTTTTATGGTTCTAACTGGAGATCGTTAGAAACCTGTAGGCTACGTAGTTTGAAAGTGGTTTTGTTAATTAAATAAGAAAAAAACAGAATTATATTTTTTTTCAACTGATTAGAAACAGATTAAATCATATTGGTTTGGCACTAGAAGATTGGATGTGAACTCGATTCGATGGCGCCAATTTCGTCTACGAAGAGGTAAGTAGTAGAAATCGTCCCCAAAAGATTTAGGCGCTTTCGGATGTCGTCCACCGGGAAGTGATCCTGCATCGAATTCGAGCTCTAGCTGCTTCCACTGGAAAATAATAAAACCTCAGAGAATAAAAATAAGACCGATAGATGTCAAGTGTATTTTTTAAGTTGTGTTCAAGACTTTTAACGATAAACATGAAATTCCCAAGCTTTGTTTTTTAAGGGATAGGAAAGCAAACGAGCAGGCGTGTTGGCGTGCAGGATTGTCATAGGCATGTAATTCATTAATGGAAAGGCAAGGACTAAATGGGAAAGAAGGAAATAAGAGAGGGGAAAGGGGTTGGTCCTCCAGATCCTATATGACCGTAGGAAACGGGGATCTTTATAAAATAGATATATTGTGAGGGATAATTTGGTTGAGCCGGTCGATTTATGCCACTGTTAGAAAAAAAAATTACTTTCACTACATTTAATATGATGTTATTATCGTGTATTCAAATGACTTCAAAGTTTCATAAAGGCATTCTCGATTAGTCAGATTTCTTTGTATATCAGCAGTAAGTATTTTTTATTTATCACTCAGGCTTATTATTTTGAGAATCAACTACAAGAAACACTGCAGTTAGTCTTTGAGTTGGCCACGTTGTATACACATAAGTTCTAATTGATTTCACATAGTAAATAATTTAATATATGTCGACTTTCTTTCAAACTATTACGGTTTTGGGTCGAATTTATTGAATTCATGTTCTCATGAAGTTTGACATGTCAGTTTTGTCACTTACCTTGCTTTACAAGGCAGCGTTAAACGTTTTTAACGTTAAAAAAGTCTAAAAAACACATTCTATATTTTAAATTACTTTGTGAATTTTAATAAAAACTAACCAGCGGATCACAATATAAACATAATTTTTATATTCTACGATATAAAATTTGATATATCCTTCGTTGCTATATATAAACATATGTTTAACTTTTCTTTATATTAAAAATTAATTAGCACACAAGTGATGATTTTTCCGAAGAATGACACTTACACTACTTTGATTAAAAAATTTTATGAAATTATGGATTTCATACATACATACATATATATAGTCACGCCTGTCTCCCTATAGGGTTAGGAAGAGGCCAAAAGACCTCCATCTGCTACGACCCCGCCATAATCTCCTTCCTTCCTTCACACTCATCCATCTTTTCATGCATCCTTCCTCTAACATTCATTGTAGCGAATTCATCTCTCCTTTCGTCGCTTTTCGCGCTCGTGGGAATCAGGACGTGACGGGTGGTGAATCACGTCGCCGTCATTTTTTAACGAATTAGATATATTAAGATTCGTCAAAGTGAATCCCACGAATATTTTACATGAAATGAAATATCGTTATCCCACGTACCATAGGATTCCTAAGAAAACCATATTTTACATCGTAATCAGTACAATAACTGTGGGCATTGTGTCTAGAGTCGCCAAACCATATTTTATAAAATCGTATCTTACTTTATTTTAGGTATTTGTATAAAAAAAGTATGCAAAAATACTTTTTTTTTATTTGTACTACTGTACTGAAGGATTTATCGACACTTACTTCGACTTAATGACTTCGTCTAGGTTTGAATCAAATATAGCTATATGATGCGTATGCTAGCAATAATGATGATGAGTTTTTAGAGAAAAACACTATTGAAAAATATGCAATATATAGGTACTCAAAATTTCATCTGACAACTGGCAAGTTATTTTGGCAAAATATAAAAAAAACTTATTTCCTTTCTTTTCCCGCCACTAGCGGCGAGGAAGGAGGAATAGATCGTCTATAAAAAAGAATCAATTACTTATTAACATATGAATTCGGACCGTAAAAGTACCTTGAAAACGTTTAAAAAAAATGTGAGTGTGCTAAAATTTCCCAAAAGTGTATATAATAACATATCTTTTTGCTACTAATATTTTATTTTTTTTTATTTAAAAGAATTTAATAAGTTATTTCCTATAAAGAAAAAGTCGGGAGGTGTCGTATTTACTTATGGTTATTTCAGTTTTATTAATTAAAAATTTTGTACCTTGACTTGTTTTTTAGTACACCATCTTTACATTCAGATAACGTACGGTCTAATCTTTCAGCATAATTAATGTGTATATTTAACATTGTGTTACGAATTTGTTAACCATATTTTATTGTTATCCGTAAATCGTTAAGATGATATTGTCACCCTACACTTATAGGTGCCTCCGCGTTATTTTGCTGGCGCACTGTTGTGCAATATTTCGACAAATGGAAACCCTAGCGTCGCACTGTAGGTACAAATGGTAGCCGGCCTCTTAAATAATTTTAAAATATTTAATATTTTCTACTTACCATTCACAGTATTACTGGGTCTAGGCCAGTTAGCTCCTCTCAGCGGTAAACAGACGGGACATTCAATGTTGGCGCAGTGTTTCCAGTGATTTATTATTTGTTTTGATGACGAGCAGTGGAGTACAGCGCACTCTTTCCCGGCCTAAAGAAAACAAATGGTTTTTGGAATTTAATTTTCAATTGTTACGGTTTGTCCATCTCATCCAGCGTGCTAACCGCATCTTTGAACATTTGCGATCTATGCAATTGTACTAAACGAATTTTAGATTTTTTTTTATATAGCAGGGTTGGCAAACGAGCATGCGGTTCACCTAGTGGTGGTAAATTATCACCACCGCCTATAGACATCCGTAACGCTCGACGCGTCGCAGGCCTTTAGAGAACACATACGCTCCTTCTTGAATGTCCCTATGAATACTATTGTTTCTTCTCACATCTTCTTTTCGTGTGTGGTTTGACCTATATTTTTACGGCCCAGTAATTCGCCACTGCAATGGCACCAGCATTCGCCTCGATAAGGTTTTGGAATGTGCAGGTGTTAAGGTACAGTGAGCAGTCGAGTATGCTCCATAAACTTACGACCCCACAATCACACCCCTCACACTGCGATGTGGTAAAGCCCCATTTCTTAGTTCTTATGTCTACAACGAACCACCCGTGCACGGAGTCTGTTAAGAGATCTCCACGTAGGCCATTGCAGATTATAGCCAGGCGGAAGCTACTCTTGCTGACATACGAAGTTGGGGGGGACAGATTGTTTCATTTTCCACGGCACAACCCTCTCTTCAACTGGGCTTTTTTCTAAAGCCTTTGTGTCTGTAATCGGACTCTTGAGTTGCTTTTGTTCGCAGAGCAAGCTACACCTCTTCTTACTTCCGGCGGAGCGATGCCAGAAAGTGTGTAGAGAAGGCAAAGGGGAGCAGGTATGACGCAACCAGTGATGATGCGGCATATGTCATTTAAGGCTATGTCGACCTGTTTTGCGTGAGCGGATCGGTGCCACACTGTGTAGGCGAACTGAAAAGCATAAGGCAGTGTCTGTTGTTCGAAGCACATAAGTCGTTGCCCCCCATTTTGTCGTGGACAGGTGGCGAAGCAATTTATTCCTCGAAATCACCTTTTGCTTGGTATTGAGGCAATGTTTGTCAAAGGTCAGTGTTTGGTCTAGAGTAAAACCTAGATATACTATAGAATTAGGGTGGCTGCAGTGCTCAATACTGACCTTTTGCCACGAAATCTTAAGGGTTCGTTTGGTCTGTTTATTACGCAAGTGGAAAGCACAGGATTGTGTTTTGGAGGGATCGCGTTTGAGTGAGTTTTCGTCATAATAGTGTCCTGTGATTAAGGGACTCAATAAGCGTTGTCTCTGTTTCCTCAAAGGTGTCTGCTTGGCATACCAGAGCAAGGTCATCCGCGTATGTAAAGTGTCTCGTCTTAGATGGGCAAGGCTGATCGTTGGTGTATATATTGAATAAAGTGAGCGCAAGAATGTTGCCCTGCGGCAGAGCATCCTTCTGCCATCGCCACTCATTTTTATCGGCAAAAAGTCTGACATTCTTCATTCTAACATAACATTTGTTACAGCTTCAGTTTTCAGTTTGTTCAGTTAACATTGAGTACAGCAATTAATCTAACAAATTCCTGGTCATAAAGGAAAATTCTTAAACTGTTCTTCGGCTCTAAAGCAAAGATCAGATTGAAGTTGGAGAGACAAAAGAACATAGACTTAGTTGGCACTGGCGTCTAGAGAGAATGGGAAAATATTGCGCTGCCAAAAGGGTAACACTACCATTCGGTCAACGTGTAGGCTGCCCATCGGTTGCCCCAGGTATGGAGTAGAGTGACGCGGTGTTCGCCGATTTAAACGATCTTCAAATAGTGAATCGAACGAAACCGCTTAAGACCGGGACCACTTGTGTCCTCGATCCATCGTATAAATTGATAGATAACATTAGATTTTACGGTCCTCACCTGACAGTAAATCATATGGTTGAGTACACCTTTCATAGTGTCGCAGTGTGGCAAGCGACACGGCGCTGTATCCCCGTTCGGTGATCGAGTCTCTCGCCGCTGGCATTTATGTGCGTGCAGCAACAACACTAATTGTTGCTGAATCAGTCTGCGCTTCTCTGCTTGAGGTGGCATGTTCTAATGTAAAGACGAAAAAGGTTATTGAATAGAAGTATACAGAAATACGGAGCAATATCACAATCGATTTATTTGTTTTCAAACAGCGCTCAGGGAGAGATTACCCTTATCAAGTGTTCATTGCTAAATAAATCACGGAATGAGCTTGTTGGTCTATTTATTAATTAAAATTAGGCGCTGTAGGCACAAAAACAATTAACTGCTCCTAAAATCGCTCTAATTTTTTGTTTTTTTTTTTAAACAGTTTCTTGGACAGCAATATTTTTTTTATATTTAATTTCCCAAATTCTTGCCCAATCATAAGTTTGTATTAGCCGCCAGAAAAAACCACCGCGGTTTTTTTGATGCAGCGAATGTCTCGTGGCCAGGCGATTAAACGAACGAAGCACTAACGTTAGTGGTATATCCATCACAATCTAAAATTATATCAATCGACAACTGACAAAGGGACGATACGCTGATCCTGCAATCAGGCTATCTGCTCTACTAAAACAAGGAGAAATTGTGTCCTAAGGCGAAGTAGGATTCATTGTCAATAGGCCAATAATATGACCAACACGATAGCCTAATTGACTTGACTGTGTGAAGTATATTTTCCAGCACAACACAAAGAAAGGGAAGAATAGAAATATAGTCATTGACAGAACGTCAATTAGGTCATATTTTACTATGTTACCGGTGCTGGTTGTGGTTCTGCCTGTTTCTCCGCTTGTGCACCCGGTGTCTGCGAGGAGGGTGCGAGTGAGACAGCGGGAGCCTCATCGCCGCCTGCAGAAGCTGACGCGCCATCCTCCTTGTCAGACGGAGACTAAAGTTTTTGTAAAATCATTTGAACATTTAACAAAGTCTTGTTGTTTAATTAGTTTCCGTATTTTATAAAATCACATTTTTGTAGTTGTATTTTTGTGCTTGTATTGTGTTCTTTCATCATCACTTCACAGGATATTTTTTCTAAAATTTCGAGGATTCTTTAGTTTTAAATGCATAACTTCAAATTGAACTCTGTTTTCGTAGATATTTTTACGTTATTACATTATTTATTAAGAAAATCGAAATATTATTAAATTAAGAAAATCGAAATTATAAAGAAGATTGCGTTGTAATTATTCTAACTTTATTCAAAAAATCAAATCCATCAGCCTCCAATACTTACTTGTGTGTGGTGATCAATTATTTGTCTGTCCCTAGCAGCAGCTGAATCATCCTTATCGAGTTGTTTGGGTGGAGCCAATTTCCTTCCAGATCCTGACTTCTGAGCTCGGGGCTTGCGGCCTGTGACACCAGTTTCCCCACCCCAGGTATCTTCCATTGGCTCATCAGGGAGATCCTTTTTTACATTTAACATGTCTTGTTTTGACTTCACCTTGCCTACTGAAACAGATATAAATTATTTGGCAAGATAGAACTAAAAAAGGATTATGAAATTAATTTTTTATTGTATACAGTTTTGTGTAAAAAAAACTGGCATCTTCAGCATCATTTATGTATTTCAGCAAAATGAAATAATCACCTTTGTTGGTGACCTATCATTCATTCAATCAGTGTAAAATTGATCTGGTGAGTATAGATAAGATAAAGAAAACGAGAATTACTACCTGTTATAATATTATCTGTCTTTTAATTTAGTTGCAATCATATTGTTATATTGCATAAGATTGCGGTATCGTTGGGAAAGCGATTTTGGAATATTTAGGTATGATTCGTTAAAAAATGACGGCGACGTGGTTCGCCACCCGTTACGTTCTGATTCCCACGAGTGCGAAAAGCGACGAACGGAGAGCCGTTTCGTTACGATGAATGTGAGAGGAAGGATGGATGAAAGAAGGAAGCAAGGAAGGTGTGTCGGAATCGTAGCGGATGGCGATCTGTGGTCTCTGTCTAACCCTACAGGGAGACAGGCGTGACTATATGTATATATCTATATATCAATATATAGAATCAATTAACTGCTCCTAAAATCGCTCTAAATCTTTTTCTTGAACAGGTTCTTGGACAGCAATATTTTTTTATTTTTTATCTTCCCAAACAACTATTTCGCATTCATTTTTATTAAATTTTTCATTATTTTTTCCTTGGACAAGGGTATCACTTTCAAAAGAATTCACCCCTTCAAGATCTTCGAACAGCTGACACATTTTTGTATAGATGAACTCTAAACCATATGGAAGATCTAGAAATGTATAACAACAAAAAAACAGGGCAAAAATACAAAAATCTGAGCTTTGTAGGTCGATTTGAAAACTTGAGTTAGTAAGTAGCACCAAAAAATATTGGGCGCCATGTAAATGTGCCGCTAGTTTTTCCAGCGTGGACAATTGAAAGTGTCGCTGTAAATACTTTGGCTCCAAACACACCCTAATGCCATTATTTTTCTTCAGTCGGATTGAGTTGGATCAGATAAGTATATATAACTCTTAAATTTTCCATTTGACTGACTTCATTCACTTAAAGGTCAGAAGAAGAAATGTAAGGAGAGTGTTAGCATTCTTTGTAGGAAACCCTTAATACCTGTCATTATTGTAAGGTCACCATGAAGATACATACATAATAATTAACTAACTTGATCCATAAACTCCAAAATCTTTATAAATCTTGAAATAAATACTTTTAACTAGTTGTGGGTTATTATTCAAGTTATGTTGAAGAATGTTGTTCACTCAAATAACTTCTCATTCACTAACTTGTCATCTATGGAAATAGAAAATATGAAAGAACTGTTGGCTAGATATAGCGTCAAACGTTTGCAAGTCAAAATCAATACAGCTCTTGTGAATTAACCACCTATGCAAATGAGTGGGTGTTTAAGCATACAACATCATCCCACAACTTTCCGCAAGCAAAGGGAAAGAGTGAGTAGGTTGTACAAATGGTAAAGAAATATTAATGAAATAAGTAGTAATAAAAACTTTTAGCATTATTAAATTACATAAATACTCAAAGGAAAGGTGTTAAAACTATTGACGGGTCATAAGTTACAATTTTAATGTAATTTCAATGCTAAAATTTATTATCATTTATATAGAATTACATCATACACACTTATTTTCATGGGCCCTAAAAATTGCAATTTAAGTAATTTTATTTTTTTAATTTTTACTTAACTAGTGTATATACCTAGATTAAATTACCTGTTCATTATACAAATTCTTGAATCACAAACCCATACTTCTTAGTATGTAATCTAAGAAATTAACAAATTGAATGATAACATTACTATTCACATTTATTTCTTTTAAAAGAATACAATCAATGCCATCTTTGGATCTTTGGACTTGGAGTCATTATTACAAAAATTAAAAGATGAACTGATTAATACTATTGGCAAAAATAGTGAAAAACAGTTAGGTAGGTATGTCTTACACTCCTAGGTCATATTTTCATTAAAGTAAGCATGGCACAAGACAAAAATGAAATCTTCATCATTTGATTAAACATGCTACATCAAAGTTCTTTGATTAAAGTATTAGATCAGAGCTTTGATCTAACATTTATGTTGCACAGCAGACATATTGATTTTATGTTGCACTTTCGTTGCACAGCAGACATATTGAAAAGATAATCAATACATAACAGATTTCTTACTAGGAGCAGAGCTAAAATGGCACAGTAAAAGTTAAATGAGGGTATAACATTACTAATATATTGATTATGGAGTGTGTATTAAATGTATTCTAATATAAATTACTTTCATAAAAATAAAATTAACACTTTAAAAAAATAGTATAATAAATAGTATAATAGTAAATAGTAATGTGTTTATAGATTAGTTAATACAATTAAAAACTTTCATTGTAAGGAAAACTGTGATAATATCCCAGTCTTGGGTGGTTACTTAATAAAAATCTGTTGCAATCATACTGCGTTGTACTAATGGGATTTCACAATTTTTACGTTCATGGGTGATATAATACGTGATATAACATATGATATAATACAATGCAAAAAGTTAGGCGCTTACAAGAGTGAAGATATAGTATCAAAAATTATTGTAAGATAGTAATTACAGAAACGCCGTGAAACATTCGACAAACTGGATATATAGTATACACAAAAATACTCACCTGCGGTGTTCGAAGTACGAAGGTTTCGTAGCTTCTTAGCCCGCTTACGAGGCGGCTCATCATGACGATCGGCCATGGCTGTTTACTGAACTTAAGCACTAGTGAAAGTTTGGCTCACCGATTCAAATTACACTTACAATGTCTTAAACAGAAAATTTATACGATCAATTATGAAATATTTTTCTGCTTTTTCTGATGTCAAAATGTCGAACAATATTAAACTTTAAGGAGATAAAAGTCTGCTGATTAGACGGCGCAGTCCAAGAAGTGACTATCAGGACTGTTAATTTGACGCAGATCGATTCAACTACTCTGACGTCAACACATTCAAAACCGATCAGTCCCGGAGATAGCCGATGTATTTATTTGTCTGAATAAATATGTTATATTAAAGTTATATCAACTTTATTAAAATACTGAAATGAAATGCATGGTATTATAATATCTATACACCATAGCATAAATATTTAGTATTAGAATTATTAGAATATAGCAACAATATTGAATCTTTTCCACTCAATCGTTAGTGGTTTTAATCAATACAACCTACGTCTGATCTATGGTCTTCAGGTCACCATAGACTTAAAACTAGGTCAGGAATATAAAAAGTACTTTATGAAACTGCGCCCTTTGCATTAAACATAAATTATAAAATAAAATCAGTAGTTCCATTATACATATCCTCACCCAAAGTTCATGGGTGACGGTTGTTGATGACCATCAGGTATTGCTTGTTCGTTATATTTTCCTTTTATGAAAGTGATACGCATATAGCTTGCATAAAAAAGGAAGTAATTATATATCTTATTTATACACAGTAAGTGCCTAATTATGTGCGTCCGCGTGGTCAAGTAGCGCGGCTGCTTTACAGTGAGATTACACAAGATCCAATTGTTAGAGGTAGTTCTTAAGGGTATCTTAGCTGAGAAGTGATGCAACAGGAGTTTGGATCAATACTCCTTTTTGTTTACAAAACGTACCTATTATATACAGAACTGATGAATGGCAAGAGAAGAGTGCGGGTTGCGGAAGACGCGGTCGCGACTGCACGTGTGCAGCAGCAAATCGCGTTCCGCAAATGCAGAGTATCAAAGCGCGTTCTGCGTACGCGGAGTATCAAAGCGTGTTCTGCGAATGCCCAGTATCAAAGTGCGTTCCGAGAAATTGTTCCCGAAGTATAGTATTCTGTAGTATGTAGCTACACAATTATATGAACAGCGGATCGGCCAAAGGCCACGCTTGTACCTGTTTAGTACCTTCCCGCGGCTGCTTAATATAATGCGCAAAGCGGCTTTACCTATTTAGGCTCTAATGGTCATAGCCGCCACGGCTCACACACAATGCACTTACACTTTAGCGCGAGATTAAAAACCTAGCTAACTAATTGATGAATTGTGAGCTTTAGCGTTGTGATTTACTAGTAGGTCGTAAAATGTATATAAATTATTCTAAATTTGCTTCATGGTTGAAATTTTTTCTGTCAGTAAAAACATTATATACGCCTTTATTATTATTATCAACCTACGTACATTTTAGCCTTAACAGTAGGTAGAAGCGCAAGTCAAGTAGATAGGAATTTTCTAATATCTGAAAACACTTTCAGTTAAGTGACATTAAGTGGGAGATTTTGGAATTAAAAGCGATTTCTAAACGGTGTGTGATGGTGCTGATTTTCGAGATATGTTAACAATCGCGCAGCTTTGTACCTAATTTTTTTTGATATCGTGTATCTCCAAGATTACATAACTTACTTCTAACCCGTTTTTAGTTTTTAAAGGACAGTTAAGGACTTTAAAGGAAGTTCTTGTTGAAATTTATTTCATTTTTAATTATTTTCCATGCTCTACATAATACTTTTAATTTTTTACTCCAAATTACCCTTTGGTTTCTGTTTAATATTATGAATTTTCATAAATTTCTAAGCAAATCTTTTTCATGAAACGTGCGTGGAAAGAACGCACCACTAAGCTGTGGAAAGAGTAGCCTTCAGCGGTATTTCAGAACCTTCAAAGAGCAAGCCTACACATTTTCAAAAAAGAAAAGCGCTTCCAAAATACCCATAACGTTACATATGTTTATGATGAGCGATGATCGCAGATGTTCTTGAATGAAATTGATGGAAACAGGTGATCCGCTTTCATAAAAAAGTGATGGTAAACAATAAAAGTCTAACATAGTGATGAAACATTTATTTTTTCATTTGAAAGTATACCAAGTTGTAGTTACACGTCCGATATTGAGATTCAAATGAAATATAAAACAATTGGTGTTATTATACAAAATGGCGGCGGACGGTGTCACTGTGATGCATGGTCGATGGTAAACAACCGTACGCTTAAGAATTTTGTTTTTAATTGATGTTGGCGTGAAATTGTAAATGTGTTTGAATATAAAGTTTGCATTGAAAAGTAAAAAAGCACCATCATCGCTGCATGGGTGGAACAGTCCTGATATGAGATATTTTATTGTTTATATACGTGTATAAAAAAGACTAATTTATTAATAATTTTCCAAGTAAACTGTTCGATTCTTAAAAAATAAAGTTATTATAATAGAGAAAAACAACTTTTCCAATCATTGGATTAAATTAGTGTATGTCCATTGAGATTTACTTTGTCGATAAGATAGTACTAGTGAGTACTATTTTATTGACAAAGGTAGATGTGCACCATGACGAAAACAATAGATTTAATTTAGGTGGTAATTATCCAAGGTAACTTAATAAGCGAGACATAAAGAAAACATTCATTGAAGAATATTGAAACGTGTAACATGTTACGGTTACAAAGCCAAGCTGTGACAGTGATGGTGTGGCAACATTTTATTGAAATCATGCCCGGATGTTAAATTTGCGATCCTATTCATCAAATAGAGTGGCAAGCTCATTAGACTGATTTACTTTAAGTAATGTAGCGTATCCTATGGTAGGGAGAAACTATCCCTACGCTAAAAAAATATTCATGATATAAATGCTTACCATATTACCGTTCTATTACAATACATTATTTATTTGGTAAATCAACGTGCTCCACAGTGACAACACCGCTTTCATTTTGCCAATAATTCTAGAATCATCAGATATTGCGCTAATATATTTACCACTACCTATCTACGCCTTAATTAGACAATACATTTATACAACTTAAATTAATGACAAGAAGATAAATGATAAAAAATAATAATATAATAATAAAATCAATAGATTGTGCTAACGATACAGTGAAGGATCTAAGTCAACCCGCTAACGCGTTGACGCGACTCGTGCAAGCTATTACGATTTGCTAGTGCTAACAGGCAGATACCGGTCATGCACTGGGCTAGGTTGACAAAATCTATACACTCCTACTACAGGCCACATTGGCAACTCTGATCATAAGCATATATGCCACAATAAGAAACTGAAAAAAAATCATAAGGTTTCAATAGTATTCATCAAAGCCTTTGATATTTTTGCTCTATTTTGCTAAAAAAAAAAAGAAGGATTTAGATGAAAGATGTAAATTATTTCTTTAATTTATTTATGACTAATAGGCTATACGACACCCTCAAGAGCTCGAAATTTCTATCCTCTTTTAACCATATCCGACAATATGAGAGCCATGTCTGAAACGTATTAATTTTAAAACAAGCATATATATCAAACTATAAAAAATATTAAAGATTGCTAAACCTGTGATGACAAAGTAGTTCTGTTAATTTAACGCTAACAAATGAGAATAGCATTACACATTAAATATTAATTTTATAAAATATACATGTCATGTACTCTCTACATGTCGGCTTAAAAGTGAGAAGGAAATTTTAAGACTTTTTCTTAATATCTTTTCAACCCAGTGCAAAATTGTTTTAATATAGCGCCAGATAGTTACATGTCACATTTTCAAATTCTACTGCTACCGAGTCGTTAGGGGTAGTATGCACAACTTATCCAAGCCCGTTTACTACAAAACAAACTTTAGTAGATTAAAATAAGTTTACATTCGATTAAGGTTTAAAATCGCTTCGCTATTTTATTCTGTATATCAATTAGCTTTAACATAAATTATCTTTTTAGAAATTGATCCATTCATTATATAGTGTGAAAGCTTTAAAGAAAAGCATTAGCTCAGAAGGCATAATTTTTATTTCAGCTGTTCTATTCTTCTTCTAGCAAACTGGCTTCAGTTCTTAATGACTGAAACCTTAACCTTTTTGAAAATGAACAAATCTTTGTAGCTTTTACATCTGAAAAGCAATACAGATTCATCGTAACATAAAGGAAGTCATGTCATATCTGACAGCTAATAATTTATTTATTTTGGCCGAGCTTGGCAAAAATTTGAATTAAAACAACATAATACTAATAATATACAATAATTACTATTTAACAAGGGATTATACAAAATATAAATATTGGTATATAAAATTTCCATTTAATATCCATTCATTGTTTCAAGATCTCCTCTAATATATCTACTTTTTATTAAATGATATTTTTTTATCACCTCAGTATACGGTTCTTAAATTATAAAAAAGATTAAAGTTTAGCCTATACTTTAAATATGCGCAATATAAATATGATTCTATCTCATGTATAATCTTACAGAATTTGCATATGATAGATTTTTTCCTAGGCAAAGAGGAGATAAGATCATGCAACAATGAACAGACCCACGGAAATTACCATATAATGGAACGGACGACATACTGAAGCGTTGCTTCGCGAATTTCAATGAGCAATATCCTTTAACAATTCACGAAGACATTCACTGTTCAGCGAATTGTTGGCCGATAAAACTTAATATCGAAACGATCTGAAGTCAAAAGAGTGTTAAACCGTAATGTTATTGGACGAATTAAACAAACTAACATAATATTTCGTTTCTTTGAATATGTTAAACAATTTATTTCATATATATTATACTATACTTTGATAAATAATATATTTAAATTGATCTGTTGGCCGGATAAGATTTTGTTTGCACAAGTGATACACTCTTTTGGCCTCGTTTTTATTTATAGCTCTCGTTAAGTATTTACAGATAATATATATAAAAATATTTTTAAATCATAGACACGATGGCACTTGGTTGCGTTGTAAAAGATTGGCAAACATACAAAATAGATTCTTGGATGAAATAAATATTAATAAATACAGGATATATAAGGTTTGACACATGTGAGACAGAGATGAACGTATAAACGGTGACATAGAGCATGGTGGTGTGCGGTCGATTTCAAAAGTGTACTAATACTAATTAGAAAGGGAATGTATAAAAATTAGTTTCAACTATATCAATGTTAAATCCTCAACAATAAATACTATAAATCTTTGGTTTCATTTAGTCGTTTGATTACAAAAGTTTTGTCTTATTCAATTATTCCGTTTGCAAAACAACGCGTGATTACATATACAGTCCACGGTTGCGTGTGTGCGAGAACGGAACGACCAAGTATATAAATCTAGATACAGCTCATAAGAACAACACCTATCAAACGCAGCCCACAAAATATCTTCAAAATAGTGCACGATACATTTTCTTTAAATTGTGAATAATCGACAAGTTCCAATGTGAAAATCTTTATCCAAATTTTAATTTGGCACTAACAGGACTCGATGTAAGCTCGATTCGACGGCACCTATTTCGTCGTTTCGTTCAGAGTGGTAAGTACTAATTGAGTTTTGAGACCGCCACAATACTAGTGGGTTACGGTCACGAGTTAAACCAGTCGTGGAAGGTAAAAACTTTTGTATACTCTGTGTAATGCAGATCGCGTCGACATGGAAATGATAAAAAATAAAATTTTAAACTTTATACATTGTAAGCTCGATAAAAGCACAGAGAAATTGATTGTAAATTAATAATATTACAACAGTTTAAAACGTTATTCGTTTTTAGTAGTTTTTTTAAGTGAAGTCCGTGTTTATTTTATTGGCAATATATACAATTAAAAAGACATGACGACGCGGAATCTGCATTGCCGTCTATGTTCTAGAAAAATTGTTGCAAGCATTCCATTATTATAACACTTGCAGTTTTGTGCATCTTAAGTGTGATTCAGTGAATTTATTTAAGAAGACAAGTTGAATATTTTTAATTTATCGGTGTAATTGCGGTTGTAATATGGGATATTATGTATGACGTGACGTATGAGAAAGATAGAAGGACACCAATTAAACTTAGCCCTTAAGCTGAATTTTATTATATTAAGAGAAATAAAAAATTGGCTAAGAAAAACAGGAAGCTTGGAAAAATTAATGAGTTAAATCCAAATATTCTGTCAAAATTCTAGCGTAAACCATTAGTTTAATCATGCAAGCTATTTTATAAGACGAGGAAACTCAGAACGTAATAAGAAGTACTAGTCTCGTACCGTATGGCTTGAGAATGACAAGTATAGTTGACAACAAATCGAAACGAGTCTCATTGAATCACGCTTAACCGTCACAAAGCAAACACCTGGTTACTTGCAACCCCAAGGATACATAAGCCCGCCATTGGCCGATATATCAATAGATTCGGTTTAACGATCCTACCCGCTGATAAACTAATTCACTCGCAGTACAGTAGGCATGGGCTTCTTACCACTTCAACTTGAGCCGGAGTTGCTGATGGATCACGGTTTGGCTTATGTCCGGGCTTGTGTACGTCTACCGCGGATATTTTATACGTAGTGTCTAAAGCCGGCAATACATGTTGGCCGAACTTTGGCCAACGCTAAGGGTTGGCCAAAGCCCGGCCAAACGTGCGAACACTATTGATCGAGCGCACGCGAGCGCCTTTGATTTGTGTAAAAAGAAATCGAAACCGCTCCGAAGTGAAACAAGTGATTGCAAGCGACTGCGAATCTTGGCAAGTTACGTTAAATGAGATCTAT
Source organism: Baronia brevicornis (assembly GCA_031353405.1). Classification (NCBI taxonomy): domain Eukaryota; kingdom Metazoa; phylum Arthropoda; class Insecta; order Lepidoptera; family Papilionidae; genus Baronia; species Baronia brevicornis. The sequence continues at coordinate 147,866 of JASFAT010004193.1, read as the reverse complement.
ACACTTTGGCGCTTGCCTTTGTTGGGCCAACTAACTTCGGCAATCGACACCGAGCGATGGCAAGGCGAGGCAAATATGCTGTCTGTACCTGTCTTTGCCAACTTATAAGTGTGAGGTCTTCTTTTCAACGCTGAACTGGTACAACTTAATTGTAATTCACCTTCGTTTGACAACGCGTGCAACATGTATTGCCAGCTTTAGTGTAGGCAGGGCGGCAACAATTCGCACGCAGTCGCAGTGGCGTCCGCAGTGCGCGGGGGTCCTCCTGGGGTTTAGCTACATCTACGCCCAGACTCTCGGCTGCAGATTTATACGTAGCTTCTTATTAGTGTAGGTGCGCGAGTTTAGGCAGGGCGGCAACAACTCGCACCCGGTCGCTGAACTGCGGTGGCGGTGCGATTAGCGGGGCCGCGTCCGCAGAGCCTGGGGGCTCCTCGGGCGGCGGCGGCAGTTCCGCGAGCGACACCGCCGCCCTAGACTTCCGACCAGGAGCTTTATCTACATCCACTCCCAGTCTCTCGGCCGCGGATCGGCCCCTACCACCCCCCGCCCCGCGTAGCAGCGCTGCAGTGGCGCGTTTCCTCGTCAACGAGTTGTGTCGCTGCATCATTGGTGGCGCTAAGCTCTCTGACGAGCTGTGGACCGGCTCGGTGCTAATTACGTCGTTGGAGGATTTGACGGTGACGGAGCTGCAGAAGGAGACCTTATCGCGTCGCGGCTTGGTTTGCGCCTCCTGGTCCGATGAGACGCCGGAGGAGGAATTGTCGCCGTCGTCCCGTTCGGCCGCGCCGAGCTCATCGCCACAAGATTTGGAAGACTTCAGGCGCGTTCGGATCTTTTGGATCTCGTCCACGGAGAACGAATGCTGCATCGAACTCGAGCCTGAACTGCTTCCGCTGGAACACGGCAATTAAAATATTTGTTTCATATATCGACGCAAAAAAGCGCTGTAAATGATATAGATGTCAAAAAATAATTGTTTTTTTTTAATAGGCAGAGCAGGCAAACGGGCATGCGGGTAATTTGGTGGTAAGCGATCACCGCCGTCCATAAATATCCGCATCGCCAAAGGCATCGCAGATGTGTTGTCAGTTTTTAACGAACACATACTTTCTTTTCTTGAATACCCCCATGTCATAATCACGTGGGAACATTTAAAGTGGTAAATTGTTCCACATTTGTACAGTTCGTGGCAGAAAACTGCGACTAAATTGCACGGTGGTAAACGGTGGTAGCCATTCAGATGAAGGCGATGGAACCTATTTTTATATATTTATTTTTCTGAGTCTCACAGCTCTATGACAATATACAGAAAATTTATATAATATAATATAATAATACAAAAAATTTGTACAGCTGACAGCTTATGTAAAATGACTATTTTTGCGTGATCAGATACAAAGTTTTATTTGGCTCTGGTGGTAAGTTTTAATTTTGTTGTTTATATTAAGGTTTTTGATTTTTATTTAATTTTTATAAACACAGAAATTAAGCAAGCTAGAAAACTCGTTATTCCTTTATATGTGTTTTTTTTAGTTACTAAAGTTCTAACTTTTTAACGACGTAAACACAAATTCCCAAGCTCTTTGTTCCCCTCCAAGAAACTAGGAAGCAAATTCAGTCAAGTAAATGACATTATTTGATACAATAATAGGTTGTAATAAATTACACATAGTATACTTTTTTATATGTTTAAGTGTATATATTATAAACAATGTTTGTTTATATATAAAAAAAGGTAAACATGGGAAAACATTCTAAATTATATATCTTTCGTTGCTATTTACTTATTGATATATCTTTCAATTTATCGTATCAGTTCTATTTAATATAAAAGACACATAGATTATGTTAGACGATTAAAAGCACATAACATAAAAAGAGCATTTTTGTGAAAAATAACTTTAATATCTTGAAAAACTTAATTTTTTTTTGCAAGTTATGTTTTATTTTTGATTTTATTTAAATAGCGCATGATAACAACAGAAGGTTTTATAAAGGACAAAAAAACTTTCAAAAGGACAACACAAATCCATTTTCCCCGAACGGCACAAAATATTATAAATCTGGATATGTAACTATACCTTTCAAAGAACATTATTTAATTCGCCACTTATAAGAGTCAACCACTCCACGATTCCTATTGATTGTTGCATATATTGGTACTCTGTAATTTTAAACTTTTTGTAATGGTAAGAACTTAAAGTAATTCTAAAAAACTTAAAGTAAATAAAATTGGCGGCATATTTTCATTAATTTGATTATATTGGCTTTAACAGCTTTATCGAATACTGCGTCAACATAGGTACAAATAAAATATATTTGGGGATCTACGCAAATCGCAGATTCCATTGGCTCGATGTATCGGAGGTACACATGTGTGTGCCGATTTTAATTTCGTCATGACGCTACGTTAAACGTGTAGGGGAGGATTGGACCGTGGCGCGTTTAAATCGGGCGAATAATTGACAGATTGTACCACCAGTGGATTCGGATCTCTCGAAGTATTTGTTCGAGAGTGTTTTGACGTTCGGCAAGTTGAGGTCGCAATGGATGCGATATTACGCTGGAACCAATGAGGCTCGACGAATGAAGCGATTTTGTATCATTCGAAGTTTATCTATTTTTCTATCATGCACGTGCGCGAAGAAGCAAATTGTGTCTGAAGGACAGTTTGCTGCGGGCATTAGTTAAAGGGTGGGGATGATCTAAGACAAAGGCCGCTTTGGATCGAGCGTTTTGAATGTTTTTAGTAAAATTCAAATGATTGCAACACTGCGCCTTCTACGATAAAGCAGTGTGTGGTATCATCGTATTAAACATAAATTCTAACATATTAACTTCTACATAAATTCTAACGTCACATTGTAAAGTACTCTTCAGGTATCAATTTACACCAGAAATCGGCTAAAGATTTAACACCCACAAGCGTTATTTTTCTTTATCTCTTTGATGGCAATTAGATATAATTATTATGTTAGTGTCAAGTAAAATATAATAACATCAAATATCATGGAACGTACTAGTCAGCTTGTCACGTTACGTCTTGACAAAATGGTGGCCATATTACCAAAATCATCTATGAACTTTTTGAGTCAACTTTAAAAAGTCACTATATACGGATTTTTTCATATATCATCATACTTCACTAATACGTCTTAATCGAACTATGCTGGATAATATGCCAAACATTAAACAATATTATATTATTATATATTATATATAATATAATATAATATTGTTTATAATAACATAAGATCATGAAAATGAATTATAGTACTATTAAAATGTTGCTAGTGTAATAAATAAAAACATAATAATAAAAAATCTTAGCGAAGTATAAATTGTAACTATCCACGTAGTAAGGGATTTCCGCAAAGTAACGCCTGACTCCATTAATTAGATTACGAGTTTCACTCACCTGGCGTTGCTGTTGGCGCTGGTTTCCGCGATCGGCTCGGGCGGCTTGTCCGGCTCGTCGTCCGACTCCGACATGCTGTAGTCCGGCTCGGGGATCGGCGGCGCTGGTTGAGAGCTCTGGAACACAATACAATAGTACAGTTCAATACAGTGTAACTAAAACTAACTTAATTGGCACAAGAACCCAAAATGGATCTTGGCTTCCGAAAAGATCTTACACCACCGTGCCCTGTCTTGCGCCACCTCCTGCCAGTTAAAGCTTTGAAGGTTGCGCAAGTCAGCCTCCACCACGTCTCTCCAGCGGTACCTGGGGCGCCCCACAGGACGGCGTCCAGTTGGGAAACTAAAAATTTTTTTAAGGGCAAACGAGCAAGCGTGATGGAAAACAATCAATGCCGCCCATACATATCCGCAACATCGCAGGAGTCACGGAAGCGTTGCCGGCCTTTCAGATATGAGTAGGCTTGTTTTTTGAAAGTACCAATGTCGTATCGGTTCAGAAATACCACCGAAGGTTTCGGAGTAGTGCAGTTGTAGAATTCGGCGGCGGGAATTATTCCAAACAAGTCCTCGGAGCACTCTTCATGATAAAAGCGGTAAAAAATGCTGAGAGATGAAATATCCCTCCGTAGCGCCAGAAAATCAAGCCGATCTGTATTAACATCATCCACTACAAGTTTAAAAAAATGCAATTGAACTTGAGTGGACGAATAAAAAAGTATTTTATCAACGTTTGAAATATTGAACAAGGATATATAAACAAATATGTATAGGGAGAGTATACTATGTAAAGTGTACTATTTAAATATATAGTACGATGCTGACCTGCCGCACAAATGGCTTGTGTAGGTTGAAGGGCTGCGCGTACTGATGCGAGGCGTCGTCCGCGGACTGAGCTCGCTGCACCGCAGGGACGCCGCCACTCGACCCCGACCCCGACCCCGACCCCGCGCTCGTCCAAGAGCGCAGCGACGCCGGCTTGCGAGTCTGGGGAAACGGTCACGTACACGTAATTCTCTTTTTACAAGATAGATACGTTCCCAAAAAATTCGTTTAAAAAGAGAATTAGATGTAATCAATACTAAAAATGTTTTGAGAATTGTATATATGTACATAGTTGCGTAGCCGGTAATCCCAAACAAACCACAAAAATTAAGAATAATGGGCCTCTTTAGTATGTGAATAAAATCAAAATTTCTTTACTCATCTAGATTTCCTCATGTTTACTCATCGAGGTAGAATTTTATTGGGAAATTAATGATTGAATAGTACATGCTTATCAAGGAGGCTTAGCGCATGTGTTGAAAGTTTTAACAGGAGTTCTGTGTTGAGTTGTTGATATTCATTTAATATCATTAAAAAAAATATTGTGAGCGGGCTCGAGTTTTCCTAGCTAGCTGCTCCGCTATTATCGAAGCTGAAATTAGTGGGCCCTCTGAACTTCAGGGCCCTGGTGCACTGCACCATCACCTGGCCCCACTGGTTATGCTATAGGAAACTTATGTTTTTCGAAAAATACCGTACTATTACGATACATACCGTGTTGTCTGTGGGGGCGTTAGGTCGGTAGGCTACCCGCGCCAGGTCTCGCGGGGAGGCGTACAGCTTGGCAGCGGCGCTGGGTCGAAACGAGGAGGGTGGCGCGCCCGGGGGTGGGGGTGGAGCCTCGGGCGGCGGCGGAGCTCGCCCCACTGCTGTCGAACCAAGTTGTGATATTCATTGTAAACCATTAATACTAATAACTATTACGTCTTAAGTACGTTTTATACACAGGACTTGCACAAACAGTAGTATAGGTACGTCGCCTTAATGGTGGCGCTGTTCTTCTCAATATACGGCCGCCGGAGGCATGGTGATAGATGGGTCCGCTGTGAAACGAAGACTAGCATTCTGTCTCTTTTTCTATCATATGTTACGCATTTATAGTAATCCCTCACACAAATACCATTGAATAAATAGATGATGAAAATAACCCAGCTCGTGTCATTTTATTCACATGTTGATAGTGGTAGAGCCACGCTGCAGATGAATACTTTGTCAAGAGTGGCATAATATTTGTCTGTAGCATGAGTGGGCCGGCTCGCCCGGGGAAGTACCACACTCCCGCAGAAAACCGGCGTCTGAGTGGTAGCTTGCCTACCGCGCTTCGTACGGTGAGCGGCCGAGTTCTGGAAGCCCAACACCCTTCCCATCCCTTTATCATATAAGACCGTGCCGTCAACATTTATTGACGAGCTAAACAATCAGGGTTGCCTGATTGTTTAGCTCGTCAATAAATATTATAGTCAAACAGAAACTATTCGGGGTCAATGATCGATTGACGGCGTACCGTGCATGTCGTCGCTGGAGCGCGTGCGCGGCGGGTGACTCGCCAGCTCGGCCGCTAAGTCGGGCGTCGAATGGAATTCGCGCCGCAGAGTACCCTCGCATTTACTCCACATCTGGAAAGTGAAATGGCATTTTGGAACATTGAGAAACTTTATGCAACCAAAATATATTAAATACTAGCTGACCTGACGGACGTTGTCCTGTCTTAGCTATGAATAATCAACGATAAAAACAAGATGAATGAAGTAAGGAAAGTCGTTCTCAAGTTATGGCGTGACCCAGGAAAATAGGGATTCATTTTATATATTTATATATTATATATATATATATATATATATATATATATATATATATATATATATATATAAATTAGCTTTTGCCCGCGGGTTCGCTCGCGTGGAATTTGGTCTGCCACATTAAGTTTCGTGACAGATCATTTTAAAATAATATATTTTTTTACTTAATAATAAAATTATATTACGACCAAAATTACATAAAATCATTACAAATTGTAGCCTATATGTTATTCCGATGTATAACCTATATTACTGTAAAATTTCATCCAAATCCGTCCAGTAGTTTTTTTCGTGAAAGAGTAACAAACATACATACTCACAAACATTCGCATTTATAATATTAGTAGGATACGATTACCTTTCCTCGGTTTCGTTTCATTTCCGCTACGGATGCGTAGACTCGCATAGGCGCACGTGCGGGCGAGTATGGGGGGGAGGCAGAACTGCCTTGGAACGCCGATCTCGTCATCATGGCGCCACCGCTGCCTCTGCAACGATAAGTTCGCAGTTAAAGATAAGTAAGGAAGTGTCCTTTTTAAATTTATTAAGAGAACAAAACAGTTTACAACAAAAAGTGATAAATATTATTGTTTATCAATCAATCAATTTATTTGTTAACAAAATGCCATTAAATAGCGTACAAATATTAAGGTTTACAAAAGTCAAATAACAGTTATTTCTTTGACTTTTGTTAGGTTTCATATTTAATTTTCCGTAGACATAAATAATCAATTAGAAATATGGAGTGGAAACTAGGAGTGAGCCTGTATCTTAAGTGGCTAGTGACCTAAGATCTAGGCTCATCTCTAGTTCAGTCACTAGCACGGCACACAAGTATTATTCGCACTCTATATTGTTACCTATATATGTAGCTTTATGGTGTCGAAATAAATGATTATGATTATGTATGTACACGTAATAAGTACTCACGTGTCAGGTTCGGCATCTGCCTGCCGCTGGAATAGCTCCTCTAGTTCAGCGGCGGTGATGCGGCCTGACGCAGGCCGTGCGCGGATTGAGGCCGTACGCGGCGCCAGGGGCGTGCCCGAGGGAGTCCCGCCTGTTCATATCGAGTCGTTACGTCACGTTTAGGAATTTATGTGCCGATCATGTACAATTAACAATGTTTTTGTTATTTAACTAGAATTCTTGTTAACTATTCCAACATAACTTATAATGCTTGTCAGATCTTAAAACCGATTCATATCAAGTGAGTTAATTGTTTTTATGGAATAGGAAGGCAAACGAGCAGGTGTGCTACCTGATGGAAAGCAATCAACGCCGCCCATAGACATCCGCAGTGCCACAGGCATTGCAGACGCGTTGCAGACCTTTAAGAAAAGTGTAGGCTTGTTTTTTGAAGGTTTCAATATCGTATCGGTTCGGAAACACCGCAGAAAGTAGCTGGTTGCACTAAAGAGTAGTGGTGCATAGTAAGAAGTTAGGGGAAGAACAAACCGTACTGGATTCACCATTCATCCAATAATAGGTATTCTGTGCACTTACTGTTGCTGCCTCCGTGTAGCTGAACTGACTCGGCAGAAGACGACTTGCCAGCTACACTTAATGGTTCGCAACTTTCTTCTTTTTCACCTCCATTTTCTGGAAGTCAAAAAAGTTTCCATGAAATTTTTATTCTTACTTACTTCGCTAGCTTAACGACTCAAAGTGCGTATTGGCCGGGGAGGAAGGGTTTCCTCAAAGGCAGAGAAAAGTAGCCCGCTATAATGTGAGTTATTTTTCACTCTCAGCCATTATTTAATTTTATTCCCTTTATGGGTGACATACGTTACTTAAAAACTAACCTAAAATACGTAAAACATTATGACGGTTTTCTGCGGGATTGTGGTACTTCCCCGGGCATTCATGCTACAGACAAATAATATGCTATTCTTGACAAAGTATTCATCTGCAGCGTGGCTCTACCATTTCAATATCTTTCTTTCCTTTTAACCACTAACTGCTTAAAAGTTAATAAATAAATCAATTTTCTTTTCGTGAACAGGCCGGTTAATGGGGGACAAAATGAAAAGCGCCTTATTCGAAGTCTATTCGTAAAGGGTTGATTTCATGCCAGCATAATGCTCGTACAGTAGACGAAAAGGTATTGTCAACGTAATCTATTCCTTTAAAGGACTCTCGCATATTAATAAAGAGGCAATAGATGGCGTTGTTAAACATAGTAACACCGATTGTTGTAACCACGGACTGATACACAGTTATTGCATCAACAGTAGTGGGGATACGTTGGATTTCATTATTCTTTATAATTTACGGTCGCCAGAGGCATGACGATAGATGGTTACGCTGTGCAACGAATACAGAATAGCATTCTGTCCCTTTTGTGTCTTTTAATATAATCAAACAAATGAAAGAAATAAAGTGATAAACCAACCGAATAAGCCGCTTACAGTCGCTTGTCACTCAACCGACGTGCACCCATCAATAGCAGCGACGTACAGCGGCGTTGACGGGAAAGATAAGTTATGACACGATCGTACTAATCTCTCACCACTGAAATTGGGCTTCCTTGCAAGACCTGCGTATAAGACCGTGGTTGTAACTTACCCAGTCCGGCGACCATAGATTTGGCCCGAGCTCGTCCTACGCTGAGCGTAGTACGGGGATCGCGTCGCGGCGGAGCTGGGGCGGGGCTGCGCCCTGTCGTACGGACAAAATACTTGGTTACGTACATCTTTGGAAAGACGCCTTATTACACAATTTTAGAAGAATAGATCTTTTGGTGTCGAACGGACAAAATACTTGTCGTTACGTAACTTTGGAAGGACGTCTTATTACACAATTTTAGAAAAATAGATCTTTTGGTGTCGAACGGAAAAAATACGATCCTCACTAGGCATGGTGGTTATTGATACTACCTTCAATTTTGAGGAAGGCCAATCTCCTCTTTCTAGACTATTGCGGCTGTATTGATGATGATATATAACGAAGAATTTCTGTTTTAAAGCATCGAAAGAGCCTTCATATCGTTCAAGATTCGGCTATTTACTATATTTGTAAGTAAAAAGCCATCCAAGTTTTTAAATAATGTCTGCAAAATTGATGTAGAACGTTCCGTCATAGGTTCTCTTTTCGCAAAGACAAATGGGGGGCGTTATGAAATATCTCTATTTTGATGAAAAATCATTTTATGTAGCCGTCTAAATGTTTATCTTATTATTATGGCGTAAACTGAACTTCAACAAATTGCCGAAGTTTTTAGGAAAGGCCAGGTCAAGAGTACCCTAAAACGGCGGGCTTGCATGAATAGAGGGTGATGAATGTGAAGGAAGCAAGAAAAGTATGCCCAGATCGTAGTAGATAGAGGTGTCTGCCTACCCCTACGGGAAACAGGCGTGATGATACGTATGAATGCATGTAAATAACCATTTTTTTGTAAAGGGAGCGGTAGTTCATAAAAGCTTTGGAACTTATGTTCTACGTAATCATGGCTCTTTGTATGTAAGTCACATGTTCCAAATAAAATATGGCAAACCTCCAGCAGCTTTCCTGGGCAGTGTCGCGGCGTAGGGGCGGCCCGAATTGGACAGCTGTGACTGCGACTTGCTGATAGGTACTGTACACGTGGTATTTTCCGTAGCACCTGACGACCAAACAGTTTCTTATTGTTTCTATACAAATGACGGCATCATCGCTAACAGCGATTTCTTCCAGACAACCGTTGGGTGGACACAGTGTTAAAAAGATAATTTGATGTAGCTGGCTGACTAAATTACTTTCGTAAAACGAATCGACTAAACGAATTTCTTAGAAGGGTTTATTTTTAAGGTAATTCATTAAAAATTGCAATTTATAAAATTCGGCAAAGTTCTGGAATGATATTCCTCTTAACATTAAAAAATCCTCATATAAATTCATTTTTATGCTCAAACACCGACAATTTTTGTAGTTCTGTTCATAAGGATGAGAGTACTTACTGCAAGGATTTCTTTTATATTTCTCATGTGTTTACACGTATTTTTAGGTGTGTGTGTATGTATGTGCTTATGTAAATACGTATTTTATGTATTTTAATTTATATAATTAGTTTTTAATTCTTTCTTTAGTACAAGGTACACCACTTCCATACAAATTTTCTCTATTTCCCCATTTTCTCAACAGCATTAAGTGCGCCTGTTGTATGTTTTGTGCAAGTATGAGAAGCTGATTAAAAAAAGACGCAATGTAATTAATATTGTTTTAATTGCCAAGGTTTTGTGTTGCCAACCCTCTTTTTTTCGTTTAGCAAGTCCTTTCTTATTCGGTTATGCGTTTAGATATTTTTGCACAACGTACCGCCGTTCAAGGAGACCACGGTCATGGAGACGAGAGCGCCGGAGCTGCGGATGAGTTCCACGACGTGTTCGTGCGACGCAGCGGACACATCTTCCCCGTTTATCTGCAATTCAATAGGCAAATATTGGATGACAGCTGGCAGAAAAAAGGTTTCCTTAAAAACTACAAAGGATATAGATAAAATTCAATAACTTTTAGAGACTTTTTCCCGCCAACTTACATGACTGACGTTGTATTTTTGTTTCATTTATTATAACCTTATATAATTATCAGTTATATTGTTAAATTGTGGTGGCGTATTATTCAGTATAGTTCGATTAAGGCGTATAAGTGAAATGATAGGAAATAAATGCGTGTATTGTGACTTTTTAAGTTGACCGAAAAAGTCCATAGAAGGTTTTGGTAAAATAGCCACCATTTTATCAAGACGTAACGTGACAAGCAAACTAATACATTTCGAGATATTTGATATTATTATATTTTACTCGACACTGACATAACTGCCACCAAAGAATACAAAATATAATAACTTTTACGAAGAAGGGAAGTGTAGTCCAGGTTTTATTTTTTAAAAATAATTTTGAATAAGCGTTGACCACCACGTCGGGCACACTTTTGGAATTCAGTCACAGTACGCGCCACTCGCTGAAGTAGAGACGTCGGGATGCCATTAACTTCATGACGATATATCCTTTTAGTGCTGAGACGGTCGTCGAGTTTGTTTCATAGACTATACTTTCGATTTAACCCCATAGAAAAAAAATCCATTGGGCTGAGATTCGTCGAACTGATTGTCCAAAGGATATGGCGGAAACGGCTAATAATATGTTAGGGAAGGAATCACGAAGGAGCTCCATGGGAAGCTCTAGCAGTGTGAGGTGTGGTACCATCTTGTTGTAACCATGTGCGTGAAGCGAAGGCAGGATATTCTCTCAATATTGGCAGAAAATAATCAGTAAGCATACGTTTACTGATTATTCGACATATGAAAGAATGCAAAAATTACGGGGGGTGATTCAATTGAAGGAACTAAAAAAAATTAACGAATTAATGGGAGGGAAGTGGAAATAAAAAGAGAGGAAAAAGGAATTGGACCTCTAGATATCGGCGGTAACATAGTTAAATGCTGCCACATTACGGTATTCTGTGGGGATTTGGTAATTCTTCGGTAGAACCGGCCCATTATTACTACTAGGAACTCTCACTAAAAATTGTTGCATGATTTCGAGTAATAGTATGATGTCTCACCGCCACTAGAAAGTCTCCTTTGCGCAGGCCGGCGCGGTCTGCTACGCCTCCCGCGTCCACGTCATCGAGATACTGCAGCGCGGGGCAGCGCTCTGAAGGTCGCAGCTCCATTAACGGTGACGATGCCTTCGCCCCACGCAGCACGAAGCCAAAGCCACGGCGCGCGCGGTGAAGGACAACCGTACGCGTCTCCATGTTGCCATAGCTGAAAAGTAGAAGCAAATAACATATTCTGGCATAAGAAATTTTTTATGAAAGGCCAGGTCCCCTAATAAGGGTACCTATATTAAGCTAAACGGGAGCTTGCATGAGGAGAGTGATGAGTGTAGAGGAAGCAAGGAAAGTATGCCGAGATCGTAGCAGATGGAGACCTGTGGTCTCTGCCTACCTCTATGGAAATCAGGCTTGACGATAACATTTTTTTCCATATAAGGTTGGAAATATATAGGATAGTCCATAAAAGGTTGGGAATCTATGTCACAGTCTTTACTTCTTAAAAGTTTCAAAACACATCTCTTAACAGTTCTTTCTATTTTTAAATGGCATTGAATGAAAAACGTGATCGTTGTTTTTCAAAAATACAAATAAAATAGCAAGTGACAAAAAAATTAGCACTGACCTTTTCTTAATTCTAGGCGCAGTCGCGCTGTACGTTTTACTTAGAGCCATTTCTCTCCTTCCCGTAACTCGCGAATGGTGCATTGGTCCCGATGACAGAACCTGAAAATATTATTCGCATAATATTAATTTTTCCTAACACCAAATAGATTATTATTTATTATCTGTTTTCCATGAATTGCCACAATCATAAATTGTAGAGATTTTCAATTTTACTATATCGACAATTAAATTCAATCTTTGATTATGGTAACTATCAGAATTATATCGACGCAAAAAAGAAAAATCATAGAATGACATGACATAGATGTCAAACAAATTTCATTTGACATTCGGATCAGATAAAATTACTGCGCCGAATGGTTTGAGTCTCACAGCTCTACGGTCAATATAGCGTTGAAATTGACTGATTTTTGAGCGATTCAGATACAATTTTTTCAGAAATCTTAAAAGGTGTTTATTTTGCGGTTTACTACGTTTTGCTTTTTTGCGTGGATATCGTCTATTGGCACAACCCCTCATAATCGCTCCGTATGACTATGGAAAGAAACGGAGGAACCTAACGGAAAAATTTACATTTTAAGATACTTGATATTACTTTACATGATGCTGGAATAATAGTCATAGCTAATTGCCGTTAAATAAGAAAGAAGATTGACGTCTGCATCTGACTACAAGGCTTTAGATATTTATTACATTTGCCGATACGCGGAACCAGTCTACTTTAATGGTTGTTGATTATTTAAAACGTAACAAGCCCTTTTGTTAGGTGTAATATTGAATCGAACACGTGAATCGTGCCCGATCGTCGACCCATTACAAACGACAATATTTTATATAATTAATTACCTCATCAGTGCATCTTTGACAACCGTCGCGACTGGGTGCATTCTAACATTTAACATTAACAATTTAACATTAACATAACAATTTGTATGCACTTATCGTTCTGAACAATAAAAGGTTTAAGGTAACAACAACATTTAAAACGAACTCCCAGACGGAACCCAACACCATAGAAACGTCAGTTTACTTATTCAAAGGGCTATATAACCGGTGAAAGAATTTTGTTAATTATTCACGTCAATAGTATGCAGAATATAGTTATCGCTACAGCTACACTTGGACTTTGTATATATCGCGGTGTCGCGATTGTGTTAAGTTTGTTTGATTTACTTGTACAAAATCATAAAATTTAGCACTGTGGCAAGTTTTTTTTATTATGACCTCGTACAGACAGATCTGAACAATATACATAATACTCACTTGATGTAGATGGGCCGTGTTCTGCCTAAGTCTCACTTCTTGTACGCACTGCGCCGGGAACAGTCCCGACGCGCCCGATCCTCGCACCGTACCTTCCAATAGACCGTCATCTGTTGCGGCCGTTACTGAAAATACCAACACTGTGTTAAGAGTTACGATCAACACTTGGATTTGGATCGCTATCGGAGAAGCAGATCCATCCTGCTTCTCCGCTTAGTTAAAAACCTTGTGTAGACCTCAGAACGGTGTGTTCGTAATGATGATACTTTTAATTATTAAAGTAAAAATCTTGGTTCTAAGTAAGTAGAGATTGCTAGGAGTTTTATGCGTTTAGAACTTTCAATACTTTTTAATCTTTAAATAAAGCTGTTAAATATATTATCTTAAAATGTATGATAGACGTAGATGAAAGAATATAATTATTCAATCAAACTTATTTCTATGTATGTAAGAGTATGATATTAAATTAAAAGGACAGCCTGTAATGTAGTAACAACTGCCTTTGTTAAGCCTATTCGCCTATTTATCCTAATCTACATATATTAATACTTAAAATATCATTTTAATAACTTCGGGCTGTCTGTTTACTTTTACTAAAAAGCCTCCTCATATCTCAAAGGCCGGCAACACATTTCTAATGCCTATGGAGTTAGTATACTATACGGGGACATCCACACCCACAGGGGTGTAGGATCGAGCCTCGGGGATGAACCCCACTGCTCGTGCAACAAGTCAGAGGAGGAGTGACCGCCCCCCGGTCTTAGACACCGCTGTTCCGAACGGTTTTTAGGTGTCCTTTAACAACTTAGCGTCGTCGAGATGTGGCTGAACCTATTTCTTGGGTCTACATTGGGTCTGTCGCTGGCCCTCTTGCTGAAGTTTAGCGCCGACAAGAGTATTTCGCGTGGGACCTATGGAGTTGCGGATGTCTATAGACGGCGTTAATTGTTTTCCATTAGGCGACACCCTTGCTCGTTTGCCTTCCTATGCCATTACAAAACCACAGAAAAATTAAGGATTCTTACATGGGAATTAGGGATCTGAAAAATTACAGCAGCTGATAGCTGTCTCTAGAATATCAAAATTATGTGAATGACGGAAATCACACATTGATGTTATTAAATAATGAATTTTATTATTAAAAATGGTGTTTAGTTCAAAATGTATGTCAATGATTTTTAATATGAAAGACATCACATACTATGATCTGTTAGTTGTAATTAGTAAATTGTTAAACAATTTCAAGGTGTGATTAAATAATTTATCTCTGTTCTTGTTTTTGTTGAGAGTAAATTTGTTAGGGATAATCAAAATAAAATTTTAAATTATAAGTAACACGTTTATGTCAAGTAACTTGACTCATAATTTGTTAATATACAATTTTAACTTATGATTTGCTTAAGTTGAAAGCAATAACGTCCACGTTTTAATAAAATAGTGGATATTCTACCAAAACCTTCTATGGACTTTTTCAGTCAACTTAAAAAGTCACGATACATGCATTTATTTCGTATCACCTTAGTTATACGCTTTAATCGAACTATATTGTATAATATGTCACCACAATTAAACAATATATCTGATAATAATATAAGATTATGAAAATGAAATAAAAACACAACGTCACTGGTGTAAGTTGGCGGGAAAAGACCGGTCATCCATAGTTTCACAATGACATTAACAGATTATCCACACGTTACACTTTGTGGTAGGTACAATATTCATAATTTTGTATGAAAAAAAAAATGCATTTGGGCATAAACTACAAGTGGGTTTATACTAAAATGATAACAAGCTGTATATTATTAAATTATTGATTATTCTAAATCATTGTTTTTCTCTCATATATACTCCGATGCATTTACATATGAACAGTACAGTCTGTTCACTTATGTAAGTGTTGTCCTTATGTTTTCGCACTTGGGATCCGCATTGTTTTCGATCATTCTACAGAAGCAATATGGAGTACAAGTAACACAACAGGAATCTATATATCTCATTACAACCATAGACTAACACATTTTTTTAAATTATATGTTTTGTTTTTCTCAATAGATTAGATTACCTAGGATATTTTTATCGTTATACGAACCTTTTCTATTAAGTATAGTAATTTTAAGAGAAGACACTGACTCTTAAAATACAGATTCATGAGGACACACAGAAATGACTAGAAAATGGTATTTGGATGAATATATTCAAATAACTTTCCTTGCGTATTAGAATGCTCCAGGTGTTACATCTGGCCCGTTCTTCTATACGGATATGTGGCTAGGACGCTTAAAAAAGACCTCCGAAAACGTACAGAAGCGTTCGAAATGTGGGCATATATACGGATGCTTGCTATCAGCTGGACTCAAAGGGTGGCCAATGACGAGGTTCTCCGACAAGTCAAGCAAAAACGTGAACATTTTCAGACCGTCAAAGGTAGAAAAGTTGCTTATCTGGGTCATATCATGAGACATGACAGGTACAAATTGCTGCAACTGATCATGATGGGAAAAATCGAGGGCAAAAGACAAGTTGGTCGAAAAAGAAAGTCTTGGCTACGTAATATCAGGGAGTGGACCGGGATAGCGAGTGCTCCAGAACTCCTGCACTTCGCGAAGATGGAGGAAAGTTGTGCTGAATTGGCTGCCAACCTTCGCAAGTCGGAGAGGCACTCTTAGAAGAAGATTCAAATATCATTTTCTATTATTATTATCTAATACACTCCTCTATTTAAAACTGTTACAATTTAAATATCTGAATTTCTGTTTGAAACAATAGCTTCGTAACTCATTATTTTGATTGTTACTTTTGTTGTTGTTTTTTATTAAACCAGTTCATGTGGATGCAGTCCGCGTGTTACCTTCGACAATGTCTCCCTGGCAGAGGCGCACGTGGCCCGGCGCCGCGGGCTCGTAAGGCTGCAGACACACCGCTGTGGCGCCGCCGGTTAGCGAGCACGCAGTGTCCGATGTGCTCGTGCCCACGCCGCTCGAGTCCGAAATTATGTCGCTAGTGTCGCCCGCGCTCTTATCTGTTGACAGCGTCGCGCTACCCAGTCAATTCAACCGTATCGCCTGTACGTAAGGTCCATATCGGCTTCTCACCCTTATTGATATTATTAAATGTGGTGTATAAGCGCGTTACATTAACACATTCGCGACGGGGCCTTTAGTCCCTTGCGCGGGCCTGCTTTTGTCCTCACGTGGGTACCGTCATAGAAATAGTTCTCTTATGTATAAATAATTTTTTTAATTACAGTAATCACCTTTTTATTCGATTGACACCGGCGTGTACCACCAGTGGCTCATCCCATCCTATGGGACAGACAATAATGTACCACCGGTGGTACAATCCGTCGCGAACATTTTTAAATAATAAATTTAAGAATGAATTATAATATTTTTTTTGTTTCAACTGAATACTAGCGATATTTTTAATATTACTAGAATTGTTGTTAACCATTCCGACTAAGCTAATAATGTTTGTGCTAGGAAACAGGTCACATTAATAGCTCAATGGAAGTTATGAAATCTCGACTTCAGATCGTAAGCGCGATTTTTACCAACTGAGCTATTTCTGCTTCGATTCGATTTTAAAATAAATAATATTAGTTTTAAGTAAAAGTTGTAATATAATTTTAAATAAGTATTTATTTGGTAATAAGTGTTTATAATTTTAAATAAGTATTTAATGTATGTACAAAAAATAAAAAAATGTTTATTGGAATTTAATACGTCTTTGTGCAAAATAATTGGTGTGCTTCAACAGTGTATTATGTTATTAGGAGGGTTTTGATTAATCGCTATTATCAAGGGGTGTACCTACACAAACATGGGCACGGGAGAGTTGCAGGTAAATACGTCGTTCCTACATACGTTAACATAATATTTAAAAACAAACACTTCCGAAATGAAGCAAAGAAGCGGATCGTGAAAACATGAAAACATCTAATTGAAAAACGGCACATAGAACATGCAATCGTTGTGATTGTCGATGGTATCGGTGAGGTCGGTGGTGCATGGTGATGGTTGTCTTGGCACGTCATGTGTCGGTTTGTGCTGGTTTGGTTTGACCGTCAATTACCTGTGAGGATGCTGGCATCGTCCTCGTGGCTTGGGTGGCTGGCGTCGCTGATGCTTGACGACGCGGAGGAAAATGGCCTTTCGAGGCTGCAAGGAGAGTTCGTCGAGACGGGCGGTCGACGAAGTAAAGCATCTAATTCCGCCGGTATCCTCGTGGAGGAGGCAAGAGACGATCTATCGCCAGCGTTCCACCAGCCTCCCCACGCCGCTGAGCGCCGCTTGGGGTTGTATCGCGGCGGGCCGCGGAAAGGCACTGCAAAGGATTTGTTAGCAACCGAACAAACTAATAATTAAAGTAAAAGTGCAAAAATCAATTCGAATCCTTCAAATCAAAATTTCAACTAACTTTTCTTAAATTAAATCAACGAACTTATCTCTCGTGTAATTTGGGGCTAAATTAATGTTAAAAATCAAATAATCGTGCTATGTAAATAAATATATAAAAATTAATAGGCTTATTCTTATACAGGGTGTTCTTTCCTCGTATACAATATACATAGATAAAGTTCAAGATAAAAAAATCATTTGTTTAGCAAAATTTTATTGTATGAACATATTTATTTAAATTCGAAATTTCACTGTCAAAAGTGCGTACAACACAATATTGAACTCAACAGCTCGAACACATAACGTAAAGAGATCAATGAACTTTTCAAAAGTAAAGGGATCAACGTCCTCTATAACAGTAGCATGGTTTCGTTCATTGGCACGTGTCCACGTCACAATTCATACGTTTATATACCTCGCTTTTGGCTTGCAACTGTGGTTGCCAAATTTTGCGCGCCCATTTTGATTGTCGGCAACCATGGTCGCCAACCACGAAAAAAGTTCTATTTTTCCCGATATCTATTCATTTCTGACGATTTCAATCGTCTATGGGTGCTTTTTGAACGAGTCGATATTTTTTTATCCATTAAACATCTAATTTTATATAAAAAAATGTGGAAAATATTTTGTAAAATATAGATATTGTTTATAACTGATACGAGGACACCCTGCATATACCAAAACACGAAAATACTGTCAATATATGATATAAACTCACATGTATGTATATATAATGTACTAATAAGTGTTATGTGTGGGTTTAATCTAATGTTAATAATTAAATTTAGTATTATTTGTATAATAATAAGTATCCAAAATTATACAACCATCACCATAATACGAAGCAATGGAGTAGTAAGAATCAGCTAATGTTGTTTAAGAATGTAATGAATGAAGTCATGCAATATGTATATAAACTTTACTTTGATAATAATATAAAGTATTGTATTAATAACGAAGGCAGTACTATTACAATTTATTGTTATGTAAAAGCAGATACCAATTATGAAATGTGTAGGAATTTAGAAATGCAGTAGAATCCATATATAACAACTTCGCTTATAACGAAAACCGATTTAGTGACGATAATGCAGAATCAAGTTTACTTTTATACAGTAAACCCTCCTATAACGTGGTAGATCGGTTCCGTGTTATACGAGGGATCACTGTAAAGTATAATCAATGTTGCTAAAATTTAAAAGTTGGGAACAAAAACAAAATAAAATAATTTAATTTTATAAAAACAAGATGTGCAAACAAAGTTGATTATGGACTGTCAAATTATTATAAATTTTTCACAGTACATACAAATATATGACTTGGAAAATCCACGCGTTTTACGAGGGAAAATACGTGTTATACGAGGGACATGAAATCGCGTTATAGGAGGGTTTACTGTACTCTCAAGTTTAACTTTATAATTGGTAGCTTTGCGCGTCTGGTTTGCAAGCCTGTCCGGTAAAAAAGACGCAGTAGCTACATTCGGATTCTACTGTATTATTATTTGAATCGTTACAAAGATCCCACACCGAAATAATATTGTTTATAACAGTATAAATTACATTATTAAGCAGCAGGCCAATCCATGCAAATTAATTATAAGAACTCGGACTCACCAACTTCGTCAGATTTATAATTCTTTATAACCTCGGCCAGTTCTAAATTCCCAGCTATTACGGCGACCTGGAATTGTAGGAAAAACACAATTGCATTAAAGCATTGATATCGTTGGCCTAATTATCAGAATTTATAACTCCTTGAAAAAAAAAATATTCTCACTTTTGATATCACCATATCTGATGTGATATTTGTTATTTACGTAAAAATAGTTTAGTAGTATTTTAAGAAAATTTTTATATAATAATCTCAAACTATAAATAAGTATTAGTTTTTTTTGTTACTGTAAAATATACTCATTTGGACTTACGAATTCTTATAATTAGGCCGACCAATGTATACAATGTGAATGAAAAAAAATTCTATATTATCTGTTAAATTATTAATCTGTTTTGAAAAATAAAAGACATTCGATCTAGTGAAGGTGATGCTTTGTATTATTTATTGACATTCAATTCAGTTTTAAATAAAAGTTCAAAAGTTTTTAGTTTTTTTATGGGAAATCAATCAACGCCGCCCATAGACATCTGCAACACCATAGGTATTACGGAAGTATTACTGGACTAAGCTATATGTAGGCTTGTATTGCCAAAATGGAATATTAAAGATTATACTTTATGTATTTATATGTAACCTTTCAATTCGCAGCTCGTACAGAATTAGCGCGATTGAGCAATATTGATTTATTTTTATAATAAAATAAATCAAAATGGGTTCATATTCGCAAAGAGTATTTAAAACAAATAGTCGTTATCCAGTGTTCGGAATTCGATCGTATTTACATTATTTTTTATTTATTTTTTGCACTCCTTCTCCATATGAACTTGAAGTATTTCAAATCTTACACTGATGCTAAGCTTTGTTTTACCGAATTAATGTATAGATTGAAAATGGTAGAAGTTTATCATATACGTTTACCTGATAAGGAGTCTGGTTGGCAAAGTTAAGTGACTCTTTATCGCAACCCCTGAACAACAATTGCCTTGCACACGAGTCCTGGGCATTTACTGCGCACACGTGTAACGGGGTGTTGCCCGAAGCATTGCGTCCGTTCATGTCGGCTCCGTAGAAAAGAAGGTGATCTAGGTGTTGGACTAGACCATTTCGACAAGCCTGCAATTATGAAAAGTACATTTAATATAATTATATCATATATACACAAACTTTAATATTATTAAAAGACATTTTCAAATTTTTAAAAAAAATATTTGTTTATAGCGAGAGTTTAGTCTATCGAATTTTTTTTATAGGATAGGAAGGCAAACGAGCAGGCGTGTCACCTGATGGAAAGCAATCAACGCCGCCCATAGACATCCGCAGCGCCATAGGCAGTGCGAAAGCGTTGCCGACTGTTAAGGATAGTGTAATTATAGAAGTAGGAGATGGAGGGGAGGGGGAGGGTGTTGGGCCTCCGGAACTCAGCCGCTCGCCGTACGAAGCGCAGTAGCTAAGTTACCACTCAGACGCCGGTTTTCTGCGAGAGTATGGTACTTCCCCGGGTGATACGGCCCATTCATGCTATAGACAGATATTATGCCTTTCTTGACAAAGTATTCATCTGCAGCGTGGCTCTACCACTAGATACACATACTCGAAGATACTTGTAATCTTGTTAGTATCAAATATTCTTAAGAAGCAGATGTGGACATTTCATATATTTGTTATAAAGATTTTAATATCAATGAAAGTAGTTTAATCTAAGTGATCTGAAATTTAATTTTAGAAATTGTCGACAATTTCTTATAGACATAGGCACCGATATTTTATATATTCGTCGTAATGATTTAATATTGAATCTATATATTTTAATTTAATACCAAAAGTTGATATCCTTTAAAAATGATATAGATAAGTTTTTGTTTACGCATAATTAGACGAAAATAATTTTAGAACGAATAGATCAAGAAAAAGATCTAGCTTTAAATGTTAATACAATATAACTTTGGAAAATAAGCTCAATCAAACAGAAGTGAATGCTATAATAGAAAAAAGATACTATAATATCTTCCTCGTGTCTTTTCCCTTTTACGTGACATTGGCAAAATCATCCGTGCTATTTTGGCACTATTGAAAGCCATTAACACAAATGAATGAATTAATATAATATTTTCCTGTGAAAAATCAATTTATTGCTTTGTCTAGTAAATATGATTATAGGGTACATACTTGGTGAACTTCTTGCCATCCTTGTAAGTCTGTAGCACCAATCGTTGCATGGTCATGTAATAGGGTCTCACACAACAGTGGATCCGTTTTATTTGTTACTGACAGGTACAGTGGTGTTAAGCCCTTGCTGTCTTTGTAGTTTGGCGATGCTCCAAGTTCTAATAGGGTCTTGACTGCTTCCAGCGAATTCTTTTCGACGGCTCTATGCATTGCCGTGCTGCCGTCTTTAGTTCGGTAGTCAAGAAGAGCGCCACCGTTCACCAAAGCTATTAAAACCTTGCCAGGAGATTTCAAACCAGCCGCGATTGTAAGTGGTGTTTCTGAAAAATATAGTAGTTTTTTTTTAATTAAAATTAAAGGACTTTTCCCGACAACTTATATCAGTGATGGTGTGTTTTTATATCATTTTCATAATCTTATGGTTTGTTTTTAGAGGTTGTGTTTAGAGGATAGTGTTTCTTTTACTTTTAAAATGAGGGTTATGGAACATTAGATCTGTTGTTTATATTGGTAAATGATATCCATTATCAACAATAAAGTCATATAGTCAGTGTCTACGGCTAGGCCTGGGTTAGTGGATACAGATATAATATTTACATATGTACTCGTATATATACATATACATAGATGAATTATTTGTAGCGAAGCGGAGAGCCGTTACGATGAATGTGAGAGGAAGGATAGATAAGTGTGGAGGAACCAAGGAAGGTGTGCCGGGATTTTAGTGGGAGATTTAAGGTCTCTGCCTACCCCTACGGGAAATAGGCGTGACAATATAACTATAGACGAAGACATAAACTGGACTTCTTTCACGAAGATTAGTGTTGGATGATCACCCCAGACTCAGCAAATATATAAATAGTTGCCTGTTCATGTGTATACGCATTTACAATAATATACCTCATGAATTAAAAGAATGGAACGCAACTTTATTTAAAAAAAGATTACATAAATAGCTAATAGATGCCAATATTTATAATATTCAAGACTTTTTTGCTTTAAAGAGTCGATCAAATGTATATAATAGATAAATATATAGTGTAAAGTAAAAAGTGATATATAAATGTAATAATAAATTGTAATTTTAATGATATTATAATAATCTAGCTATGTTTTTAGATTTGTAATAATTGTTTTAGTTATTTCTAATAGTGTGTCATTATTAATGAAATTTGTACGCCGTAAGTGGCAATGTGATTGGGCTTTTATACGTTTCTTTTTTTTTCATCTTGTTATAACCTCACATTATACACATAAAGAATTATTATTATTATTATGTATGACTTGTATGTGTCGATCTTAGAGAGAAAAAGTGTTTGAAAGTGAAGATTGAATGTTTGCAAAATTGTCGAAATGACAATGTTATGTGAAACAGTCTCCCAATTAATAATAATAGAAGAAGTAAAATATACCCATAGTAAAGAAAAATGAATAAGTAGGTAAATAAGATAATAAGTTAGTGTCGATTTCAAGGTCTGCACCAAACTGAACGCAGATTGTCCACGCCTCGATTGATATAGTCCTCTAACAATAAGTAAAACTAACACAATACCGTACTACATAATGCTATTATAACCTGATAATAGGCATGCATAAGAACTACTATAGCTTGAAGAATTTCTGCATTTGATTTAACACTCAAGTAGTGTGCTGAATATAAGAACAATGGAAGATAAATAATTGGTACATTAATAATAATACAGCGTTGAGGCTCCTGTATTGGAGCAGAACTTAACTCTTGCCGTAATATAAGCTACGACTTTGTAGAACGATATTAATACTATTGAGATATAGACTATGCGTTTTGTTACGTATTTTATAAAAGATAAAAAAAATATATAATGATAATCTTATATATCTTTTTATATAAAGATGTTTACTTTTTAAACGGTTTTACTTAGCATGAACCAGAATAATTGTGTGTTTTCAAATCTTGAGAGGATTTTGCGCATACATTTAATAGAAGATTAAAAATCACCATCAATTTATAAGAATACTAGATGATCAAGGAAATATTTTTTGTTTTGTCAACATTTATTTGGTTTAGATACAGTTGTTTCAGATAAAATGCTGAGATAAAGGTTCACCTACATAAGAACTCAGGGATTTCACAAAGATTTGTAGAAAGTGTTATTTAAATAAATAAATTAATATTATTGTCATAACAGGTACAAATTGCTGCAACTGATCATGATGGGAAAAATCGCAGGCAAAAGACAAGTTGGTCGAAAAATAAAGACTTAGCTACGTCATATCAGGGACCAGGATAGTGAGTGCTCCAGAACTGCTGCACCTCGCGAAGGAGGAGAAAGGATATGCCGAATTTGCTGCCAACCTTCTCAAGTCGGAGAGGCAGTCTTAGAAGAAGAAGAATTAATATTATTAATCATCTTACCACCGGTGTCTTGGCAATGGAAATTTGGATCGAGCCCCTTAGCACACGCCTTGGTGATCTTGTCCAACTGCGCATGCGTCACATTTTCAAGAAACCGACGCAGGTTGGCGCGCGAGTGCAGCGCCTTCAGCGTCTTCTCGTCTAGCTTCAGCATTTTGTAAACTCGCCGTTTGTACTTTAGCTGGAATTGAATATTTAAGGATATCACTTTCTATTGTATATACCGTGAAAGTAGACTAGTAAACTATATTTTTAGAGTTATGGGCATTAGAAAAGAAAGATGAAGGATAAACTTAACACACTGAAGACGGACGGACGGACGGACACACGGGAATTCCCGTTTTTTATTTTTCAACTGTTGGTGACGGACGACGGAAATTCACGTTTTTTGGAATCTGATGCAATATTGTGTAATTGCAAGTAAACACAACATTAAGACATGAAAGAAATAACAGTTGTAGTGATAATAATAAAAAATGTACGGGAACTGAGGCTGTACTTTCTGGCCCATACTGTCTTCAATGTGTTAATAGAGTTAACTCTATAGTCGATTAGGTTGCTCCTTAGGTAGGAGTCGTAACACATTATGGTAAGATCAAAAACTGTTTTTAATCTGTATATATTATTTGGTTCAATTTATGTTTAAAGGACATTAAAGTTCGAATGGTAAAAAATGGTTGTTTAAAATTACAACAATTTGTATTTAAATCAATTCTTCTCCAATTAATTCGAAAAATTGATTGGATTAGTCAGATAATAGAATACCTTGTTGGTTTGTGTACATATTGATATCTATTTTAAATATATATTTAATAACAATTGAATGCACATTACGGACAAAAACATTTAAACATACACACACATGCACGTACACACACACGCGCGCACTCACACACACACGCACATACTCACATATTTATATATTATATAATGTTTGAGATTTTATATTTATTTCTCCATAGACATTAATAATCAATCAGAAATAAGGCGTTGAAGGTTAGTGACCTGAGATATAAGCTCATCCCTAGTACTAGCCCGCCACATATATATTATTTTCTCTCTATATTGTAACCTTTATATGTAACTTGTGGTGTCCAAATAAATGATTATTATTATTATTTAAATCTTTCGAATAGATCTTAGTTACTTGAAATTGAAGGAATTCGCTATAGCTGAATCGGTTGAATAATATTTTCGATGAAAATATAAATATTTAAACCACATTTTGGACAACAAACCGTGATATAATACTACCAAAATGGAACACTTAAAAGTATATTTTTGTAAGACTGGGCTGTTCTAGCTCTCAACCTCTCCTACTCTCCTCTTCCTTTACGCAAGTAGCTAAAATAATATAAGTAGCTTTTTCAGTTATAATTACCTCAAGATAACCAACGGGTCCATTGAAGGGATAATCTCCAAGTCGCCGCTCCTCGTCCAGGAACTTGCCAGCCTTGCCATTGACCGGGGGACAGAACAGACCATAGTTGAAACTCTCCTTCAGCTCCTGAAAAAATAGGAAATCTCTTATTACAAGATTGAACATCAAAAAGAATTTTACATGTAATTTATCGATAGCTAGCTAGTGGAGGGAAGCTGGAGAGTGCTAAAGAGTGCTGAAATCGAAGAGTTTGTGACAAATGCCAACATCGGAGAGACTATGGGGCATAGACTCCGTTGGCTTTGTCACCTGGAGAGGATGGGAGAGGATCATGCGGTCAAAAGGGCATACATGGCAACACCATCCGGTCAGTCGCCCCAGGAACCGGATGGAGCGACACAATGATCGCTGACTTAAGCGAACTTCGGGCAGGCAATTGGCGAGAGGCAGCCCAACGTCGTAACCAGTGGCGAATTCTCGTATCAGAGGCTAAGACAAACTTTGGGTCCTTGTGCCGACGAAGTTAGTAATTTATTGATAAAACTTTTCTTATTTGTTATATGTTTAACGGCGAAAATTACAATACAATGAAAAAAATAACGACTTGGATTATTGCTGGCTTCGCCGCTTAGAAAGCCGATGGTATAGGTAATGTAAAATATGTGTATGGCTTTTCGATAACAATATATGATATACAATGACCTACTAATAATAATAAATCATTTCTAGTCTAGCTAACCCAACAATCCAAAACAGGAGCAGGAGTTTTGAACAGGAGTGGTGGGTTAATATTCGTTCCTCCAGAAATGGGGAGGCCCTTGCCTAATTATGGTTGTAAAAAAAGAAACAAAGGGATAATCTGAATAAATTTGATAGGAGAAACAAAGACATACATAATATTTAGTCTCTAGTGTGGAGAGATAAATGATTGTGCGTTGAACATAACGAAGCAAGACAAGATTTACAACGTTCGATTGATGGAGCGTGATGCGAATGTCAGAACAGATTGCAGCATAGTGCAACTAGCGGGTACATGGCACCCGGCCGGCGGCGGGTCAGGTTGGTAATGATGCAAGACCTTATAAATGAACGCGGCCACTGTTATTTATGGTTGTGTGACAAAGAAGTTAAAGATACTTATGTTGGAACTAATTAGGTCTTTGAAATGGACTTGATAGTTAATATAAATTTGTTCCGGTCATTCAGATAAGTCCGAAAAATATATCTTCCTTTGCTACAATTGAAAATAGTAACCAGGGAGTCCTATTACAACAAAACTTGCAACAATAAAATGTTTGTTCCCTAACATAAGGATGAGTGGCGATCCAAACGATGCGTTTTTCCCTAAACTTTTTTAGCGCGCCACAACCAGCTACTTTCAACCGTGTTTCTGAACCGATATGATATTGGAACCTTCGTAAAATAAGTCTTCATATTTCTTAAATGCTGGTAACGCTTCTGCAGTACTTTTCTAAATTTGGCGAAAATACTGGATGGACTAAAAAGTGTTAGAATGAAAAACATTTTACGTTTTTCATTCTAACATTCTTACCTATAGCTTTCTTTCACCAGTTCTTCAAAACTATATTTTATCACTACTTACTATTTAACACTACTTTAATGGTAGAGCTTTATTACATTTAATCGTAAGATAATTATTTTTAATTGTATTTACGTTAAGAGTAATTTTAACTTAAATATTAAAAAAATTCTAATGATTAAAATTAAACTTAAAATACAGATCACAGATTTTATGGTATAGAAAGGCAAACAAACAAGTATGTCGTCTGATGAAAAGGAAAGAAATTGGCGAAGCATTGTCAGCCTTTTAGTACTGCGTAAAATATTTTTTTGAAGCTTCTAATATTCTATTATCAGAGAAATTTCAAGAATAGCCCTCTGAGCGGCTTCACTGACGAGACAGGCCGTTAGATGATGAATAATTATTTTATACCGCCCATATTTTCCACTGCTGAGCACGAGTCTTCATTTCTGGAATGGACTTTAAACCCACCACACTTGTCCGAGGCGAATTGTTGGAGTATTCGGACTTGGAATAAATAACTATAGGCCATACATGTATATATCCCGAAGTGAGATTGAAACACGTACACCATTAAGCCAATAAGTATGCTCAGAAGCACTATTATCATTAAATAACATGAAAATGATGTATCGCTAAGCATCGTTGTTATAAATTGCTAAGTAAAAACAACCGCTCATAGGTTCAAAGTACTAGACGCATTCTCAATAAACTATTAATATACTGACGCGGATTTAGAAACGCGCTGGAGTGACAAGCTCCCTGCGTGAATCACATCCACTGCGTACATACGCGTAAGCCTGCGCTGCCGTTTTATAAATATTATTATTCATACGCAACTAACCTTTCATAAACATGGCTATCTATTTTAAAATAATATAGAAAAAAATGACGAAGACCAACTGGCTCAATGACGGGGCTACCGCATACTGAGTCAATGGTCGCGGGTCGATCTCCGCGTCGGGGTAAATATATGTCATCATCATCAAGCATTACTGCCGCGGGTGGGCTTTAGCCTGGTTCAGTAAATTTTTCCACTCGGATCTTCATTTCGTGCTTTTCCCCTCCAGTCCCTCACACCGATTGCCTTTAAGTCCTCCCCGACTCCATCTAGCCATCTGAGCTTAGGCCTTCCGCGACTTCTACGACCATCTGGTTTGCTGTCGAGTAGGCTCTACGCTCTTTGGGTACTCTACCCTCGTTCATCCGTACCACGTGCCCAGCCCAATGAAGGCGTCCAATCTTAATGGTTTTGATAACGTTCGGCTTATTGTACAGCTCATATAGCTCATATAGCTAGCATATAGGATAAATATATTTGACCTACAGAATATTATACTAAGTGTAGTTGCCCCGCCAATCCGCATTGGACAAGCGTGGTGGATTAAAAATGTCCGTTTCTCCAGGAATAATCAGACTTGGAGTAAACATCTGTAAGCTTTACATATATGTATTTAGCCTGAAGCGGGGATTGAAACCACGACCATTTACTCTGTAGATGGCAACTCCGCCAATGAACCAATTGGTCGTATCTGTATTCTATTATATTAATTAATTTAATTTCCTCCTTATTGTATTGTGTGAATTAACATTTCACGGCAGACCATATTTTAATTTGATATAAATATAAAAAAACCACTTTTAAAAGTTTTACACACTTTTTTTAACACACAAATGATGTAGACATCTACTTAGATTCGGAATAAACACTCGTAGAACTCACAAATACTTATGCCAAACAGGGAATTGAACTTGTGAACCTTGACTCCGAAAACAAACATTTTTATTTGAGCCATATAAGTCGTTAATTAGGTATCGATGTCGTGTAGTATATTCAGTACTTAAATATTTGTGTAGTTTGATATTACCCACATAACCTTTACCGACGACACCTCGGGAATAGCGCAGCAGCATTAGTTTGGGATGAACGAACGAAAATATTACGACTGGAAGGATATTCAGATTTGCTAGCAAATCCCCGTGGACGACGCGAGTTATTGGAATGTGGTTTAAATTTACAGTCAGATTATATGTAACCTACATAAGTAATGGGTGTCTGGTGACACACTTAGGATTTCTTCCTTATCTACTATTTTGAAACAAGGATTATTCGACCAACAACATACATATAAATATGATATGATAATCCTTGTTTGAATGTAGTAGTTAGAGTTGAAATGCAGATGAATAGAAATAAAAAAAACTTTAAGGTATATTATTTTAAAAATGACTTTTATATATAAATATGAAGTTAAATTTTTTTTAAATATTAGAATCACCTGCTTGAATTACAAACAATATAATTGTTTAGTTTAAATTTATTAAACAATTACATCCATCCAGAATTTTAATGCTGGGGACTTTGATGTAGCAATTTTCATTTTTCCCCTGTCCAAAACTTGTTCCTTTAATTCTAGTTTTTAATTAGTCAGTTACCTTTCCCTACTAAAGGTTTGGTCTTTCTGTTTAAACCAGTTTCTGTTTAATCATCTTTGTTAGTATTTTTTTCTTTTCGAAGATATTCTTTCCATTTGATGATGATCTATCACATTTTAAACTCCTTCATTCCATATTTCATGGGCACTAAATATTTGTGTAATTTATGACTTTATAAATTTAAGTGACAACGGGCTGGTCACTTTTGTTTATTCACAACCGCTGGAATAGTGAAAACAACCGCTGGACGAGTGCTGGAATGAAGACCGAGTCGTGACAAACGTAATTTATTATATAAATTGAGTGGTAAAAAGTAATTAAAATTGATTGTTGTTTTATAATTGTCATTTATCCGTGAGATTATCGTTAGCGAAGGTATCCAAGTTACATACACAGTTGTAGGTGGGCATACCAGTTTCGAATAGAACGAGAGGCGGGTACATATTAACGACGTTTTACCATACAATGGCTTGTTGACAGCGTTGTTGGGCGCCGTATTACTAGGTCACCGGTTCGATCGCTTTTACATACATTAAACGGACTTTAAATGTGATTAGTGACATATTCTGCCCAACGAAGAACTTATGTACGTATATCAACTTTCTCCAGATAAAAAGTCGCATTATTCGCGCTACTATACTATGCATTATGAGGATTTAAATGCGCTACATATATTTCATCCACTATAGATAATGAATTGAAATAATAAATGTTTCTAAATTATTACTTTTAAGATAGTAAAATCTTTTTTTTTATTAACTTTAAACTTTTAAACATTTGGATAATTTTAGAGATATAAACTTATTGATATTCTTTCACATTTATGTATGTATGGAAGGCGCTACATATATTTTATCCACTATAGATAATGAATTGAAATAAATGTTTGTACATTGTTATTTTTAAGATGGTAAAATTTTTTACTTTTTCATAAACTTTTAAACCATTTAAATATTTGGATAATTTTAGAGATATAAACTTACTGATATTCTTTTAAATTTATGTTTGTATAGTATAGTCATTTATTTGTTTATTAGCTCACTAATACTTTTACGACAGTAACCACGGTGCGCGCGTTTTTTTTTGTCCTTTTTAAGCACCTATTTTACTCAGTTATTCCCGCAACTGCTTTGAGACTGGCAGAATTCTCTGATACTTGCCACGAATAATTAATTGAATTGAATATTGATATTCCATCATGGCTCGTTGTAGAATATGGTAAATAAGCTGTCATTATATTTATCATAAACTATCCTTATAGAATTCACGACTACTGCCTATGAAAGCGGTCTGTTTATCCATTTGATAGTGGATTGTAGCGCTATTGTCGTTTCCAGTGGTCTCTAGATACCATTGTAAATATTCTACAGTATACATACATACATATAGAGACGCCTGGATTTAGAAAGGATGATAGGGATACGATACTACCGCAACGGAAGACGAGGAGGGATACGGTAGTAGCTCGCGAGGCTGGGGTCGCGTACCCGTGTACCAATACCATAAATACCGGACAAGCGGCTAGGCAAAGATACTCCCTGACTGACTATTTCTAACTCTACAGTATACAGGCGCCTTCATAAAGTCTTCTTAAAGTGAAAAGGAACGTAAATAAAGATACATAAAAGAAAAAAGTAAACGAAAGGCAATGCAGACAAAGCGATATAGAGGAGAAGCGTAGAGGACGTCAAAACGATCAATGGGTTCTAGCCTCGAAGGAAGTAAGTCATATTTTTAGTAAAAGTGGTTGCCCGATTTACAAAATCAAAATATTACGTAAGTAAACCGGATCTACTAAACCAGAACTACTAAAGCAATCTCTAATCTTCAAACGACGGCGGATTTTACGCAAAGTACCGTTAGAATAAATTAGGCGAATGCAGTTCGAGAACGAGTTTCGTAGTTAGAAAAAAAAATGAGAGCATTCAAACTGGAGGGAAGCTATCAATTTATAGTGGGCCACATCGCTGCGTAATTGATGTACGGTTTGAGAACAACTGACCGGCCGACAACTGGCATGTGCTGCGTTTGAACGTACGAGTTTACTTGCTAATAATATTCACTTTTTTGTTTCTGTACTTCGCTGCGTTTTGTAGTCAAAATTAAATAAGTGAAGGAAAGTAAAGGAGTCTGACCTAATATCTGATATACATATATTAGCTGAGACTAAAAGTAAATATTTATAAAGACGATATATGATTCAGACGGGGAGTGAATAACTATCTTCTTTAGGCCTGCAAGAAAAGAAATTGGACAAAAAATATTGTGTGCATACGTTTCAGTGTACATACAACACCACGACATGTGTTTTTTCGTCTCAACATGAGGCATTCTGAGGTGTAATGTACGGTTCTCAGCGGTTATTTTCTGTAAAGTCTATTAAATGTAACGTAGTATGTATAGAACAGTTTTAAAGCATTCCGGGGCCTTTGAGCACACAGGAATTCGGGGCCTCGTTGTAGAGTAAAAAAAGGGAGTGACATACAATGTCAACCAAAGTGGTTTGTGAAGGTGACTGGAGAATATGGTGTTATACTACTACTGACAGGTGTTTTGGTATCCTATTAACATTTCGATTTGGTAATTATGATGGAAATTTTTAGTAAGTATCTTAAAAATAGAAAAAATTGAGTTCTTTTTCTGAGCAAGCGAATACTACTAGCCTTTCGTGGTCCCCGTGAATTTAGAGGCGAATGCGGGAGAGAGAGATGAGATCGAAGATGGTAGCCTATTGACTGTAACAGCTTAAATACAAGACCCGCAGGCATAAAGACAATAACAAGTATGTAACGTAGTAAGTAGCACATCAAGATTGTTTCACAAGTTAAGTAGATTAAACGAGGCATCGATTGTAATTCGTTCAATGATCGAGTGATTGATATGTTTTGTCACACCGTAGTCGATTCTTAGAATGCGTACGCGGCGTATTGGTTAGGACCGCAATTGGTCTTAACTGGTCCACAGTTAAGTAAAAAGCCTTGATGTTTGGTCGTGGTAATGGGGCCGCATTCACATATGGTATAATTGACCACAGAATATAGGTAAAATTTAATAACGATCAAAATGACGTTGTAACGGATGGCACGAGATTTGTATGAAGTTCGGGTGTAATTTTATGTGTGGTTATGGTACTCATGATTAAGAGAATTCTAGTCTGGGACTACATTAAGCCAGTATGCTTGTCCAAGACGGATTGCCGGGACACCTAGGCACTACATAAATACCAATATTGTAGGTCATACAAATATTTATTCCGATAAGGGAATCAAAATAGCACCATTTAAACATTTAAGTCAATTAGAGCTACAATTGATGGCGGTTTTCACTAAACTTTTCAGCATAGCTTTATAATAGAAAATCGGTATAAATCATAATAAATCGGTATATATAGGTGAATAATAGAAAATCTCTGCTTTCAGGACTGTTTTATTATTATGCTTATGCTTTTGATGCTGAAAATAAACTTAATGATTCAGTGGAGACGTTACCGATTTCGGAGTTAATGATCGGGGTATCGATTTCTTCATCGGGATAAATTTATGCATGCATAGCTTATAAATATTTGTTCCGATTACTTTTAGATTATCGCGTCAATCTACCTTGGAAAAGCGTAGTGGGCTACTGTCTATTCGTTCAGAATGGCAATTACTTATTACGCTTCTGCACTGTCTATGGAACTGAGGATATCTATGGGCGGCGTTGATTGTTTTTCGTCAGGTGACAAGCTTGCTCGTTTGTCTTCCTATTTCATAAAAAAAAACTTGTGCTTTTAAATATGTGTGCTCTTAAATATATTTTAATTAAGATTGTATTCATTTTAACTTCAACAATGTAAGATTTTAAGAACACACTTGAAATAGTGAATTATAAAGAAACTATTGATACAATTATCGAAAGAATTTGTGTAAGTCATCGATGGGCGTGCGGGAAAGTCGATGTTTTGCATCGATAACTCGATTTGAATCGTCGCGATACTGTCGAAAGACATGTGATACATTTGAAGCCGAGCCCTAAAGCAATTACCATACGTGCAGTTGGAGAAAGTTGCGGGAGACAAGAATTGAAAAAATATGTCGAATGACCACAACAAAGTGGACAATGGTAAATGATAAACGCGAAACAAGCCTTATAATTGAGTAGCTTACTTAGAATTAATAAATGAATATTAATTAATAAATAAAAATTCTTTAATTCTTTAACCGACCGATTGGCTCAGTGGCGGGGCTCTCCGCCCGCGGAGTCAATGGTCGCGGGTTCGATTCCCGCATCGGAATAAATATTTATATGGATTTTTAAATGTTTATTCCGAGTCTGGTAACCCCCCCAATCCGCATTTCCTTTCCTGTCCCTTCCTTTCTTCTCTATCCTTTCCCTTCCTCTCCGCCAATCCACGGTCTGCCGTGCCAATGGATGCGTGGCTAGGGGCGAGCCTAGTCGTAAACGTGCCGATCGTCCCGGGGTCAGGCTCCCCCGGGGACTATGGTGCCTTACCTCAGCATGCAGGGCTCTGCTGGGGCTGACCTCCATCCTCCCTTGCGGCTCGTGGGATTTACTAAAGACGAATTTAATATACCTAATTTGTCGAAAATGACGGCGACGTGGTTCGCCACCCGTCACGTCCTGATTCTCACGAGGGCGAAAAGCGACCAATGACGAGCCGTTTCGCTGCGATGAATGGCAGCGGATGGAGCTCTGTGGTCTCTGCCAACCCCTGCGGGGGATAGGCGTGAATATATATAAAAAAAAAAAATAATTCTTTAAGCATTATTAAAGACACAAAAAAGAACACTAGAATAGATGATACAAGGTTGTGTTATTAATGGAGTCAGGCGTTACTTTGCGGAAATCCATCGCTATATGGACAGTCAAAAGGTTTACTTAGCTAAGATCCGCGTTATCCGATCCGATAGTAGACTCTACGGAAGACAACCGAAAACTGACAGAGAAAGGACACTTTTCGGTTGTCTTCCGTAGAGTTTACTATACCTGAAGATGCCTCGTGTTGCGGCGAAACACGTGTCGTTTATAAGATGGAAAAGTGGTAATGTGTGTTTGGTGTTGTGTATAGTGGTTGGTGGGTGGAGAGTTGCTGACGGCCGTTTTTCGGTAAGTTTTTGGTTTAAGTTCCACAAAATAAATCCACTTCATCCAGCAGGAAAACACACATTATTAATTTTCTGTTATTGTTTGCTTGTCGCGGATCTTAGCCAAGTAATCGTTTTGACTGTCCACATAGTGATGGATTTCTGCAAAGTAACGCTTGACTCCATTAATGATATTAAATTTCTGTCCGTAGATTAAGGTTTTAATAAATAACTCTAAACGCTGGCTATAAATGCGTCTATACAATTTTATATCGTCTTAATTACGCCGTACATTGCTTTGAAGCGAATGCGAAATTATAATTCCGTTGTTTATAATGTTTTCTCGTAAAGCATGACAAGAGCACATTTCTTCCTTAATTCTTCACTACGCATGGGTATTTTTCTTATTAGTTTTAATGACGAACTAAGATGAAATAAAAAGTGTATAATAAAGCGGAATAAGATGGCTTAGATATTTAAAGTATTGACATATTTCATAATTGCTATCTGGTCCGGCATATATAGGTGTCATATGAGACATCAATGATAGCAAATACCAGTAAATAAAAAAAATAAAAATAAATGGGTAGCAGTATCTACTTGTCTGCGACACTTATCTGTGATACCCAATCTGTCCGCCGATTTTAAAGAGGTTAATATCCAATAGTAGCCTTTTACGGGTGTATTTATGATGATGACATTTATCATGAAGTAAATATTACCTAGTTTGATTATTGACCTATTTGGCTCAGTGACAAAGCTACTGTATCGGAGTTAATGGTTGTGGGTTCAATTCGCGCATCTGAATAAATATATGTATGGCCTACAGGTATTTATGCAAGCTGGATGTCCCACAACCAATGGATGGACGTAAGACGAGCGTGTTGGGTTTACCTATATATACATACCTTTTAAAATGGGAAAGTTGGTGTCCAGCAGTGGGAAATGTATGGGTTGTAAAAATGCATATAACACAGGACTATGCTATGCATAAATGTTATGGACTCTTAAGAAAATATTGTTTCAAGTTATCAACGCAAATGGCTGAGTGAAATTCCTCCTTCACATGACGTAAGAAATATTCATTAAACTGTAATAAATATGATATTATAGCGTGCACTAATTTCAGTTTATGATCTATTAGTGGACATTGGCAGTAACGTGCACATCCTTATTTGCCAAGCTGCCAAGCGCAGCGTCCAATATTCACGGGCACCGGAGTTTGGTACAAGTTACATGATGTTAGCGATTAAATATTTTTTACACTGCCCGTTAAGTTTTGTCTCAAGCTCAAAGTTGCTCATAGGACTAAAAAGAGGGCACGGAATTCTCCTGGTGGATATTGCTTGTAATAAAGTCACCGAAATAGCTCTTCGAATTAACATTTATTCTAGATCCGATAAACGTTGAAGTGATGTCTTGGCAGTGTGAGACGCCCCCCGATCAAATTAAGAGATGATGCTAGTTGGTGAGCCTTGCTGGAAGACTACTTACTATATGATATCACATATTTTTGGTCTTAAATGTCAATATACAACAGATAAGACTGAAGATCCAATGATAGCGGTAATAGTCCTTATAGGAAGCTTACCGGTGTGAGATGGATTTGCGTTTATCTATTCAATCGGAATGTAGCAACTAAGGATAAATCACACTAGTCTTGTCTAAAGAAAGTCTTGGTTTGCTTTAATTGATGTTAATTTTTTTCGAAAAGGAATTAAAAGATTTTATATATTTTAAAATATATAAAATCTTATATATTTCAAAATGTAATGTAGTATAACTTCAAGCATCCTTTTATTCCAAAGAAAATTAATATTCAAGGCACGTAAATGATATATTAATGTATGAATGAAATTAATATAATTGAAATAAAAATAGTTATACACTATTTCTTTCTTAGTCCTAAACTTTCAATCTCGCTATCTCTCAAAACTTGTACCCCACGTATTCGAAGACTACTAATTAACTTTGTACGGTCCGCTAGCCGGCACGACCGGAAACTTTTAACTACCTACATATCTACTATTTTGTGTAACACGTTTATGTCGTCAGGAGTTATTTCCGGGGAGGCGGAGGAGTGTCGCAGTTTATGTGAAATATTAAAGCAAATCACTGGTGCGTTAGAGGGAATCTATATAGATAACTAGAATAAGAAACTAACTTACTTAGAAGTTTTTTGTAAGATTAAACCTCCGTAAAATATTTTCACTGAATTATTTACAAACATTGCCGTATCCATTTACTTTTCGATATATTTGGAAAAATGATTAGGTCCGCTATTACATACGTTTTCTTTCCTTTGATGGCAATTAGTTATAACTATTATGCCAGTGTCAAGTAAAATACAACAATATCGAATCTCTTGAAATGTAACTAGTCAGCTTGTCACATTACGTCTTGATAAAATGGTGGCTATTCTATCAAAACTTCTATGGACTTTTTCAATCAACTTAAACAGTCACGATATACAATTTTTTCATATCACTTCACTTATACGCGTTAATCGAACTATATTGAATAATACGCCACCATAATTAAACAATATAACTGACAATAATATACGATTATGAAAATGCAATAAAAACACAAAGTCACTAATGTAAGTTGGCGGGAAAAGTCCTTACATACGTTTAAAGAAATCGTAGCTGTATTAAGTGTATGGCGTGAAAAGAAAAGAAAGCTGAATTTCAGTCGATTATACTTCACTATGTCTGAGCGAATGTAAAATTTCTATATGAAATTAAAGATATTTAACTTAAAACATTAATAACTTCGTCACTCTTGGTGTGAAACTGACATTACGTATTTGCATAATTTCAGCTTCCTATGTGAGTTTGATTGCCAACTATGTGTTTTGGCGTTGTTACTCACATGGTTTTAGGCATCATGGCGAAAACATGTCAACGCATCTAACGAACAAAAGCACAAATTCTGAACTGAAGTTGAACGTCGAATCTTAAGAAATAAAATGAAGTGTAATGAAGGTAAAAGACTAGCTTAAGGCAAGAGCACGGCGGTGGTTCATAATGGCATGATGCACGGCTGTGCTTCGGTAATAAACGATAATCAGGCCTCGGGGACGGGCGTACGTCCCGCACGTCATGGCCGTGTATCTCTGCGAGCGGCCATTATACTTAGAGTCGCCAATTTTTATTATTTTTTTAGACAGGACAGTCTATAGAAATGCTTATAATATTTTCTATTTTATTTAGAAAAGTGTTTTCAAGAAATTTGATTATTATTATTATTGTATATTCACGCCTATCCCCCGCAGGCGTTGGCAGAGACCACAGAGCTCCATCCGCTACCTATTCATCGCAGCGAAACGGCTCTCCATTGGTCGCTTCTCGCCCTCGTGAGAATCAGGACGTGACGGGTGGCGAACCACGTCGCCGTCATTTTCAACAAATTAGGTATATTAAATTCGTCTTAGTGAATCCCACGAGCCGCAAGGGAGGATGGAGGTCAGCCCCAGCAGAGCCCTGCATGCTGAGGTAAGGCACCATAGTACCCGGGGGAGCCCGATCCCCCGAGTACTATGGTGCCTTAGCCATGAAATTTAGATTTAGAATTATATAATATAATGATCATAGCAATAGAAACTATAGCTGGCTATTTTTATAAATTATTCTAGGCAGCTGGACAGAGAAGAATTGCGCAAATGGGTATAATATGTATAATAATTGTTGAACTTTTCATTTTAATTGATAAGGGGCCATCTATATATTGCGTGACATGACTAAAATATACCATTTTTTTGACTGACTTGAGACGTTTCCGAGTAAAGTTTTTCATTAGATTTTCATTTTCCATCATTAGGGACCGTAAATTACGTGACATAATTTTCATGATTTTGGAACTACTACTATGTACCTATCTACAAACCCACATGTTTTAGACACGTGGAGTATGTGATGCTATAAAGGTTAAGACCCTGTCTTGTCAATCGATGTCATACTTTGTGGACCCCCTCCTTCCTCTTAACGTGTGACGTTATTTATGGAAGGCGTCTAAGCATTAATTTGAAATGTAATAACAATTTCAAGGTACTTAAGGAATGTAATTATACAATTTCGCACAGTTTAAAAGATAAGTAATTCGAAACACCTATTTCTTTTTACATTTATTTTTTGGTGGGAATGCCATTAGTTTTTTATATTTATTTTTGGTGGGTGGTCTAAAGCTTTTGACCGAAGACCTTGCGAGCAGATGGTAGGACAGCAAAAGAATCTTATACCAAAAATATTTCAAGGTAAAATTACAGGCAAAAACATTTGAGTTAATGCTCACAAGACTTTCTATTTTAAACTTATTTAAAAACTAAGTAATTTAAAAGTGTACTCCAGATATAATATTAATATTAGTACAGTACATATTGCAAAATAAATAGTACATACATATTATAATATTAATAGTACATATAGATAAACGATTGTAGATTTATATTAATGCCATCAAATAGTTAATATTTGTCCTGTTATATACCTTTTTTTGTAAAAAGAGTATTTATGGCTTTAAAATATTCCTCGTGTATATTAAGTTACTAGGTCACTTAACATAAATTTTTAATTAGAGAAAGTTAGGTACTGTAAGAGATTAACAGTTTATATTTTGGGGAACGTCTTACGGAGCACCATTTCGAAGCAATAAAATTAACTGAAATATCATTTTAATTTAGCGGATTTTATACGATCGAACGGCGACGTAATTGGCTCAGTGGTGAAGTTATTACTAACGGATTCAATCGTTGATCGTTTCGATTCCCGCATCGAGATAAATATGCAGAGTCTGATTGCCCCGCCAATCCGCCTTAGACAAATGTGGTGGGTGGATGGACAGAAAAGAGGACGTCCTACGCCCAGTAGTGCGATTTATATGGGCTGTGTAAAAAATATTAACTTGGCTTATTAGTTTGACTATGTGTCTGTTGAGCCAAGGGTTTTGGTTTCAATTTTAGTGCGAAACAGATAGAAGAACAATAGAAGTTTGATACAAAAATGGAAATTTGGAACAAAATTGAAAATGCTTTTTTCTACTGGATTTTTTATGAATTCAACGCATTACGTGTTGAGTTCATAAATCTGGATACACGTAATTCTTTTTTTGTTTTTTTCGATGTTGTTCTAGAAATTATTTCAGGAAAAATTCGCAATTATTACAGAGGAAAGGTGGAAATTTAGTCAGAACAACGTGTGTAGGATTAGCGCAATTAGATTATCAAAATGATCAATTTTCTCAATCGGTTTGGGACTATATAAATATAATACCTAAATACATATTTGAAAGAGATATTTTTAAAAAAGCGCAAAAAACAGATGAGCGAATTACTTGCGCCGTTTCTTTTTTCTCAAAGCTCCATTTCGATTTCGAAGCGATGGTACTTTATTACTTTTAATATTGAAATCAACAAGAATCCCTTGTTAATCCACTTTGAACAATATAAAAAAAAGTCAATTCCTAGTTCTTTTTAACGATCCTCACGTTTCACCACTGACGGTATTTTTTCATTATAAATTTATGACAAAAAAATTAAGATATGTAATGATGACAAAAAAGTAAGTATATAAATTTAAGATACAAATGTAATAAGTGTACATATCTTATATTACAGATTTTTTTTCTCGCATAGATAACTAAAATTAATTAATTAAATTTAATTAGTGAATTAATATTTGAAAAAACTGTACTGACATCCAGTGTTATCTACTTTTATTCATAGTTAGTGGTATATAAAAATATGGGTGAATAAACAGGTCGTTTGACATTAAATATTATAGGCAGATGTAATTCGAACCGAAGTGAGTCATGGGAGGTGACCAGAGTTAATGAAATGCGACACTTCGCTCTAAGAGTATCGCCTGTCGCCGCGCTTTCTTCAGCTATTTGTGCCGACAGGGTGAACATCAATACTGACACCAGCCCGTATAAATTGATGAGTATTGATTGTCGGCCATTTTGTTGGCACGATTAATGCTTGGATTTCATACAGCCGATTTCCCTTGCATAAGTCAGTGGAGTAATTCAAGGAGACACGACTTGATTGTTTATAAAACCAATATGTCTATCTCTCGGATAGTATTTGAAAGAATGCTTATGACATTAATAAAACAGTTATTTGTTAAATAAAGCAAATAGTGTTTTGTTTTATATTATTAATTCGTCACAGATGATGGCAGAAAATCAGTGATTTTCTCGCTGGGTAGAAACTTTGACTGAGCTACGATTTGTAGAATATTTCTTTTATTTATGTATAAATTAGAATTTAAACTAGAGTTTTTAGGTCATTTTATTTTTTTACATAGTTTAAGTGAAATGTATTTTGTGTGTTTGCAGATCAAATAATCGTCTATTTATCGTCCTCTTATCAGAAAATAATGATCGAAAGTTTAATAAAACGTACAAAAAGAGTAGTTATGTCAAAGGGGGATCGCTTCCATTCAACATAAGAATAAGACATAGAGGGAAATAAACGAATTCGGATAGATATATACATACTTAACATGGATGTAAGAAACAGAAGAAAGTAAATAAAATATTATATATAAATAAAAGAGCTAATATTAGCAAAATCGACTCAAACACCATAGTGGGAAAGTGTTTGGTTTTCCGAGTCAAGAAATGTGTGTTCGATTTCCGGATCCGGATAAGTAAACTGAATGTTTATGTCGGCATATTAGAATTAATATATTTACTTTATTATTTTTTGCAATAGACAAAACTTAATTTTGTCTTGTGGCGCCATCTGTTGGTAGATGTTAAATGTAAGAATAATGTTGCTTTATATAAAATAATTAAAATGTAAAATTCATATAAATATGTATTTTAAATATTAAGCTGCATTTAAAGAATTTTTTTACAGTATCTTTAATAAATTTTTAAAAAGATATTATTGCTATTTCAGCATAGCAAATCTATTTTAATATTTATTATTAGACTATTTGTTCGTTTTTACTGTCTTTATTCGCCTTCTCTATTTTATATATAAAAGCGATAATTCAGTTGGGGCGAGATTCATTCTAATTTCAATTGTCGTCGCCGATATTTACATTATAGCTACAGGTATTCCGTCTTGTTGTTTATCCTTGTAACAACACATTGTTATCTGCTCGAATGAAAAATTGGTGCTGAAATATGAACAAATGAGATTTATATAAATTGCTTGAGGATACGAAATATTTTAATGAAGACGTTGAATGTTAACTAGCGATAAATCGTAATTATGATTTGCGTCCTGTGTTATAACCGGTCTTCAGTGGAGGTGAACATTCTTTTATTTTAGAATGTAGTTACACCTTAAAAATGTACGCTTTATGTATTCGCATTTGTGAAATGGCGTGCGTGGCTTTGTAATACAAAGCTGCAATGACTTTCTTGCAGTACACTAAACAATAGCTAGGTTTTATTACAAAGGCGAATGGGTCCTGTGCGTACGACTACTAAAGGAACTCCTTTATTTAGAAGACTAGAATTTAACTGTGGTCTGTATTATGTTTTACTGGTATCTTTCTATTTTTTCCTTCATTCATTCTTCATAAAATGCTACAAATAATTCGATAGTAAGTAAAAACATTTAAATACTGCAATATACATTTAAATATTATGGTAATCGACGACCGATTGGCTCAGTGGCGAGGCCCTCCGCCCGCGGAGTCAATGGTCGCGGGTTCGATTCCCGCATCGGAATAAATATTTATATGGATTTTTAAATGTTTATTCCGAGTCTGGTAACCCCCCCAATCCACATTTCCTTTCCTGCCCCTTCCTTTCTTCTCTATCCTTTCCCTTCCTCTCCGCCAATCCACGGTCTGCCGTGCCAATAGATGCGTGGCTAGGGGCGAGCCTAGTCGTAAGCGTGCCGATCGTCCCGGGGTCGGGCTCCCCCGGGGACTATGGTGCCTTACCTCAGCATGCAGGGCTCTGCTGGGGCTGACCTCCATCCTCCCTTGCGGCTCGTGGGATTCACTAAAAGACGAATTTAATATACCTAATTTGTCGAAAATGACGACGACGTGGTTCGCCTCCCGTCACGTCACTTAAACCTATAACATCTTACTTGGACTATGAGGCGTGTATTAGCTGCATGCTGGTTTTATATTTTATTGATAAAAATATTTTCATTTATTTATGCAGGATGTGGAATGGAACACAAAGAAGTGTGACTGAGAAAGTTTATTAGCGTAGAAGAGACGTATGAGAGGGATAATCTTTTGTTAAAATAAAGCGTATTGATTAGTTTAAAAAAGATGTATGGCGGATTATGAGTTACGAAGGTATACACGTATGATTTCGAATAAAATCTAAGAGTTTAAAAGAAGAAAGCCTTTGATTTCCAAAGACGGGGTGGTTCACAAATTTTAATGAATGGTGACCAATATGGCTTAGTGGCAAAGTCGCCATTTACAAGTCAATGGTCGCGGATTTGAGGGGAATTTACTCTTCTTCTGGATGCTTCGCGGGTTCGCTTTGAACAAACATGGTTAGTTTATGTCCATTCTAACTAGATTTAGAGAGATTCTAAGAAGAGTCATGAAAGCAGTATGAATGCGGTGGATATGAGTGCATTAAGAAGTATGTGTGGGGTAACTTTGACTGATAGAATAAGGAATCAGGTTAAAAGAGAGCGATGTTGAATTAGATGGTTTGGGCACATAGATAGGATGGATGAAAAGCGACTGATAAAAGGAATTTACGTTGCGGATGTGGATGGACGTGTCGGTGGGAGGAGGCCAAGGAGAACATACCTTGACCAAATTGCTGAAGTTCTTAAGAGATGCCAGTTTAAAAGTACCTTAAGCTTGTATGAAGATGCTACCAAGGTGCCTAAGTGATGCTACCACTCAGACGCCGGTTTTCTGCGGGATGTATGTATGTATAACAAACTATCGTACAAGTCTGATGCTTTAGGGTAAATATGTGCGTTGTGCGCGCAACGCGAATCCCGTTTAGATATACACTCCGTCTCTATATTTGGTCATTCTCACTGCCTTTAAATCGTACCTTATCACAACATGTCCATACGGGGCGCGCGTACGATAAATCTACGCCGCTAGATAATTATTCGAATAATGTACGGCCGCCATTTTGAATACAGCTGATAAAATGGTTCAGTTACGCACCTATACGACATTGGCACCTTCAAAAAACTAGCCTACATATTTTCTTAAAGGCCGGCAACGCTTCTTCAATGCCTACGGAACTGTAGACGCCTATGGGCCGCAATGTTTGCTTTCCATCAGGTGACACGCCTGCTCGTTTGCCTTCCAATCCCATAGGAAAAAAATCTTATTTACCTTACGTCGAGTTATTCTCCTCTTTTTCTAAAAAGCGTAATTTTAGTATTCCGAGATGGAGACCGAATTATAGAGAATTCTAACTGCAATATATGGTATAACATAAGATATTTCAAATAATTTCTTATCTATTTCTATCACTATCACACACACCCGATGGTAGATAAGCACCGCCTGTAGACATGTCGCAGTGCCCTAGGTATTGCAGACGTATTGCCGTTATATGTTTTGAAGATTCCGATGTCGTATTGGTTGGGAAACACCGCTGGAGTTAGCTGGTTCCACGGTTTAGTGGTGCGTGGAAAGAAGTTTGTGGAAAAACGCACCTATTTCTATTCTTTCGTCTTTTAAAGTTAAAAATACCAAAATCAATTTTGCAC
Source organism: Baronia brevicornis (assembly GCA_031353405.1). Classification (NCBI taxonomy): domain Eukaryota; kingdom Metazoa; phylum Arthropoda; class Insecta; order Lepidoptera; family Papilionidae; genus Baronia; species Baronia brevicornis. The sequence continues at coordinate 103,699 of JASFAT010004193.1, read as the reverse complement.
GTACCTCTAATGGACATAATAAATGTGATAAGATTGGCGCAGACCAGTGAAGTTGGTTAGTTATCTATCTTGGATTTTAAGTTACACTCTTATTCTTATGTGTCAACGTCTTCTAACAAGGGAGCCACCTTCTCGTCTCCTTCAGGAATGTACTTTGGAAGGTCAATGGGTAAAAAATATTCGAAGCTTTGAATAATATTACATTAAATTTCTTTTTTATTAGACGCATATAATTACAATTGAATATTTGAAATGTATTTTTATACAATAGAATTTCAAGTAGCTTCTGCTAAGGATTGTGTTTACGACCTAAGTTCGTGGGTTCAATTTGCCACTGCCATTGGACTATTGATGTGAACAATATTTTCCAAGCCGAAGCATTATTAGTTTAAATGAATGGTTAACAGTAATTCTAGTAATATCGATCATTGCCAGTCTCAATTTTTTTTTAAAAATTGAATTTAGAAAATGTGGAGAATTTTTAGAAAATAAAATAGAAGCGTTTATTTGTGATGTCTAAAAAACTGATTTTCTTTAACTACAAGATTTATAGAAAAGACTAAAAACAATAATAAAAAGCTATTTCGTGTACAGGACTCTCTATTTTAAAATATCTATTGTAAATACATTTTTCAGTCTTCCTCTGTACGTACGGTGAACTCTGTATGAACTCACACAGAGTTACGCTTAGGAGCTACTTACACAATAAATACTACAGTTGATATATATATTACTAGAGTTGATAGATATTTAAAGTGAATTCTATTTATAATAGGTACGACGTGTGATTTTATTTATGAGACACCATACTTGCACTTGACAAGGGCAAAACAAAACGTGAGCACGCCAACAAATCCACATCAGGAAGCGTCGTCGCAACAAAAGGACAATTTAGCCATGAGCTGCGCCGAAGCATCTTAAACAGACTGATCTCGGGCGCCGGGCTGCTGACCGGATATATATCACCCGTTACTACTGCAAACTAGCCTGAGCAACAACTGGACCCGTTTTAACAACGATGACATGTCCGAGATAGTTCAAATCGATGGCAAAGCTCGGAGCCAATGAAATTTATGTGCTAAAATAGAGAACTCCATTTTCTTTTGAGGGATAAAGCAATGTTTCACTAGTGGACAGGTTTGTAATAAATCAGAGGAAAGGTAACCAGCATTAGTGTAGCGAGTTTAAAATAATATTGCTTGATGATGTCATATTGACAGTTATAGACAAAATGAAAGTATTATACAAACTGATGGTTTGGGAATTTATTTGTGTATTCGAAAAAAACTACGTAAAATATAAAACGCACTTCAATCTTTTTGAAAAGCTCACGACAGTTTAAAAAAAGAAATGGATAATGTATTATTACATGGTGTTCTAGGAGAGGTCTATTGGATTGACATTCTCGAATTTGGATATCATTTATTAAGTCGCATAATTTTTGTTCGTATCTAGCCGTCGTTTCTTAAGCCAACCAACCATGTGTTAATGGACCTGACAACTCAAGAGCTACCAATATATTCTCAAAATATAATAATACGTTGGTATTCGAAGAATGGTATAGCTATTCTTCGAATACCTTCATGTCCGTGTGGTGTTGGTCAGCTATGCCAGAATCTTGTTACGTCGCATATTCATTGTAACCTTCTCGTATTATCGTGGAATTATCATTATCTTTAATACAGTTGTAATAACCCACTTCTGGACAATTGCTTTCTTCAAAATTGAGAGGTGGGTCCAGAATTCTTAGTATTATAGCTTAGCTTAGGTTAGTTCTTGGATATCATTACACCAGTAGACGCTTTTGCCCATTTACTGGTATTTGCTTCTATAATCAGCTTGTGCTCAAGAGAAGAAATTTTATAATAGTAAGAAGACATCAAAATGGTCTGTGTCTAATAATAAGCTTTTGAATATAGGTCTAAACCAGTGATTCTCAAACGCTGTGCCGCGGCACTTTTGTGTACCGCCAAATTCTTAAAGAGTGCCGCTAACCTTTAGAAATGTATATGGTATACATTATAAGGTTTCATTTTATTACGAGTTGAGTTTAAATTAAAGAAAAGTACTTATATATGTATATGGACGAGTTAAAATTATTAAATAATATAATTTAAAAAGAAAATGTATTATACATATTATTTTAACATGAATTAAATCCATAGAAAATATTATTTGTTTTCTAACGCATTCTTTCTTAGAATTATAAACAGATTTTTATGCCTCAAGTCGGCTCACATATGTCAGGCTCTTTGTATGCCGCTAAATTTTGAAATTGTTGTGTGCAGCGGCAAAAAAGGTTGAGAATCACTGGTCAAAACTATATACAAACTCGATATAGCGAGGTATATGAAAGTTAAAATAGGGATGACGATGTACGAATATAAAATTGTGAACATAATATAAAATTGTGAACATAATATAAAATTGCGAACATAATATAAAATTGTGAACATAATTACAGTGTGCTCCACAAAAGGGGCCCCGCAGCCCGCTAGAGATATCATCGTAATCGAATGGCGACTCCTTTGACCACGATGGTAAATCAAATATTTTCCTTACTCGACTCGATAAGAAGAACAGTTATACTTTATCGGATAAACTAGTAATGCAGATACTGTGTTCTGTAAAATATATATTGTAAATCTTTTGTATTTATGATTATTGCTAAAGAAGAGTTTTCTTCTTTTTATATGGTATAACTACGTTGTACAGAAAATATTCTCAAAAGAAAAGGCTGGTTCTTTCAGGGAAATATAACATTCCCAGAGGAGAGTAACTATTTTGAATAGATTTACTATATTACATTTTGTTCGGAGCATTTTGAGGGTAAGAGACCCAAGAACTCTCCCCTGCTTATTATGCAACATCTTCCCCCAAGACAGATAACGCATGTGTAGTGTACAGGTGTTACAAATGCTATATTATATAGGTGGTGAGAATTGCTTACTATTATATGATTTGATATATGTATATCAATATACGAAATATATATTGTGAAGAATACATTTATTTGATTAAGGAATATAGAAAATGAAACTACTTATTTTAATAATAATTGAAAAAATCCATACTAAATTAAAAACTGGTGTAGATTTATGTCTCGACTGTAATGAATTATGCAAAGTCGAGAATGTAATAAAAAATAAATTTAAAGCGACAACGGTTCGAGTTTCCGTAGAAGTCGACTCAGTAGGAGTCGTGATATGCCCGGAGATTAACTTGATTTGTGTGTAGTGGTCGCTTTCGCGGACGATCCCAAACTGTTCGACTAAAAAGTAGAACTAAGTTAAAGAACGATAATGCTTCACGTTCCAATAAAGTTCCAATCTTGATCGCTTGTACATTGTCTCGGAGTATTTGCATCTTGTCTGATTTAAGTTTCGAATTTCAAACGATTTAAATGGCATATTATTATTATAACTAAGCATGATTTGAATTACAACATGATTGCATTTTTCATTCAAATTAAAAAGGTACATAGGTTCAAATGAAGCCATGGAAGTTAGAGACAGACTATACAGATATATATGTACGGAAGTTAAGTTTTTGTCTCATTTAAGAAAGGTCAAGAGTACATTTAACCGGCAGGCTTGCATGAGGAGAATAATGAGTGTGGAGGAAGGAAGGGAAGTATGCCGAGATGATCGTAGGAGGTGGAGATCTGTGGTCTCTGCCTACCCCTACGGGAGACAGGCGTGACGATATGTATGTATGTATGTTATTGTTTGATATTACTACATACAACTCATTGGTTCACGCCTCGTTTTGCTTTATGGATATATGAAGTAATTAATTTCCTTTGTTAACTCCAAAATAAAACAATCGTCAAGATTTAATTTTTTAAAAAAAAAACTAGACATTTTTTTTGTTACGCATTTCAACAAGCTAATTTAATATGCTGGTGTAGGAAAATTACGATTCAGATCAATAGTTTAATGGTACTAACAAACTCAAGGCACGCAAGTTCGTAAGAGCAATCCTTATCGAGCTATTGACATGGCTATATATCGACGCAAAAAAGCGAAAACTTAGGAAACCGCAAAATGAAAAGTTACCACTACAGACAAAATACTTAAGATTTCTGAAAATATTGTATCTGATCACTCAAAAACAGCCATACAATATTTTTACGTGTTTCATTTACAGCGTTTTCGCTTTTTTGAGTCGATACGGCATTGCTTCTTTCTTAATTTGGTTCTTAAAAAAATCCATCGATTTGTTTTTAAATAGTAGAGCAATCAATGTATTAGAAACTGACAATATAGAGCTAATAAAATGTCAACGATCACCAAAACTGAGGGACCGGAGAATTAACAGTTCACCAGATGCGCCGACTTTCGGTTATCGCCGATTATTTCATTACGCTCTCTTAACTTAAGGTTTTACGACCAACAATTGAGAACGAAATAAAGGAACTAACAGCAGACACTTATGTTTTCTCGTTATAAATCTTGGTGACTATAGTTCACATAATTGCAACAATCATGAAAAAAAGAAAAAACAAATTGTTTGTTTACCGAACACGTTCGAAACAAAGGTGTAGGCACGTTAGCGTAGACCAGTGATTCTCAACCTTTTTTTTGCCGCGGTATACTTTTAACGATTTAAAAATTTGGCGGCACACAAAGAGCCTGACATGTGTAAGCTGACTTGAGGCATAAAAATCAATTTATGATTCTATGAAAAAACGCGTTATGAAGCGAGTAATATTTTTTTATGGGTTAAATTTCTGTAAAAATAATTTGTACATTTTCTTTTTTAATTATATTATTTAATAATTTTAACTTGTCTAAATACTTAACGGTTGTCTTCCGTAGAGTATACTATTCCGTAGAGTTTGGTGTTGTGTATAGGTGTTGGTGAGTGGAGAGATGCGGACGGCAGTTTTTCGTTAAGCACTTCATCCAGCAGGAAAACACACATTATTAATTCTCTAGTGTTGTTTGCTTGACGCGGATCTTAGCTAAGTAAAAGTTTTAACTGTCCACATACTTTTCTTTAATTTAAACTCAACTCGTAATAAAATAAAAGCTTATAATTTTTATTATATACATGTCTAAAGTTTAGCGGTACACAAAAGTGCCGCGGCACAGTGGTTGAGAATCACTGGCGTAGACAGTTATCTTTTTAATTGCAATAATCGTACAAATAATCGTACAAGGTATTCTTGACCTATTTATCAGGAAAGAACGGAGAGACAACATCCGACATCTATCGACAAATGGGCTACGGTGTTTCTATCAAGGCCTATTCACGAGAGAAAAAATCCCTTTGCGATCTCGACAGTGTAAGCTTGTGAAGCCTAGGTAAGAATAGGATCAAAGGTACAAGAATAGCAGGAATCAGTTATTCCAGTTGCGGATTAGGTTTCGATCTATCTTGCATATCAACGCAAGATATATAAATTGAACGATCTTTGTTTTAAAAAAGTTACCATTATAGTTATCAGTTTTTTGAGCATTAATAAGAGAGAGAAATAAAATATTAAGAAATATTTTTAAAATTTTTAAAGGTCCTTCCTAACGTCTACTAGCCTATCTATTTCGTAATATTTCATAACATAATCCGCGAACCGATTATGTAAATATTTTAATTCGATTATTTTAAATTTGAACAATATGTTATTAGATTCTTTTCATATTATACTATATACAGAATAGAATACAGTGGAAATACAAAAACATATTTGAATTATATATAAATAAGAAAACATACAACATAGATTGAGTCAGCTGAAGTTATTAATGTGATCTTGATAAGAAATAATCGCGCGAATCCAATAACTGGGCAACTTCGAGAGCCTTCCTCGTTTATTGTTTCTGCGAACTAATAAAGCTATTCCTCTCAACTTATATACGAATGCGATTGATATAGTAGTATGGTAGCTGTATGCTTCAATTAAACTTAGAGTCTTAGTACATTTTCTTAAGAAGAGGTATTAAGACTCACATACTTAAGTAATCATTGTCATCGTTGTCCTTAGGATACCTACTGCACAATAAGAGTCTCCTCCTTGCGAATCCTTCTAAGGAACTTTTAATGGTAATAGAGTTGTTGGCTTTAAGCCAATGCCGCTATTTCAAATATAAAGTTCGTCGCACCACACTCAAAATCAATTTCTTTGAAGCAGTTTATGGTAAGATAAGTGGAGGGATATCCCATTTCTCAGCATTTTTTATCGCTTTTACCATAGGGAATGCTCCGAGGAATTATTTAGAATAATTTCTGCTACTGAATTTCACTATCGCACTACTTGCTAAAAGGAAAAGTTTAATCCCCAGCATCTGGACGAGTGGCGATTCAGTACGGTGCGTTTTTCCCGAAACTTCCTTTTACGCACTATTACTGTGTAGAACCAGCTAGCTTCAGCGGTATTTCCGAACCGATACGACATTGGAACCTTCAAAAAAACAGCCAATACGTACCTTACAGGCTGGCAATGCTTCCGTAGTACCTATGGTGTCGCAGATGTCTATAGGCGGCTTTCCATGAGGCGACAGGCTTGCCCGTTTGCCTGATGGAAACTATACCATAAAAAAGCAGGAATAGAAGGAGAAATATACGAAAATTGTTTTCATGATGGGTAATGACCATCAGCATCAATCATCATTAATGAATCAACGCAAGGAGAAACAGCGAAAGAGATTGAAGATTAGGATATCGAGAGAACCTTTCTGAGAACGCATATGCGTACAAAAAACTTCCAGGATGTTTTGAATTGACACTGAAATGAATAGGCATAACAAATCGACTTTCTTTGAAAGACAAACTGTATTACTGTTGGTGTGTTGGAACGCGGCCAAATGATACATAGAAACGGGTTCGATGCTATTTGTAATAGAATAGCCATGGATGAATAAAATTTGATCTAGAATCACAATCTTACTGGAACATTTCAAGAAACGGAATTGTTTTTGTAATATGTTTTCGTTACATCAGACGTCTGCCAAAATGAGAAAAGATACTGTTAAGGTTCTCCGCTACCTAATAATATTGATATTCAACATCGTACCCTTGTACTCCTTCACAACTATGGTTTTTTTCTAAGAAATTTTAACAATAATAAAATAATACTAAACTGTAGAAGACAAAGATGTAAAAAACTGATATATTTATTATATTTTAATCTAAAGGTTATAGTTCATCAGAGGGTGCTTGCTCCGATGCTAGTATACGGTAATGAAAGTTGGGTTCGGCAGAATAATCATGAATGTAGATGGGATGGGGTGGCAAAAGAAGATGGTGTGACAAAAGTAGAAAAAGGGATGCTAAGTTGGTTTGGGCATATAGAGAGGATGGATGAAAGACGACTGGCAAAAGAAATTTACGTTGCGAATGTGGATGCAAGGGTCGGTAGGGGAAGACCACGGAAAGCATACCTTGACCGAATTGCTGAAGTTTTTTTAAAAAAGCCCAGGTCAAGAGTACTCTCAACCGGCGGGCTTGCATGAGAAGTATGCCGAGAGCGTAGCAGATGGACTTCTGTGGTCTCTACCTACCCCTACGGGAGTACAGTTACAGGCGTATGCATTTCAATCTATTCGTAGAGTCTTATAGAATAATATTCTGAAATCTCTTGGGAATAACATATGATTTTTCACGAATAAGATCCACCAACCTGGGTGGCCAGGGGATATTGTAGAAATGGCTTATTAATTTTTTAGGGAAGAAATCTCGAAGAAGCTCCATGGTCTCACTAGCAATGTGAGGCACGGCGTCGTCTTGTTGAAACAATGTGCGTGAAGGGAAGGTAGGATGTTCTCTCAATATTGACAGAAAATAATCAGTAAAGCATGCGTTTATTGATTATTCGATCTATAACCTAATTATACCACCAGACACCAATTTAAAGGACTTTGAAGCTAACAACTGATTAGAAGCCGCACAAGACTATTACCAGTGGCGAGTTCTTATATCGGAGGCCACATTGGGTCGTCAAGCTAGCCGAGTATGTGTTATCCGTTTGGATATTGAGTGTTAAACAAAATATAATATAAAAATATATATATTTATTTCACAGCCCATATATGTCCCACTGCTGAGCACGGGCCTCCCCATTTCTGGAGGAACGTACTTTAACCTACCACGCTTGTCCAATGCGGATTAGCGAGGTTACCAGACTCGGAATAAATATCTGTAGGCCATACATATATTTATTCCGATGCGGGGATCGAACCCGCAACCATCGACTCCATGGGCGGAGGGCCGCGCTACTGAGCCAATTGGTCGTCAGATCAGAGAATCTCGTATATATATGTATATATATTTTATTGTTGCTACTATGGTTTAACAATGGATATTTTAAGTTATTCAGATCTATATATGTATTGTAGTTATCGTCTGAAGCAATACATAATGACTACAATGCGAAATATCTTTGTTTGTCTTCTTGTTATAAATCAGAAATAATTGGCATTTTCATCGAATCGATCGTCTTAAGTTTTATTCCACGTTATTTTGTCATTTCTAGCGCTTTCTTTGTTTTTCAAACAAGATAAGGTTAGATATCTTGTTGCTTTCCATATTTTATAAGTAACATTAGAATTTAATTCAAACTGCGTTGAAATATTAAAAATATTTCTATATTATTAAAAAATTCTTGACCTTTAAAAATTGAATGACAAAAGGTATCTTAGCTTTTATTTGATCGGAGTCGGGCGTTACTTTGCGGAAATTCATTACTATGTGGACATTTAAAACTTTTACTTAGCTAAGATCCGCGACAAAAATAATGTGTGTTTTCCTGCTGGATGAAGTGGATTTACAGGCAACTTAAACTAAATTTTACCGAAAAACGGTCGTCAGCAACTCTCCACCTACCAACCACTATACACAACACCAAACACACACTATAACTTTTCCACCTTGCAAACGACACGTGTTTCGCCTCAACACGAGGCATCATCAGGCATAGTAGACTCTACGGAAGACAACCGTTAATTAACTTAAGTTCCCTGTAAATCCACTTCATCCAGCAGGAAAACACACATTATTAATTTTCTCTTGTTGTTAACTTGTTGCGGATCTTAGCTAAGTAAAAGTTCTAACTGACCACACTGGCTTTTATTATTAGTAAATAAATAAAGTGTAATAAATATTGGACATTTAGGAAAGGAAAGGGATAACTAGATTGCTTGTGTTCGGATAAGAACTGTATACTGTATAGCTGTCACCTGAAGACATACATATTAAATGTAGTAAAATTTAACGTAATGTGTTTACAATTTATAACGCGGATTTAACACGCGGTAAGCGACGAAGAAAAATATCGTGAAGGAAAACTTTCTTGAGAAAGCAGACGTTTTGGAACGGAATTGAATGATAGAAATTCCATAAATAACATAACTAATTGAGATCAACTCTAGTTTCCCACGGTTATTTCATTGGTTTCAATTTCTTATAGAAAATAAAATTAAATTTATGCTTTGTATATTTGTGGTGGAGGCATAAGCCGATGTGGCTCGTCTTTTTCTTATTCTTCTAGTCGCAAATTTTACATATCCGCGAAGTATATCGTAACAAAACGCTTTCAATTATGAATCTCTCGCGAACAAAAGTGTTCCGACGCCGGGCACACATTGTGCTGTGTAAAATATTAAAAGCGAAGGTACTTGAGAGAAACTCGGTAATGCAGGTGACCCATTTCCTCGGAAAGTTTTATTTTCCTCACTCCTCCGCAGAGGCACGACGCATAATGAATTAAGCCAGCGACCGCAAACTTGCATTGTTTGCAAGAATTAAAAAAAAGTTTATTCTTAAATAAAAAAATTTCCTGTAACCGTGAGCTGGCCAAAATGCGAGTTTTAAAAATGAACGCCTAAAAGCAAGTTTTTTTATGGGGAATGAAAGGAAGTGGGGCTATTTCATTTTTCTTCACCTCAATAGAATATCAGCGACAAATGTTAGCATTTACTGTGTTACCGAGATTAGTACATCAGTGTAAGGATCGGGCGGTCCTGTTCTTTTATTCTCCCTATATTTCTTTATCCCCCTTCCCATTATTTACTTCTTCCCCACTCAGCATTAACATCCTTATTTGGTAGGTAATCATCTGAAGTTCTTTTAACTCTACAAATGTTTTGGCGCTTTTTACCTACCATCAAGAGACCAGCTTGCTCGTCAGCTACTGCTTTCATAAACCTTATTTAGATAGGTAGTCATATCATCTGAAGTTTTTTTAACTCTAGGTAGGTAATCATCTGAATTTCTTTTAATTCTACAGATGTTTTGGCGCTTGTTACCTACTATCGGAAGACCAGCTGCTTGTTAGCTACTGCTTTTATAAAACACACACTAGACCCCCGTTACACAGAAGCCGACATGTTTCTCAGGCCGTTTTAAGTTTTGAATAAAGATTGATATATTGTCAAACAATATTTAACCCCTTACGGTCGTAAGTCTCATCTCACGTGACAACAGTACTTTGTCACGTGGGAAGTGATAAGACGAGACATTATTAAAAGTCTTTTTACTTTTCGGTTGTCTACCGTAGAGTCTACTATACCTGAAGATGCCTCGTGTTGGGGCGAAACACGTGTCGTTTAAAAGATGGAAAAGTGATGATGTGTGTTTGGTGTTGTGTATAGTGGTTAGTGGGTGGAGAGTTGATGGCCGATTTTCGGTAAGTTTTTGGTTTAAATTCCAAATAAATCCACTAAACCCAACGGAAAAACACACATTATTAATTTTCTGTTATTGTTTTGCTTGTCGCGGATCTTAGCTAAGTAAAACTTTTGACTGTCCATATAAAGACGAGACATGTTGAAACTCGCTCTGTGTATAATTCAGGCACTATTATATTGCCTTCTTAGTTAAATATCCGTACCAAAGCAACTGACATCTCCAGTTATATATCATTGCCTTTTCCAATTATTTTTTAATATATTGAGCTCAAAAATCAGTCAATGAAACTGTATCTGTAGCTACAATCTAACGAGAATCACGTATAAAAAGTTAGCGACCACTAAGGGTTAATTAATATATCATCAGTCCGTAAGTAATTAGCTTGTTTAAAGTAGTTTTATTTATTATAGTATAAGTATTATTTTGTCGTGTATTATTTATAGTATTTGAAATGTTGTTTTGTTTATTTGTATAATGTTAATTTATTAAGGTTTTAATTTTATTTATTGTAAAAAAAGTGTCATGAATAAAGTATTTTCTCTTCTATATTGTATATCAAGTTTCGCGTGTACCATAAATAGTACACGCAGCACGGAGTATTAATTAAAGTTTAATTCGCCGTCCACCAAATAATTTTCATTTATACTAAGTGCAAACATTTAATTAGCGAAACGAAAATAAAGGTTATTTTTTGTGAGAACATTTCAACTTTCAGGATAAAGGATTATAATTAAAGGTTTTCCCACGCGGCTCGACCTGCGAAGTTTATAAAAAACTGTATGTTAACATTTTAAGAGCACTCGTTTTCATGTTAAAACCATATGTAAATTTGATTTTCTGATTTTGTACACCACGAGGCGGGGCAAGTGGGTTAGGGACCGCATAGCCTGGCGTTCGAGAAGACCGTATATCTTTTATAACAGAGCAGGCATAAGAGCAGGCGTAAGAAGGCTGGTCACCGGGTCACTGGCAACACCAGAGGCGTTTCCACCAGTCGCGTTGCCGGTCTTTTGTGAACACATACGCATTTATCTTGAATGCCGCTATATCGTATATAGAAATAGAAAAAACTTTATTTATGATACCTTTTTTTTACAATAACTAAAATTAAAACCTTAATAATATTGTAATATACAAATAAATAAACACAACAAAACGAAAATAAATTTTAATCTAACAAGTGTCATAAAATGATTTCTGCTCAGCATATGCCAGGCGTTCTATTGGAGCACCTGGCGCTGGTTTTCAGCAAGAGCCAACGTGGTCAGACCGCGGACCACAGTGAAGAAATTCATACTGACATACACATATATATCCATTTATATATACTACTCATATACATACAAATAAATACACATACAATACAGATTATTAATGGAGTCAGGCGTTACTTTGCGGAAATCCATCACTATATGGACAGTCAAAAGTTTTACTTAGCTAAGATCCGCGACAAGCAAAACAATAACAGAAAATTAATAATGTGTGTTTTTCCGTTGGGTTTAGTGGATTTATTTGGAACTTAAACCAAAAACTTACCGAAAATCGGCCATCAACTCTCCACCCACCAACCACTATACACAACGCCAAACACACACTATCACTTTTCCATCTTGTACACGACACGTGTTTCGCCCCAACACGAGGCATCTTCAGGTATAGTAGACTCTACGGAAGACAACCGAAAAGTGACCCGCCATTACAACGGGCGCCTTATATAAACAACCCCCACCCACAATGTAAGAAAACAACATGTGGGCGATACAGGTGTGTCAAAACTTACGTCACCACTTATTATTTAGTAAATATGACAATTCATTTTATTGTATTAAACGAATTTCACACTTTTTTAAGAGAATATATTCAAAAGAGGGGAATTTACAATATTTATTTGATCGTTTAGTATCTGGGACGAACTTTTCTTGTTCTTTAAGATCTCCAGCTACTCCAATACACCCAGTCTCAAACCCTTTTTACACATGTGTAAAAAGGGTTTGAGACTGGCCTAGCTTAGCGAGAATAAACAAGTGGCTAGTCTGACTTATATAGGTCCTATCTCGGACAAAATTGCGAAAACCCTAAACAACAAAGGGATCCGAGTGGCGTTCAGAACGGATAATGCAGTAAAAAACATTTTTAATGTTAAAGATAAAGTGGACCGACAACTTAGATCAGGTGTCTACAAACTTATCTGTAGTGAATGTAACGCAGTTTATATTGGTCAAACTGGCCGTAGCTTTAAGACTCGATATAGTGAACATATAGCCGCATTTAGAAACAAACATCCCGATAAGTCCCATTTTGCCAACCATCTGCTAACCTGTGGGCACTCTCTGTCCGACAATCATTCGCCAAATATTTTACACATGTGTAAAAAGGGTTTGAGACTGGGTGTATTGGAGCAGCTGGAGATCTTAAAGAACAAGAAAAGTTCGTCCCAGATACTAAACGATCAAATAAATATTGTAAATTCCCCTCTTTTGAATATATTCTCTTAAAAAAGTGTGAAATTCGTTTAATACAATAAAATGAATTGTCATATTTACTAAATAATAAGTGGTGACGTAAGTTTTGACACACCTGTATCGCCCACATGTTGTTTTCTTACATTGTGGGTGGGGGTTGTTTATATAAGGCGCCCGTTGTAATGGCGGGTCACTTTTCGGTTGTCTTCCGTAGAGTCTACTATACCTGAAGATGCCTCGTGTTGGGGCGAAACACGTGTCGTGTACAAGATGGAAAAGTGATAGTGTGTGTTTGGCGTTGTGTATAGTGGTTGGTGGGTGGAGAGTTGATGGCCGATTTTCGGTAAGTTTTTGGTTTAAAGTTCCAAATAAATCCACTAAACCCAACGGAAAAACACACATTATTAATTTTCTGTTATTGTTTTGCTTGTCGCGGATCTTAGCTAAGTAAAACTTTTGACTGTACATACAATACAATAAAATTAAAAACAACTACTCAGAGTAGGTGGTGCGTCTTAAGGGAGGCTTTTACAAAGCAATGGACTTCTGTAGGCAAATAATGTACCCGAATATATCGGGCATGAGGTTGACGGCAAGATGTGATTACTTCCCTTTACTTCCATTGAATAATACCATTTATTCAATACACTTTTTAAGTTGATTAATTGAGTCAGGCGTTAGTTTGCCGAAATCCATTACTATGTGTACAGTCAGAATTTTTACTTGGCCTTAGCCAAGTTTCTGTGGTTATGTGTACAGTCAGAATTTTTACTTGGCCTTAGCCAAGTTGTTTGCGTATCGTGGATCTTAATCCACGATACGCAAACAATAACAGAAAAAAGTAACGTGTGATTTTTTTAAAAAATACATTTTATTATTTCTCTGCTTATTTAATTATCGCGAAACTTAGCGAAGTAAAAATTCTGCTTGTCCACAAAATATACTTTTGTTCACCTTTCCCTATTAGTTAAGTGAGACAAATTTGCGCTCGACTAATAGGCCCCGAACGTGCGGCGTCCTCGAGCGAGTCCCCTACGGAAGGATGCAATGATGAATTCGGCCCCCGCTATCTCATCCGATCCCAAGGGTGCGCGCGAGCTCGTGGCTCTATTATCATTATCTGATATGATTTTGGCAGACATATTATTTGAACGGAGGCAGAATAGGTGTATGATTTTTCTTTTTTTTTTAAGGAATACGAGCAACGGAAAAAAAGGAAAACGGCAAACGAGCAGGCGTGTCACCTGATGGAAAGCAATCAACGCCGCGCACAAACATTCGGAGTGCAGAAGCGTTGCCGGCCTTTAGGCAAAGTGTCATGATGGGAGGGGGAAAGGGGGAGGAGGGTTGGGCCTCCGGAACTCAACCGTTCACCGGACCAGGCGCGGTAGCTAAGCTACCATACAGACACCGGTTTTCTGCGGGAGTGTAGTACTTCCCCGGGCGAGCCGGCCCATTAACGCAACAGACAAATAATATGCCATTTTTCACAAAGTATTCGTCTGCGGCGTGACTCTACCACTACTAAAATGATGATCGTGTGTCGAATCTGTGAGTAATATAAAGACACATGATAATCTAAACGGCTCAATGTCCGCATCGGAATAATATGAGTGTGGATATTCCCTCAATAGGCCTTGAACAAACATGGCGGTTAATGCCTATTTATTTTTTAAACGTCGATTTTTTTAAGAAATGAATACAATACAATAATAGTAAAGTACAATAAATATATATAACACAAAAAAAATACTTTAGAAATCTAACATAGATTGTCATAGACAAAAGTGTACTACCGAAGGCTGACAATAATGTATAGTTCTAATAGACATCTATATACTAATACAAAAAGTATTTACTATGATATATTCAATATTTCGCAAACAGTAATTCAACATTATAATGTATAATTGTTTACACACCGATGAATTTAAATGTCAGAACTTAATTTATACAAAGTACTCATTTTGAAAGTACGGTTACCACACATCCAATAGTACAATATGCTCCCATGCATGTTGGCCAAACATTCGGCCATCAATCACATTGTTGATGGTATTCGCCAACTTGTACCAACGTCGAACCCGTAATTGTATCATAATGATGCTTCATTGCATAAGGAAGCGTTATCGGTGAGTCTCAACGCGAAACTTGTTATGTAATACTGGCCCGTTTAATAATCCCGCACACCATCACGAGTCATATCAATTTTATATTTATATTTAACTAGTTATGTATATTTAACTAGTCCTAGTTTTAGTATAAAAAAAATACTTAAAATCGAAAACATGTATGTTATTATTATATATATGTATCTTTTTATTTTACAAACTAACGTTTTTAACATATATTTTTAATCCAAAATTAGAAATATTGTTTCATACAATTATAAATGTGTGGACAATGTATCACGTGACAATAAACTGCTGCTGTTTTGCAAAGGTCATTCATCCCTTAACATTCAAAAAGGTCGTTGATCTACTTACGTCATATGTTACTTCAACGTTGACGCGCCTTTATTTTCATGGATGAAGTTTTAGGTTAAAAAATATTGATAAATAGTTAACTTGACCTTCTGTGTGTTGTTTTATGTACGAGAAAAAGAACGCTCAGTATATATAATATAAACCATGATATTCAGAAATTATAAAATATTTATTTTTATGGAATATTATTGTCGGTAATCATTGGTCGTTTAATAGAATAAGTGATAACTTATTCTATTAAACGACCATGACTTAGAAGCTGAATTCACTGTGAAGGAATGCATCATCTGTTTGTATGTTTTACTGCGCGAATTTTTGTTACTAATAAGCGGATAAGCGGTACGATGTGTTTCTCTCGATATTTCTTCACTCGTACTTCAACTCAGTGTTCTTAACCTGTGCTCTCTACCTTCAGCAGTGTTTCGGAACCGATTTAAAATTGGAAGATTATAAAAACAAGCTTATACCTTCTTTTTTTACCGAAAACGCTCCTTCCAATGGCTCTACTGTTGAATATGGCTATGGGCGTTCCATAACGATACTCTTACTCATACGCTTTTCTATCAGACAAAATGGGATATGGATTTTGACTTTAAATCACCAAATGCTATTTGGATTTTTTTGTAACCAAAAAATCCAAATAGCAAGCAAGAATATTTTCGATAAGCCTCCGGAAACGGTATCAACATTCGGTATCTTAACGGATTAAATTGTATTATAATCGCTATTATTCAAGGATTAGGCGCTACTAATCGAAACTTATCATTAATAAATTGAGGTCCGCCAAGACTAACAATGGAGCTAAAAATAGATTTTATAATCTCATAGATAAAGTTCTATTTAGCCTATTTGCGTACCACAACACAATTAAGAAAATAAGCCGAGATATTTGCACTGGACACTCACTAATCGCAAATTAATTATTCGTCCGGTTTACAATGCGCCCTAGATATGCTATCGGTACGTGGGGTGATCAATTGGCACGGCAATGTATCGGATAACTGTCTTATCTGTCAGCACGGCATAGCTTAACGATAAAATATCTATACAAAATTCAGAATAAAACGTTACCACTCGAAATTATTGCGAAGATTAGCGGTACGAGAATTTTCAGTTGTTTTACAGAAATAATAGATGTTTCTATGTTAATCAATTATTAAAATGTTCTGTGTGGAAGAAGAAGCAATCATATAAGAATCAAGGATAATCGGATATTTCCACAGGCCGGTAGGTAACAGCTTTCCTGATCGTACATATGTATGTCCTACAGTGAAAAGCTATAGACTGTCCTTTGTGAAAAAACAATATCTAAAATATACTATAATATGAAATAATATTATAATAAAATCCAAACTCACTTAATATCCAGCAATCAGAATTATAATATAAAGCTTGCTTTTTCATCAAACTAATTTATAAGTATTTTTTTTAACATTAGTTGAATGAAAATGATTAACATTTTCATACCATGATTCCGCTTAAATGGGATTTTTCTTCCTTAGTATTCACTATAATCACTTCTTTCTAGCTTGTTATACAGAAGGAGGCATCGTGTACAGAATTTATTGAAAGGAAAAGATGTGATTGCGCCTTTATATATTTCTTAAAAAAAAAAAATTTCGATGGAAGGCGTTGATAAGTCGTTACTGATTTTTCTTGTTTTCTCTTTTATATTGATTTTATTTTGTCTTTTACAATGTTTAATTTTTTAATGAGCTGCTCTCAACCTATTGTTACAACATTCTTATGAGAGAGCAGTAGCTTTATTGTTATACAACTGTCTTATATAATAATATATCTTGGAATAAACTGTTTTTCTCGCATTAAATAAATACTTAAGGTAGTTACAATAAAAGATTTGAGATTTTTAGAACTTCTCGTTAAATTATAAAATAATTGACATGATCTGATTTTTCGATGATTGACATGATCTTAGAGCTGGCAAATACCTCGGTCAACGTTGCCTTGTAAACATAAAGTGATTGCCGTCAGCATTCTAGGGATCTGATGCAGAAATCATAAGCATCATGTGGACGTTGAATTTTTTTGAAAATATAGTCTGTAGTTTATTTTCATAGGTATAGGCGCAAATATATGTAGTACCTAATTTTTAAAATTATGTATGTACATATAAATATAGACATATATATTAATTATTATTTCTATGTTTATGTTTAGTTTTTCACTTATATTAGTTATAATAAATTTATATCATAACTCCTAAATTTCAAATATATAGAAATAATTATTGTCTTACTAGGACATAAGCATTAGCAAGGATCTGAATGGCACGTATTATTCCGCGTGTGTGACTTCAATACGAAGGAAGTTTGGACATTAAATAGACAGTGCATGTTATCTCACCCTTTTAATAGGAACAACAAAGGATTAGGAGTGCAGATAGCAGAGAGAGAGAGAACGTGTGTCAGCCCTTGGTATCGCTTGCCTTTCGCCGTTAACAATGGCTTATGTAAATTCGTCATTACCATACGCGTGTTATCGCTATCGATACGATCTCGTAGTGCGCTCGAGATTTATGTTTTTGACACATATAGGCGTAGACTACTTATACAGATATAATTTTTATTTTTCGCCTTTATACAATTTTCTCTAGACAACAATGTTTTTAATATAAAAACAAATACTATAAAAATAATATAATATCATTATTTTGAGTATTCTTCCTCGGTGGCGGGATAAACCAAACCAATGAAGGATTTAGGCACCCAAGAAGACAATACTTCTTACGATCCTAACTGTGCATACCATGACTGCTATTTGAATATTGATATTAACCCACTTAGCTAAACCTAACTTGGACAGGTGGGCGTCCAAATTTTTACCAATAAATCCATTCGCAGAGAAAACTATGGATACAATGACAGTTGAATCAACATGGCGGAGATCTCGTGCGCGAGGTCAATGTATTTTATTTGTTTCTCTTTTTTCGCTTTTATGAGATTCTCGTCATGTGGAACACCAATATCCACTATCATTGCCTCGCGTGTAGTTTGATCCACTATCACAATAGTAGGCTCGATTTCAGTAGTTATCTACTTTCAGGGTTGTGAGTTACTGGAAAAAAAAATTGTATTTGTATTTTAGTATTTGAACTCAAAAGACTATGAATTAATGTAGTATTATTAGAATGATAAATAGAATACGAGCATAATATAGATAATCAATAGTTCGCTCAGAGAGAGACTATAGATATTTCTATAGTTCTTTGAGCAGTTTTTTGTAGCAATATTATATAAGAATTAACCTATACACACTTGTATGTATAATGACAATCATTAAGCTCAGTACTTGATTACTAAGCCAAGACTTCAAATTTCATTCGGAACCATATTGTATTGCATGTTATATAAAGTACATATTAAATGATTGCGTACATAGTAATGATTAAACTAAATGAAACACGTTATTTACTTAATTAAATTTAACTAAATAACGTGTTTATTTAGTGCATTAGTTGATCCAAAGGATCTTAAGAAAGAACTGTCCCAAAAGATGTAGGAAACACTAAATTAATGACGTAATTCAGCGTGGTTATGGATGCTGGGTAAATCAGCTCCCATCGAGGATGTAGGGCTTAATCTCGGCGACCTATTACGCCGGTTGTATCATCGGCTGTAACCACTTTCACCTTTGCACCAAGTAGGTTTCAGTGCTGTGTGCTCGATTGTAACGCGTTTAATAACTGGGTTTAGAGGCGAATTGTAATGAAGTTATGATTTGCTATTAAATTTTTTAAAGAACGTTCGAAATGATTTCGATAGTGGTAGAGCCACGTTGCAGACGAATACTTTGTCAAGAATGGCATAATATTTGTCTGTATGGCATTTGGCGTAATATTTATTTGGCATAATATTTGTATGCATCAATGGGTCGGCTCACTCGGGAAAGTACCACACTCCCGCTGAAATCCGGCGTCTGAGTGGTAGCTTAGCTACCGCGCTTCGTATGGTTCTCGCCCTCGCCCTCCCAATCCCATAATAAAACTTTCCTTAAAGGTCGGTAACGCTTCGGATGTTTATGGGTGGCGTTGATTGCTTTCCATCAGGTGACACGCCTGCTCGTTTGGCTTCATATCCCATAAAAAAAAAGGTTTTTAATATTTCAAGTGTTTTTGTTATCCGTTCCAACTAAGCCTCATCTTTAATGATAAAATGCACTTACGACCGCTGATCGTAAGCTCAAATATTTACATGCAATGCTTTATGAATGGTATTTTTGTATTTATATGTATTTCTGCATTGCTTGAGTTCGTTAAAAACTGATATCTGCTTATTATATACATAAATATATGTGTATATATTACAATAACATAGTATATTACATATATAAATACTTACAATAATAATATTTTATCAGTGCACTACCAGCGTGGGAATACAACAGGCTACACTGAAAATCAGCGCTGTGGCTTGCAGCAGCTTCTTGCTGAGTGTAGACTTTTTTGTGATCTGTGCTGTGGTACAGGCAATATGAATGAATTAAGGTTTTCTGTTATAAATATTGTTGTTTTTTTTGTTTGTTTTGTGTTATCTTTTTCTTTATACATATGGTAAGCCTTTCTTGTTCACAATTTTTATTTTACTTTTATTTTTCTGTACTATGTTTTTTCTAATAAAGCCTTTCTTTCTATTTTTGTATGTTTGACCTGTTATGCTCCATCCAAATTCACTTCATAACTATTTTAAATTAATGAATAAGTTACATTTAATCTGTTAATTATTTTATTTCTCCTATCCGACTATCTCTAACGTTTTATTCTAACGAAATGATACCTCGTACAAATATTGAAATTAATCTAAAAACGTATTTCATTGAAATAAGGGACAAAGCCGCTTTTGATTCTAGATTTAGGACATTGTCTCAGGTTGAGGCGCGGGCCTGTTCATTAAATTGTAATAAGGCAATAATAATAAAGCGTTGCGTGTAACCGCTCCAAGTGGAACGAACCTGTTATCCGTCTGAGTCTCTAATTTATATGCGGCAATATTTGATATTGCCACTTTCCATAATTTTCTTTTATATAAGCCTTTTGTTTCTTCCCATCTCGCATGAAGGCTTCCTTGTAAGCTTTTCTCCTGTCCACCTCTGGTCCTGGAAACACGTCACATGTCCAACCCATCTTTAAACCTATAGTGAATAGCTTTAGTATGGGCTTTGATTTTTTAATATCATTCATATTAAGCATAAAGCGGTCAATATAATAAATAATAAGTTATATAAGTATGAGATTAAAATATTTAAAGCGAAATATTAAACGCTCGCATCAATTTAACAACGATTTACGGCACTATACACGGAGCTAGAAAAGCACCGCTCCACCAGTTTCTGTAGCAATACTGCAAGGTTATGAACCGTTCAATTTTCCGGCTCAGATATGGCAATCCGATTACTAATGAAACTTCTTGGCTTTTTGACATTGTTTACACGTGGGTGGAAATGTTCTATACCAGGGCTTCTCAATCTTTTTAGGACTCTACTATGATTTTTAAAAAATGAAACAAAAAAAGACTTTTGCACAAATCTTTAAAAATAAAATAACAAAATACCTCCATGAATCTATTTTATTCATGTAGATGTATTCATCTTTATTTCATTTTAATGAATAAATGTTGTTATTTAAGACCAAAGTCGTAATATTTAGTTTTATGTCCAAACCAAATCCAAGCAGTAATAGCTCAGTCGGTAAGCCATACGATCTGAACGTCGTGAGTTCGTATCATCCACTGGACTATTATTGTGAACCATATCTTAGCACGATCATTATTATGTTGGAATGATTAAGAACAATTCTGGTAACATTAAAAACATTGCTAGTATTCTTTAAAACGTTGCTCAATTGGATCCATAAATCTGCCTAGAGGCAACAAGTAAGAGGCAGATTTTATTTCTGTATTATTTTTTTAATATATAATAGGGGTAAAGTTCTTTTTGGAAAAATATTGTGAGTCAATCTATCTAGTCTAAATATAAACGCTTGACCACGCCATTACATAATTATACTTTTTTATTTTTATTTAGTCCGCGGACCATTTAACCAGAGGGTTAGAGAACCCTATTTTATATTATCTAAGTGTGATTCATGATATTTATTTAAAATAATTTATATGAAATTAAATTTTAACTAAAGTTCGCATACAAAATCATTAGAAAGAAGGTCGGTAGTTAAGGTTTTTAATAAATAAGGGGGGTAAACTTCTTTTCGTAGAAATATGTTGCGTCAATCTATCAAACGCTCGACCACATCATTACATAATTATACTTTTCATATTTTATTTAGTCCACGGACCACTTGACCCCAGGTTCGGGAACCCTGGGCTATAATATCTATGTGTGTGACTCATGATATTTAAAGTAATTTATTTTTAATATCATTTACACACGTATTAAAAGCTGTGTTACCTATTAAATTTCATTTAAAATTCGCATACAGAATCATACAAGATCGGTACAGTAAGTTAAGGTGTCAAATCATAACTTTCACAACAAAACAAGATATCAAAACTCATTAGCCGATGACAGTAACAAGATTAGAAACTGGTCGCCAAAAGGCACAGAGCTAGGGAACTCTACCCTGCAGATAATGAGGCATCGGTTAGCACGAAACGTTGGGACCGTTAGCGTGGCACGATTCCGTGGGAGTGGGGCGATGGTGAAGTGAGTGCAACCCATTATTTCAGGAATGCGAAGCGACTAATGTTTACCCATAAAACAAGAATATCGCATGTTAAAATGCAAGATATTTCATTTACAGCTATGTGTTTTAAGGCTCGTATAACCTTTTTATTATGGGATTGGAGGGCAAACGAGCGAGTGTGTCGCCTGATGGAAAGCAATCAACTTCTTCCACTTGACCGCATACAAAGTCGTGCAATCCGAATCGTCTATGACCAAGATCTCACCGATCGGCTTGATTCTGTAATGCCGCGGAGAGATGTCTCATGTCTCAGCATTTTTTACCGCTTTTACCATGGTGAGTGCTCTGAGGAATTGTTTGGAATAATTCCACAACCTCACAACTCGCCCTAAAGAAAAGTTTCATTTCATCACCCCCAAAAAACAAGCCTATGCATACCTAAAAGGCCGGCGACGCCTCCGTGACTCCTGTGGGGTCGCGTTTGTCTATGGGCAGCGTTGATTGCTTTCCATTAGGCGGTACGCTCGCTCGTTTGCCTTCTTATTCCATACTAAAAAAAATCAACGCCGCCCAATTAGCTTAAAATTTTGTACGGTAAACACAAGTAATTCACTCAGAAGTGACACATGCTGGAGTAGAGATCGCGCCTTGGCATATGTAGGGATGCGGCCTGAGAAATATGCAAGCTTATTTTTTAAGAGTTCTTATGTGTTATCACTTTGGAAATTCTGTTGAAAGTGGAGGTGGTGGAGGTTAATGTTTTTTAATTATTATTTAATACGTATAACACATTGTTTAAATCGTCCGGCTAAGACGTACAGTCAGTGTAAATTAATATAAAGATTCACCAAGTACTACCGATAACGAAAATAA
This sequence comes from Baronia brevicornis, assembly GCA_031353405.1. Lineage (NCBI taxonomy): Eukaryota > Metazoa > Arthropoda > Insecta > Lepidoptera > Papilionidae > Baronia > Baronia brevicornis. The sequence goes on along the minus strand of JASFAT010004193.1, from coordinate 80,597 downwards.
AAGAAGATTGTATTCCTAGTAAATATCTGCGCAATATCCGGAACAAAATAATGCAATACCTTCTATGAATAAATTTACATATATAAAAACAGTAACCCTTTTTGCTTCAAACTTTATAGGGAAGTAAATCTTAACGAATATATAGTTGACTTGGAGCTATAGAAGAATACGCATTTTACTGAGTTTCCACGTGATCTAAAGAAACGTTCTGAAACCAACTAAGTGGTAGTATCGGTAAAAACGCACCGTACTTAATCATCGCGATGGTATCGATGAAGCTTTTTTCGTGGCGAGTTGTAAGGAAAGTGAAATTTAGCGGTAAGAATTTTTCCGAACAAGTCCTTGAAGCTTTCGGTATCTATAAATATTTATCCAGCTGCGGGAATCTATCCTACGACTACTGAATCAGAAAGGAAACACCTTGAGTATCTAAACATAAAAATATTACATCACAACCTAAAAACGCAATGAATCAATAAAAAAGCGAAAACTAATATAGTAATATTTGAATTTGGATCCGTCAAACGGTTCTGAAGCGTGAAGGTGGTTTAATGTCTATGGCCCTAGAAATGGGACGACCATGTGACCAGCAGTGTCATAAAGGTATCGTTATATTGTGTAATATCATGTGTATTTGTATATCAGGTATAGTTTCAAATAGTTTGGTATATGAATCCAAAACCCCAAGTTCAAAAGTGAAGTGCGCTCAGCTCAGTTAAGCTTAAAAACACTCACTTCAAACGTAGCGAAATGTTTGTGTAACAGTTAGACAAGCGGGTAACAGTGTAAATAACTGGGATGTTAACAGGGCACCTCAATAAAAGCTGGTTTAGTAGTCCGTCGGGGGCGACTCCATTAGCCCGCGCACGGAATTCGGTTCACATACAACTACATACTCATTAGTGCCAGACGTGGCTTGAACTTAGTAATTTGCGCTTGTTTCATTCCCTCTCTTTCTTCGGTTCGAGCAAAATAAATTGTCGAAAACGAGCGCCTTCACGCAACTAGGTGAACGACGCAAAGTATAAAAGGTAATTTGTGTGTGAATGGAAAAGTGAAATTGTAACTGAAATGGAAAAAGTATTTAGAGCAGACCTTTAAAATAAATATTATGCTCTATGTTTTTAAAAACAAAAACCTTTTTATAGAGTATTTAGCAATAATGAAAACGCTGTAATTAAATAAAAAAATACGGTAAAGGATAGTAACAAAATTCGTGTATTACAGACCAATCAATATGAAAAATTGTGTTAAACAAAGCCAAGACAAAAATATCTCATATAGTAATCGTTTTAACACGTTTTCAAAAAAGAAATAGTAAAATAAACAAACTTTTTAAAGTATTGATCACTCGACCTATCGAATGTAATGCTTAGTTTAGGCATATTTTTTGTGTACTTCACTAAAAAAATCCTTAATAGAATTAAAATTTTGCTCTATAACCAGGAATGTACTGCAGCGGATTTTCCATGATGATGATGATGATGAATATTTAACAAGATGCCAATGACGTTAATTCAGTAAATCTTACACAAAATAAAAAAAAATATTTTAACAGTGCCAATGAACCGGACACGTGTGTTAATAAAAACGATATAAAAATGATTGGCGTTTTATCATCATAGACAAATGGCTACAAAACAAATGACTGGCAGTTCTTTAAAAATTAGCGAGTGAGTTAATAATAATAAAACAAGCTCTTGGATGACGCCACAGATACAAAATAATGGTCGATAACGATCCGCATGGAGTTTCATATATACACTTTTTGTTGTATGATGAATGCTGGTAAAATATTATGTAACTGCCAATGTTGAAACAAAATATCTACCGCTTCTATTAAATCGATTTTTATGAAACTTTGCATACACATTGAGTACCTGGTAATAGGTATAAAACTTTCTTTTATCTTTTCTTTGATGGCAATTAGGTATAATTATTATGCCAATGTCAAGTAAAATACAATAATTTTAAATCTCTTGAAATGTAACTAGTCTGTTTATCACGTTACATCTTGATAAAATGGTAGCTATTCTACCCAAAAATTTTATAGACGTTTTCAGTCAATTTAAAAAGTCACGATACACGCATACATTTCATATCATTTCACTTATACGCCTTAATCGAACTATATTGTATAATACGCCACCACAATTAAACAATGCAACTGTACTGAAAACATACGATTATGAAAACGAAATAAAAACGATACGTCACGATGAAGTTGGCGGGAAAAGTCCATATAAAAACTTTAACAGCACATAAAATCTATATTTCTTTCTTTTTCTGCAGGCCATATATGTCCTACTGCTAAGCACGGGCTTCCATTTCCAATGCGGATTAGTGGGGTTACCAGATTCGAAATAAATATCCGTAGGCCCTACATATATTTATTCCGATGCGGGGATCGAACCCGCGACCACTGATTACGTGGGCGTACAATTGGCGTGGTGAGTAAAATTGGCCAAATTCTATTTAACGACTGTATAATTAAAACAGATTCTTATGCGTCCTACGTTTTTTTAGTGTGTCAATGAAACCGTTTAAGTAAAAATAGTCAAAATATTTTTATTTATTTAAATATTAGTTATTACCAAGCATGAAAATCCTTTGAACAATTATGGAAACCAAATGCGGAACTAACCGCAAAACAATCTCCACTCCACTGACCGCTCAACTTCGCCTCAAAGTGCGATCTTAATCACATAAATCAAATAACTGAACAACTACATTTACCTACGTCAGAAGTGAGCCAACGTCAAACTTATCATTCCACGGTACGCTATTTTAACCCGGCTATAAACTAGGTCTTTATTACCGGGATGTAATGTACAAATTTGAATAATATCTACTTGTATTGCCGTAAAACGTTACCACCGACGGTTTATACAGGTGTGGGTAGTCAAGGTCGGTGGACCGCAGAAGTCCCAAACTTGGACAGGCGTCCAATTAACAGACGCTCGTTTTATGGACTTGTTTTGATTTATTAGTCTCAGTTAAAGCAAGCTTACACAATGTATTGAGTACAATAGTGATACATTGACTATGTATTTAAATTGATAAAAACTTTTTATTTAAATATATAAAACCTTTTATTGATTATCTATAGCCGACCGCAATAAATGGAAGAGCCTAACGAATCGCTGCGTGACATCTGGTGATGGCGATTTCAGTCTTGAAGGATCGACCAGAGAGAGAGAAAGAGAGAGATATCGTCATCAATCTAGTCTAAACAGTTCACTGTTGGATATTGAACTTCAAAATTGAGGCGTGTTGCAGAAATCCCACGCTTGGCGAGCAAATTAGGAACCGCTTTTACACATACAGTCGTTGCTTCCTATCTACTGGTATTTTTTTGTAGTCGTATAAAATCCATGAGAAGAAATAGGGCGATCCTATTCAATATCCAGAATCATATAGTAAATAGAATGAATTTTGCGTCTTCTCCAATGTTTTATTTTGAGTAAACAACGCTGAAGTGCAGACCGCATCGTGGTCAACGTAGTGTAGGATGCTAACCATCCAGGCTGGATGCGTGAAGCTGTTGATTTGGCTAGATAGTGCAACCTAGGGTAGATATTATTCAACAGTGGGGTGTAGCGGACTGGTGGACGATTTTTGATGTGAAACATCTTGTCACAGGGTATGGGAGTGATATCGCAGACCGAGACGTCGTCTCGAGTCAGGTTACGCTCCCCTCCACTGGAGTCTATACAGGGCCACGTACACGTGGCCGTGAGCATAGGGTAGACACCGAGCCGTTCTCTATTTTTATGTCTACCAAGCGTCCTATGACGCTTCTTCTTTTTCTATTAATGCAAAAGGCTTTCTTAAGAAGTATCGCCGTTGGTTTTGGGTCAGTGTATAAAAATTTATCCACGAACTCAATAATAGGTTTTAAAAGGGACATCGCGTTATTGCGACCAATAAAAGTACGGTCTAAATTTTCCATTAATATAGCGTTTGTAATGTATTCGTAATATACCTAAAATTGAAAATGTGTACTTCACGAAAAGGTATTGCTGTAGGTATGTAGGTGACGTCAGACAAGCACTTACCATCGTATATCTTGATATGGTACTCATACTTTATTCGGTTTAAAACATACCTGAAAATAAAAAAAAAATATAAATTTTATAATTTTTTAGATTGAAATGATTGAATATTAATTCATTTTAGTATATGGACAGTCAAAAGTTTTACTTAGCTAAGATCCGCGACAAGCAAAACAATAACAGATAATTAATAATGTGTGTTTTTCCGTTGGGTTAAGTGGATTTATTTGGAACTTAAACCAAAAACTTACCGAAAATCGGCCATCAATTCTCCACCCACCAACCACTATACATAACACCAAACACACATTATCACTTCTCTATCTTGTAAACGACACGTGTTTCGCCCCAACACGAGGCATCTTCAGGTGTACTTCTCTTCAGGTGTAGAGTATAGTAGACTCTACGGTAGACAACCGAAAAGTGGAACCCAACGGAAAAACACACATTATTGTTTTGTTTGTCGCGGATCTTAGCTAAGTAAAACTTTTGACTGTCCATATAGTGATGGATTTCCGCAAAGTAACGCCTGACTCCATTAATAATCTTAATTATTAGTAATATCTTTTTTATTTATATATTTCTCTCTTAATAAGAATATTACCCGACCGACCGATTTGGCTAATTTTCGTTTTGAATTATTTTTTAACAAGTCCAGGGAAGGTTTAAAAGGTGAGTAAATATGATGAAAATATTAGGAATATAGTAAAAGCAACAATTTCGTAATTTCGTTTTCCCTTAGAAACTGTTCCTACCTGTCAAAATATTTGATCATTATGACGTGACTATTTTTAAGTAACATCAATTTATATTTTTATATATTCACGCCTATCCCCCGCAGGGGTGGGCAGAGACCACAGAGCTCCATCCGCTGCCATTCATCGCAGCGAAACGGCTCGTCATTGGTCGCTTTTCGCCCTCGTGAGAATCAGGACGTGACGGGTGGCGAACCACGTCGCCGTCATTTTCGACAATTTAGGTATATTAAATTCGTCTTAGTGAATCCCACGAGCCGCAAGGGAGGATGGAGGTCAGCCCCAGCAGAGCCCTGCATGCTGAGGTAAGGCACCATAGTACCCGGGGGAGCCCGATCCCGGGACGATCGGCACGCTTGCGACTAGGCTCGCCCCTAGCCATGCATCCATTGGCACGGCAGTCCGTGGATTGGCGGAAACGAAAGGAAGAACAGAGAAGAAAGGAAGGGGCAGGAAAGGAAAATGCGGATGGGGGGGGGGGTTACCAGACTCGGAATAAACATTTATAAATCCATATAAATATTTATTCCGATGCGGGAATCGAACCCGCGACCATTGACTCCGTGGGCGGAGGGCCCCGCCACTGAGCCAATCGGTCGTCATCAACATCAAGGGTAACATCAAGGGTAATATATAAAAATAATAAAACTTAATTAACTATATTTAATTTGTGTTGTATTTAATGAGATAAAGATATTAATTTGTATTATTTTTTAACAAGTCTAGGGAAGGTTTAAAAGGTGAGTAAATATGATGAAAATATTATTATAGGAATATAGTAAAAGCAACAATTTCGTAATTTCGTTTTCCCTTAGAAACTGTTCCTACCTGTCAAAATATTTGATCATTATGACGTGACTATTTTTAAGTAACATCAAGGGTAATATATAAAAATAATAAAACTTAATTAACTATATTTAATTTGTGTTGTATTTAATGAGATAAAGATATTAATTTGTATAGTAAGCAAGTTTCAAATTAGAACCGTACACTAAAATTTTTATTTTGTAAGCTCATAACCTTTGTGACATAACAATTTTTCAAGTAACATTATGTGTAATTAAAAATAATAATAAAAACTATAATAATTCATATCGAGCATTTTTTTATTGATTATGATTTCTTTTTGTTCCTGTTAAGTTTTGACCACATTTTTTACTAAAGTTGAAACATTCTGTTAATATCGTTCAGCTTGTTTATACTAGTTGATTCTACTAGTTACTATATAAAATAATATTACTATTAGGGTTATTAATCTTTCGTGGCGGGATAAACGAGCCAACGAAGGATTTAGTTAGGCATCCAAGGAAATAAACTTTTCACGATCCTAGCCGTGTACAATATGGCTGCTTTTTGAATTTTGAATTTATACCCACTTACCTAAATGTAACTTGGATATATAGGCGTTCAAATTTTCACCAATAAGTCCATTAAAGACTAGGTACCATGGGTACAATGACAGTGGAATAATTATTATTATTATCTTAACAATAGTCGAAATAAAGATTTTGAAATAATTGAAGAAATAGCTTTGTTTCATGTTATTATACAGCTTGAATTTACACATAATGCGTAGAAAGTAGAACAGGATTGGTAATAATTCGAAAGTACGAAATAATAGAGCAACTAAAATCAATTTAGCTAGAAATGCATGTCAAATTAGTAATTCGCATTGATTTTGCGGTAACTGCGGAAGAGGACGTTTGGCCTTCTAGATTCTACTAATTCAGTTTCTTAAAGTATAATACATAAATATTGAATTTTTCTTTTAGAATTTATTTAAAACACATTCCAATATATCACTTTTTTAAATTATTTTAATAAAATAAATAAATTTTTCGATCATAATCCTCCGAAAAATTTTATATTGGCCATCGAGCTGCGAGATACAGATCATTCGATGCACTATTTTTTTCTGATCCTGAAATTTAATTATGACATCCAATAATTTTGACGTCTGTGTCATTTACAGCGTTTTCGCTGTTTTGCGTGTGCATACACATTAAGTCAAATATTTATGAAACTTGTACAGCTTTCTTACTTTTATTTAAATCGCACTTGTAACTTTTAAAGATTTCGAAAGAGAAACAAACACGAGACATATGGTCAATGTCTGATCGACTATATTACACACGCCTAGACTGGTCAGTTCGTGTGATTTGTCGATTGCAAAACCGTTGCCAAGTCGATCGATCAAATCTAGTACGAAATGTAAAGCGTGGCCGTTCTTTTCCTGCTCCAGCTCGAACTAGGTCTCTTTGCTCACATGCTACATCCACATACTGTGAAAGTAGAATTTGTGGGCTAATCTCAAAATTAATATTTGAAATAAAGGCCAACGATGTATGTGGTGCTGCGAATGTCTATGGTTGGCGATAATTACTTCCCGTCAGGTGACACGCCTGCTCGTTTGCCGCAGGAGGCGAACGCCCTCCGGTCATTGGTCATTGATCCTAGCGTCTTTTGAGGAGTCCTAATCGACTTCGCGTCGTCTAGATACGTACGTCCAGATAGGCCTAAACCTATTCTTACGTTGGGTCAGTCGCGGGCCCTCATGGGAGCCGGGCGGCGACTGGAGGAATTCTCGTGAGAGCGCCCTCGTGAGCAAACCCATTCAGATTGGAGTGTGGCCCATTGTCGGCTCGGTCGAACATCTTCCGAGTCAACTGGGCCGCAAAGTCGCGGATGCTCTCCACCCCGAGGTCCGTCGCTATGATATCATCACAAATATGGCGCCCCAACGATGGCGCGCAAAGACAGATTCTGCTGGATCTCACTTTTTTGTGCATGACAAGGTCGTATCAATCAACGTAAGCAGCAATAACTAAGTTAGTGCCTTCCGCTCGTCACAACGGGGGCAAGATGAAGTGCGATGTAAGCATTGTAAGATGTTTTGCGTCATATTTTACTTCAATTAATAAACGAATATAACCTAAATAATGAAGACGTTCTTATCTTTAGGTACATTATAAACTAGATGACCCAGTGAACTTCGTTTCACCTACAATTTATTTAATTCAAATTACCGAAAATGATATTACCTGGTAGCCTTATCTTCTCCTGGTATGTTAGTACTTAGGTACGCAATATTTTTCTAGATCGCACAAAATGAACATCAGTTTTGTATAACAAGTAATTGGAAAAAGAAAGAAAAATATTTTTTTTTATGTTTTCCCTATATTTTTTATTCTTAAGCCTTCCCTGTATTACAGCGAACAAAATAAAAAAAAATATTCAAATCGGTTCAGCCGTTTTGGAGTTTTAGCGAGACTAACTAAATAATATAAAATATTATAATATAAAATATAATATAAAAATATTAAAATATTAGAATCAATAATTGTATAACTTTGTTTTTGGTGTACTAAAGAATATATCTATCTATATATTTATCGTGGGCCTAATTATCATTATAACCGTAACATCCTAATTCCAAAAAAAAAAACCATTTTTCTCACTTGCATCCCTAAAACCCTAGAAACACTTCTACGATATTCCAAGGAAGAATGTACGTAATTTTGTATGTATTATTATGAAGACAGTGAAATCAATTACAAAGATCGGGTGCCCGGTATCGATCAAATGTCTCGTCTACCCGAATGTTGAATCAGCGGTATGCAAATTACGTTGTCACCTGACATATAAAGCCTGCAAGGACTTAATCAAAGTGTAAGCGACTGAGCGGCGCCAGAACTTGGACCACAGGTGACGGTGGCATGCAATACGAGCTTTGTTGTCGTTAGTTGAGAACAGAACGATGAGTAAGCAAAGATAAATAGGGCGACAGAGAAAATAGACATATGTTAGACGATACAATTGCAAATCTTAGTTGGGCTGAAGTTAAATGAGAATGCAAGAACGATGATAAGAAAAGACGATTTTATTTAAGCCCGTATTTTGATAAAACAGACTAACAATTAAAATATATTAATCGTATATTTGAATGGTACTCGTATAAAAACTTAAAACATCGTTCTTCGGTCATCAGCGTTAGTCCCTGGAATGGTATGTTGATGGTGGTCCGTGGATTTTGACAAGACTTTCACGAAAACATAGATAATATTATAAGTTTTTTTTATGGGATAGGAAGGCAAACGAGCAGGCGTTACACCTGATGGAAAGCAATCAACGCCGCCCATAGACTTCCTTTAAGAAAAGTGTCATTATGGGAGTGATAATGGGAGGCTCAACAGCCTCCAGAACGGCCGAGTTCTCATCCTACGAAGCGCGGTAGCTAAGCTACCACTTAGATGTCGGTTTGTTTTCTGCGGGAGTGTGGTACTTCTTCGGGCGAGCCGGCTCATTCATGCCTAAGACAAATATTATGCCATGGTTAATATATTATTATAATTATATATTAACCATGTATATATATATATATATATATATATATATATATATATATATAAATATATTGAAATTTTAAAAATTCCCTTCTACACATAATTGGAAAATTTAGCCATGAGCGAAATCAAATAAATCAAATCAAAAAAAAAAATAATGTAACAAAGTAAGCAAAGCCGCTGGCAAAAGTTTGTTATAAGCAACAAAAAGCTACATAGTGCTAATGTAACTTCATATCGTAGAATCTGAGTTACGTAAAGCAAAGCTAGCGCTTGATACAAAATTGTTCAGCGATAAGTTATATAATGGGCGTGAGTGCGGGTATGTCTTCATGTCGTGAGAAAGTTGAACGAGGTAGGTAGCGACTTAATTCATTAACTCGAATATTGAGGTTAGTGTGTTGTATTTTGATTTTGAAGTAAATAAATCTCGCGGGTATTTTCTAATGATATTTTTTTAAGTTTCAATCAACCAATCCGCGCCCATGGCAGTCTTGCTGGACATAAGTCTCCCCAAGAAGCGGTACCTAACTCGATCTTTGGCTCATGCATCTAGTTTCTGCCAGTCACAGATCGTCGCACCATCTGGCCGTGGGGCGTCCCACTACACGTTTCCCAAGAGACACTCTCCACTCCAGTACTCGACTACCCTAGCATTTGTCGGTTCTCCAAAAAACGTGACCAGCTCATTCCCAGTTCAGTTTAAAAACGCGGAAGATTATGTCGACGACTTTGGTTCTCTGGCTGATTTCTTCATTCTGGATCATATGCACTCGAGAAAATCCGAGCATAACTCTTTTACTTAAGTCTATTAAACATAAAATCTTTTTGAGAACAGGGAGGCAAAAGAGGAAGCTATTTATCTAGTGGTATATACACCGCGGTTTATGGAAATCTGCAATAACAGGGGCGCTGCAGATGCGTTGTAAGTTGTGGACAATGACAATATTAGGGGTAGGGAAAGAGAAGAAATTTAAAAAAGATAGTAGTAGTAGATGTTTATATATATTATATAATAACATTTGATAAGTTGCAAACAGATGATTACCTAATTTAGTCAGTGATAGAACTATAGACGATATATATAGACGACCGATTGGCTTAGTGGCGCGGCCCTCCACCCACGGAGTCAATGGTCGCGGGTTCGATTCCCGCATCGGAATAAATATTTATATGGATTTCTAAATGTTTATTCTGAGTCTGGTAACCCCCCCAATCACCATTTCCTTTCCTGCCCCTTCCTTTCTTCTCTATCCTTTCCCTTCCTCTCCGCCAATCCACGGTCTGCCGTGCCAATGGATAAGTGGCTAGGGGCCTAGTCGTAAGCGTGCCGATCGTCCCGGGGTCGGGCTCCCCCGGGGACTATGGTGCCTTACCTCAGCATGCAGGGCTCTGCTGGGGCTGACCTCCATCCTCCCTTGCGGCTCGTAGGATTCACTAAAGACGAATTTTTAATATACCTAATTTGTCGAAAATGACGGCGACGTGGTTCGCCACCCGTCACGTCCTGATTCTCACGAGGGTGAAAAGCGACCAATGACGAGCCATTTCGCTGCGATGAATGGCAGCGGATGAAGCTCTGTGGTCTCTGCCAACCCCTGCGGGGGATAGGCGTGAATATATAAAAAAAAAATAGAACTATCGCTTACGGAGTCAATGGTCGCGGGTTCAATCCTCGCATTGGAATTATATATATGTCCTACAGTTTATTTATTCTGAACCTTGAGTGCCCCGTTAGTCCACTTAGAATAAGTTTGGTGGGTTAATGAAAATTCCTCCGGAAAAGGGGAGGCCCGTGCACAGCAGTGTGATATATGTACATGTATTGGTTTTGAAAAAAAGGATAAAATTGTATGTATCAATTTTTTAAATTAATCTGTATGATATAGTAAGGCAAAATCGGTCTCAGTACACTAAACTATTTAGGGGAATTTATTCTTTAAAAAAGTATAATTTTAAAAACAAAATAAGGTTATGACATGACGATTAAGTGTGCTGGGATTTAAACTCGATACGTCAACCTTCTAATAAACTTTAACCGAGCGGAGTTTTCCCTACGGCTCCATTATAAAACTTGTTTGTGAATGTTGAGGGGTAAGGCAAACACTTTCTTTTATTATGTGAGAAATGGAGCAGAGACCAGCGGCCGCTGTAGAGCGAGTTATTTCATTTCAAGTGCATCACAGCTGGCTGCATTCATCAAGTCGTCTTAATGAGGTCAGCGGGTTTTCATCTTGTTTTATGAAATGGAAATGTGTTTATATTTTTGACAAGTAAATTGAACTTATTTCAGTGCTGAAATATATAAAATTAACTATTTTTTTATAGAAGAGGTACACAAGTGAACTTCATAATGTGTGTGTGAAACAGATGCTGCTGGATGGAGTGGATTAATTTGGAACTTAAAGCTAAGTCTCTTAGCTAAGTAAAAGTGTTGACTGTCCACATAGTGGATTTCCGCAAAGTAACGCCTGACTCCATTAATCATCGTAATTATTTGAAATACATAATCGAAATTATTAATTGTTATAAACTGTGACCATACTTTATGATCTCCGCGTTAGAATAGTTACTCAAAGCTTAACCAACAAGATCAAAAATCAGTAAAGTTCTAAAGTCTGCAAAGTTCGAAAGATGACGGAGAAATTACAAACTATGGAAATTTATCATAAGCTGAATGTACTAGGAAAACATGATAAGTAATTAGTTCTAATTTAGCAATAGCGCGCTACGCGATATAAGCGCGAGCGAGTCGTTTCATAACACGACTGATGCTGAACACAAAAGGCATCGCTGCGTGCATAAAAGGCCGGCCAGGTGGCGATCAGAATCACCGAGGAGTGTTGAGTAATGCGCACGTGCCAGTTTTCACATTGTCGTTGTTGAGATCTTCAAGTCGACCGGCGCGGGAATCGTCTCGTCGATGTGACTTGTGCTACATATAGGGTTGTCACGTTTCAAATCAGAAGATAAGAAGTAATATAAAAAAAAATTAAAGTCAATTCCTACTATTAATTAATATTTTGTAATGGTAGAGCCACGCTGCAGACGAATACTTTGTCAAGAATGGCATATTATTTGTCTGTAGCATGAATGGGCCGGTTCGCCCGGGGAAGTACCACACCCCTGCAGAAAATCGGCGTCTGAGGGGTAGCTTAGCTACCGCGCTACGTACGGTGAGTGGTCTGAGTTCCGGAGGCCCAACACGAGGGTGTTCCTTCCCACTCCCACTCCCCCTCCGATTCCCACTCCTATAATTTCACTTTCCTTTAAGGTCGGCAACGCTTCCGCACTGCCTATGGCGTTGCGGATGTCTATGGGCGGCATTGGTTGCTTTCCATCAGGTGACACGCCTGCTCGTTTGCCTTCCTATGCCATAAAAAAAATATTTAGTGTCACTGTATTAATATGAAGTATCATCCACTACAAGTTTAAAAAATGTATTTGAACTTAAGTGGATGAATAAATAGGTATTTTATTTACGATTGAAAATTTGAACAAGATTTTTCTAGTGTTGCTCTTTTTTCTAGTGGATATGATAGGCAGTGGAGAAATGCGCCGCAGAACCAAAGCTACGTAGGTTTTCGAGTTAGCGTGCTGAAGTGGCGATGGGCTGGTTGAATGATGCAATCCAACATAACATCAAAGTCACCGACATAGTCTTCCGAGTTAGTAAACAATAAGAAATGGTAATAGGTCAAAGTCATGAGTATCGACAACCGTTGGAATAGACGAATGCTGAAGTGAAGATCGTTTTAGTACACGTAATGTGAAACACCCCAAGCCTTTTTAGGTAAATCAAAAGAATTTGCACGACGCCCAGGAGATGTAGAAAACGGAATGATAACATTTTTTTTAACAGTCCCACTGCTGAGCACGGGCCTCTCCATTTCTGGAGGAACAGGCATTAAACCCACCACGCGTGGTCCAATGCGGATTAGCGGGGTTACCAGATTCGGAATAAATATTTGTAATCCATACATATATTTATCCCGATGCGGGGAAGAAACCCGCGACCAGTGACTCCGCGGGCGGAGGGCTCCGTCCCTGAGCCAATTGGTCGTCTATAGATATTATGAACCTGTAAAATTATGTTTAATTATTTAAATCTCTAAATTCTTAGAATAATTATTATTAAATTATATTACAATAGGTACGTAAGCAAAATAGAAGTGAAACGCTGTGTTCACGATTCTCATTATGAAACTTTACGATTTGCAATTAAAAGTTAACGGTCTCAGAATTAAGAGGAGCTTTTGTCCGGAGGGACTATCGGCGGGGAATCACTTGAATTAAATCTCTTGTTCGCCATCACTTGACTCGAATCTGAGTTGTAGATTGATTTGCGTAGCCACGACTCGCCGTGGGTCCTCGGGTTACGATAATTCTCTGCATAGGGATGGGCAATTGTTAAAAAACATCGAGATATTAAGATTAAATATTGATTTATTCTTAGATCTTGAAAAATAAGGTTTTCAAATATAAATAATAAAAAAAACTACAACGGATATAAATACCTTACTACTTACACTATCTATCATCTCAGCACTAAAAGAAAATATGCTCTGCGAGGTAAACGGTATCCCTACTTTAGCGAGTGGCATAGATAATACTGTAGCTAGATTCCAAGAGTGTGCGCGACATAGTGGTCAACAATTTATCATGAAAACCGGTATATATATATATATATATATATATATATATATATCATGTATCTCTACTATATATGCATATGTGTATGTCTCTATCTCTAGTCTAAAGTCATATGATACAGTGTTGACGTCGCAGAGCATATTTTCTTTGGAAACGTAGTCTGAGATGACTAGAATTATACAAATTTACAGAAACTAAATGCACGTAGTTGAAGATCAGACTAGATGGCATATCTTGAGTAAGGCTTATGTGAAGCTGCTTTATTTGCAGTGCATTAGAATGATGATAATAATGTAATAAGTACATGGAATATTTGTACTTACTGTTCACATAACACTGATTTTTTTGTAGTGCACGATGTATTTTGTTCATTTATCGATGCCGATAAGGAGACTATTATCGATGGATTTTTTCACGTTCCACGCAACATCCCTATCCGACCTGAGTTAGTGAGCCTTTAGATACGGTTATCAGTGCCGCTTTAATATCACGATGTTTGCTCACCTGTTGTTTTTAACGTGCTCCTAATGGAGTGGGATTTATATATAAAGCTTTAAGTTTTCGGTAACATTAACAAATTATCGTAATTTATGAACAAATAAAGTTACTCATGTATAATATAATACATGCCTTGATATCTACTAGTAGGAATTAGCTCAAGTGTAGGTAAAAAGTACATGCATTTGTTTGAACTTAGAACAGAAGAGACGACCAATTGGCTCAGTGGCAGGGTCCCCCGCCCAAGGAGTCAATGGTCGCGGGTTAGATCCCCGCATCGGAATAAATATATGTATGGACTACAAATTTTTATTTCGAGTCTGGTAACCTCATGAATCCGCATTGGACAAGCGTGGGGGGTTGACGTCCGTTCCTCTAGAAATGGGGAGGCTCACGCTCAACAATCGGACATATATGGGTAGTGAAGAATTGAGAACAAATGATTGTAGTGTGGGTTCTAAATAGTTGATACTGAAGATGTGGGTTCTCTAACGCTCTATCTACCTATACTTTCCTAGAATGGACTTTCTTGCGATAGCTTCTGATTCATATTTCAGAAAATACTTCTGAAGCCAATTCGGGTAGAATCAAGATCAAAACACAATTTTTTACATATAAAATGTTTATACATATTAAATTTTAAACAAAATACAATGTTTTTGTCTACTCATTCATTAAGAAGAAACTGTGATGCTAATATAACTTAAATTGGTGTCGTCGAAGGTAGATTGATTACCTCATCTAGTCAAGCGAATTCAAGAAGTTTCCAATGCAATCGTCCGCCTGGTCGGAGTTTCTTTAAAGTTAAATTGTTTTCGAAATGAAAGGTTTTATGTTTGAAACATTGAAACGCAAAACTGAAATTGATTTGTTCAAACGATACTTTGTGGTCTTATTGAAGAACAATAATTTTTTATTTGTAACTTTTTATTTTATTTGTAGCCAAATTGTTGTAATGTACTTAACATTACAACAATTTGGCTACACTTTATGTATTTATCTACTTTGAAAACTCACAGTTAATTTAGAAATTAGAAGTAAATAGGATAAAATAAAATTTTTTCATTTATAACATTAATAATTAAAAAAATTACGTTGCGAATGAGGATGCAAAGGTCGGTAGGGGAAGACCACGGAAAACATACCTTGACCAAATTGCTGAAGTTTTTAAGAAAGGCCAGGTCAAGAGTACCCTTAACCGGCGGGCTTGCATGAGGAGAATAATGAGTATGGAGGAAGCAAAGGAAGTATGCCGAGATCGTAGCAGATAGAGATCTTCACAGATCTCCATCTGCTACGATCTCGGCATCTTTCATTAATTTTTTAGTAATTTTATTTCACGAATATAATTTTAATCAAAGTTAACCTTCAAACGTTTGAGTATATGAGATCACTCTCTGCCTACCCCTACGGGAGACAGGCGTGACGATATGTATGTATATATGCATTAAAAGAAAACGAAAAACACTCAAACACAAAAGTTGACAAAAAATATATATAAAGAAAACTTTGATAGGTTTACGCGCCGAATCGAAAACGACGCTAGCAAGATATTTCTTAGAATAAACGCCTATGACTCCGTAAGTTAACCCTTAATTAGGTAAAATATCTACAGTGATCAAAATATAACAGATATTTATGGGCGAAGGTGATCAGATGTCACCCAATAGAAAACAGTTCAGTTAAATCTTATTAAAGTCAGTGATGTAAAGCTAGGACAAGTCGTGTTACATACCAGTATGGGCATACAAAGTTTTACAAACTCTTCTCTCTACACAACACAGCGTAAATAATTTTCCAACAATGGCAACACACAATAGCATTGTTTGCTTATGAAACACTAACCGCCATAAAATGTATTACGTTCAATACAATAATACTTTGTCGTCCGTCCGAAAAATAGCCTTGAAAAATTTCTTTGTGCTCGGTTAGACAATGTCGTCTATAGTGGAACCAGCGAGCGTGTTAAATCGAAGAATCGCCATAACATATCAAAATTGTAACGCTTGATTTTATTTATGGAACAGATTTTTAGACAAACGAGCCAGTGGGTCACTTATTGGTAAGAAATCACCGTTGCCTATATCTGCAGTTTTTTTTTATGGGATAGGAAGGCATCCGAGCAGGCGTGTCACCTGATGTAAAGCAATCAACGCCGCCCATAAACATCCGCAGTACCATAGACAGTGCAGAAGTGTTGCCGGCCTTTAAGGAAACTGTCTTTATAGGAGGGAGGAAAGAGAGAGAGAGAGGCCTCCGGAACTCAGCCGCTCACCAGACATAGCGCGATAGCTAAGCTACTACTCAGACGTCGGTTTTTGCTTTGCATTCATGATACAGACAAATTATATGCCATTCTTGACAAAGTATTCATCTGCAGCGTGGTTCTACCACTATTACAAATTATCGTATAAACACAAAAATACTCATCTTAATTCCTGCTGAAAAACGTAAAATTCGCCCGCAGGTCTACCACTACCACAAAAAGTTTTGAAACTTTCGTTCAATTAAAATTTCATATTAATAAAACCAGCGTAAAATAAACCTTCGGTCGTTTATACATGCCACCCTTAATTTACATACATCATCCTTAATAAGGGTATATTTAAACGAGACCACTTTTCATGTAACATAGAGTTTAATAGCTCAACAATACATTTGAACATTCGTCCGCCGGACCGCTATGATAATGTCAGTGCGGTTCTTGTTACGTACACACGGGCGTGAAGAATGACAGACAAATAAAACGAAAATGATTATTCTTGAGTAGGTTAGGGTGCACAATATTATTTTTCGGATTTGTCTTTACGCGGATGTTTTTTAAAGCATATTTAAAAAAATTAGCAATGTTTTAAAATATTATTATACTAGAGTTCTTGTTAACCATTCCAAATAAGCCTATAATGCTGGTGCTAGGAAATGTCTACATCAATAGTCCAATGGAAGATATGAACTTACACTTCAGATCGTAAGTTCGAGTCTTGGAAACTAAGCTATTACTGTTAACAAGGTTATAAAATTCCTTAATAAAAAAATAATCCATCTGAATTTAAAAAAATTATAATTCTGCGTTGTTCACGCCATTTATCTATTATCTATAGCAGTGATTCTCAACCTTTTTTGCCGCGCCACAGTTTTAACGATTTCAAAATTTGGCGGCAACAAAG
This sequence comes from Baronia brevicornis, assembly GCA_031353405.1. Lineage (NCBI taxonomy): Eukaryota > Metazoa > Arthropoda > Insecta > Lepidoptera > Papilionidae > Baronia > Baronia brevicornis. The sequence continues at coordinate 63,126 of JASFAT010004193.1, read as the reverse complement.
AGCCTGACATGTGTGTGCCGCGAAGAACGCGTTACAAAATAAGTAATATTTTGTTCCTGATAATTTCTGTAAAAATAACTTGTACATTTTCTTTTTAAATTATATTATTTAATAATTGTAACTTGTCCATATACATATATAAGTACTTTTCTTTAATTCAAACTCAACTTGTAATAAAATAAAACCTTAAAATTTTTACTATATACATTTCAAAAGTTTAGGCACACTTTAAGAATCACTGTTAGTAATAGTTATTTTTTATTCCAACCGACGACCTCGACGTATGCGTACGTATCGAAATAAGAACGACTCACTTTCGTAATAACTATATGAGTATTAACGATAATTTATTTCATTTGCATTGCTATGTTACTAAGTATTTAATTTTAATATAACAATAAATAAAATAACGCTTGACTCTCATAGTTTTAAACTAGGATTACACGTGTAGTAGCTTTAATTAAAAAGAGAATAATAAAAAGAGCAAACACTCACACTTGGAATAAATATCTTTAGGCCATAAAAATATATATAGATGCAGGATTAAACCTTGATCCTTTTATTTATAAGATAGAAAGGCAAACGAAACGGGAAACGACGAAGGTGGAAAGCAATCACCGCCGCCCACAATCTTCCGCGGTGCCATAGGCAGTGCAGAAGTGTTGCCGACCTTTAAGGAAAGTGTCATTATGGGAAGGGGGAAGAGGGGTTGGTCCTCCGGAAGTCAACCGCTCACCGGACGAAGCGCGGTAGGTAAGCTACCTCTCAGACGCGTGTCTTCTCCTGGAGTGTGGTTAATATCAACTTTAAGCGCTAATGTTCGCTTGTGTTTCGTATAGGGGGGGGGGGGGGTAAAGTTTTGGAGGTCCAATTTGTTTGTCCTTCCTTTATTTTTTCTTTCCCTCTAATTATTCCCATTCTTATTTTAAAGTGAGCAATGCATCTGTAATGCCCTTTGTATTGCGGATGTCTTTAGAGGCGTTGCTTGATTCCCAACAGGTGACCGGTTGTATTTTGTGGGATAACTTCTTCTTTATGGGTCCTTACGGTACTTGACTTTTGAATATTCGGGTATAAGTAGTTAAGTTTAAAAAGTGTGATTAATATATGTAAATGTATGTGTTGTATTATATAAATGTAAATGTATGGATATATATGTATTGTATGTATTTAAATTTATATAATTAGTTTTTAAATGTTTTTAGTACAAGCCGCAGCAACTCCAAACCAATTTTCTCAGTTTTGCCCGCAGGTTGACTGGCAGAAAATGTCCGCCTGTTGTGCACTTTGTACTAAAGATTAAATAAATAAATAATAGTGTTAGTGAATTTTCTCATTGTTCGTCACTTTTGCCAATTAAAAAGACAATTTCCCGGCATTTAGCACAATCTAAATCGAATACCTTTGACAATTATTATCGCTTTCTTTAATCGTTTCAACCCCGTCCGATCTTCGATACGCCGTTGACCGACGCTTTCCGCCCTTTGTTCGAACGAAACGCGCCAATAAATTCCGTCTATTGTAGCAATTTTAGCGGCTGCGCTCAACAACGAAAGCAAGACGGCGGGCTCGTCTCACAAATTGACGTTATCGCCTGTATCTTGATCAGATAGCGGGCAATTGGGGTTTCAGTTGTTACTTGTTTTGCTGTGGTGCAACAAGGTCGCATAATTCTTTGGGCACGGCGGAGCTGCGCACCTGATTGTGATATTATGTACAGGATGTTCGGTGGTAGAATTCAGTTTTCAAATAAATAATAAACTATTTTTTTTATTTTTTTATATTTTATTTATTAAAGAATTTTTAGAAATTTAGTAACTTTTACGGAGAAGAGAAGTGCAGGTTTTATTTTTTAAACAATATTTCGTCTAAATTTTTTTTAATGGGATAGGAGGGCAAACGAGCAAGCGTGTCGCCTGATGGAAAGCAATCCACGCCGCCCATGGACAACCACGACACCGCAGGAGTCGCGGAAGCATTGCCGGCCTTCTAGTTATGTGTAGACTTTTTTTTTGAAGGCGCCAATGTCGTATCGGTTCGGAAAGACCACCGAAGGTAGCTGGTTCCACGGAGTAGTGAAAAGAAAGAAGTTGAAAGTTGTCTAAATTGAACGTCATGTAGGGCACACTCTTGGAATCTAGCCGCTGAAGTAGTGACGTCAGGATGCATTGATCTTGCACGATACTTCCTTTTAGTACTGAGTTGGCTTCGGTTTTATTACATGGCTGAGATCCGGCGAGATGGATGGCCAGTGGATATCGACGCAACGACTTATTAATTAGGGGAGAACATCTGAAGAAGCTCTATGGTCCCTCTAGTAATGTGAGGCGCGGCGCTATCTCGTTGAAACCATGTGTATGAAGCGGAGGCAGGATGTTCTCTCAAAATTGGCAGAAAATAATCATTGGACATGCGTTTACTGATTATTCGACCTATAACCTAATTTTATCACCGAACACCCTATACCAAACTAGTAACTTAAAGAATGGACGTGATTTTGTCTGTAACTTATTTTTATAAAAAATTAAAGCAAACGAGCTATATAATCCTGTTCATCTGTAATTGAAATCCTGGTCATAAGGATGAGAGTACTTGTTGCAGGGTGTATATTTCTTTTTTAATTTTTTTTTATTTTATTTTTTCCGTGTGTCTGTGTGTATATGTATGCACACACACACACATACTTCTACGCTTTAATCAATTTTTTTTTATGGGAGCAGGTGTGTCACCTAATCAGGTGCAAGCAATCAACGCCGCCTACAAACATTCGCAGTGCCATAGGCAGTGCAGAAGCGTTGCCGGAATTTAAGGAAAGTGTCATTATGGGAGAAAGATGAGCGGGAGGGTGTTAAGGTTGTGTCTTCGAAACTCAACCGCTCACCGGACGAAGCGCGGTAGCTAATCTATCACTCAGACGCTGGTTTTATACGGGAATGGTGTACTTCCCCGGGCGAGCCGGGCCATTCATGTTACAGACAAATAATATGCCATTTTTGACAAAATACTCGCCTGCAGCGTGGCTCTGCCACTAAATTTTTTTTGATATCTTCGAAACGTCCGTAACTCTCTCGACAGGACGCCTTGCAATATATTTTTAAATTATTTAATTTTTTCACATTATATATGACGCATCAAATTTTATTTGTATATAAATGTTAAGGTTAAAAACTAAAATCAATATCAATATCAGCTCGCGGCAGTCTACCGCTGGGCACTATGGCGCGCCTTGGGTGAGGCCTATGGCCTCACCCAATGCGCGCCACCTAACCCGATCTTCGGCTACACGCATCCAGTCTCTGCCAGCCGCCTAAAAACTAAAAAATATAACGTAAAATAAAAAATAGAGCCGTAATTGATTGTATAACTGTTCCATTTTATGCCCTTAGGCACGTAAAACTCTAGTCATACAATAAAAATGGTTAAAACGTGCGAAACTGATACTAAAGCAAGGCGGCAGCTGTACAAGAATGCAGCCATAGTGATAATATAAAATTATACGACGCTATAGCCCTAATGAGTGCTACGTGCGATGGTTAACACGATTTACTGCGTAAACGTGTTTCAAATACACCTTTGTTTTTTTTTATGGGATAGGAGGGCAAACGAGCAAGCGTGTCGCCTGGTGGAAAGCAATCAATGCCGCCTATAGACAACGCGAAGCCGCAGGAGTCGCGGAAGCGTTGCCGGCCTTTTAGGTATGTATAGGCTTGTTTTTTGAAGGTTCCAATGTCGTATCGGTTCGGAAAGACGAGCCGAGGGTAGCTGGTACAAGTTACAAGAGAAACGTACCGTAGTAGATCGCCACTCATCCAGATGGCGGGGATGAAATTGTCCTTTACGGCGAGTTGTGCGGTTGTGGAATTCGGCGGCGGGAATTATTCCAAACAATTATTAAAAATCTTTTTTATGTTGACGATATTTCGCGTTCTGTCTTAAAATATTTTCTTTTCACAGCCCATATACATATGTCCTTCTGCTGAGCGCGAGCCTCCCTATTTCATGTGTCAAATGCGGATTGTTGGGAATATCAGACTCGGAATAAATATTTATAGGTTTTAAGCTCTGTGGAGCAACGGATAACGCGTCTAACTACGGATCAGAAGATTCTAGGTTCGTATCTTGGCAGTCTTGAAATATGTCATGATCGAAATAGACATATCTTTGGACATTTCCCGCAAAGTTACATCAGTGAAATTGAGATTTTATTTCATTCTTATAATCTCATGTTACTATCGGTTATATTGTTTAATTCTGATGTCTAATCACGCAATAAAGTGTAGAAGTGGTAGAGCCACGCTGCAGACGAATACTTTGTCAAGAATGGCATATTATTTTTCTGTAGCATGAATGGGCCGGCTCCCCCGGGGAAATACCACACTCCCGTAGAAAACCAGCGTCTGAGTGGTAGCTTATGTCACAAACTTTTATATATTGCTTTCCTAAAAATCATTTTATATGTTTTTTTTAAGAACAGTAGATTTAAATATTGTTTCTAGCAACACTGTTATTTGTAATCATAATCATTTCCACCACTGAAGGTACTATGACATTTAAGCCTCCAAGAAACAAGCCTCCTCATACTTTAAAGGCTGGCAACGCATTTGTGTTGTCTATGGGGTTGCAAATGTTTAATGACCGCGTTGATTGCTTCCCTATCCCTTAAAAAAGAAAAGCACGCATGCATCATAAAGAAGAGATCTGCATCTCTTCGTCTTGGTCGTCATACTCTGTCAGAGTAGTCGTGATAGGTATGTTGGTGGTGACTTTAATCAGACGCAGCCATCAATCCCTCACGGCTGCCTTCTTCGTGCATTCATTCATATAGGTGGTATGCAGAATTATTTCCACCTATGGACATCCATTTCTAACGGATGATCTTGGGTTTCATCGGGTGGTATTCGGGTGTGCTTGCTCGTTTGCCCCCCTAGCTCGTAAAACTGTATTTAAAATAAATTTCAGTTTGATAAGGATTTGAAAATCTTTAGCTTAAAATTATGGCGTTCTAGTCAATGAGCCAAATATTCGTTACGAACGTTATTATAATAATTATGATGATAACTTTTCGAAAACAAAAGTTTTGAGCATTAATTAAAAATCTTTAAATCACTTGTGAAGTTTATGTTAAATAAAATTCACCAAATATAATTAAATTCTAAGTTCGATGGATAATTTAGGGTAAAATGTATTTATTGAAACGTAATCATCAAACTTTATTATGAAACTAATTATATACTTATATATTATATGAAACTAATAATAATATAATACTATTGGTTTCTTTCATTAACCGAGTTTCTTGGCAGAGACGCTATAACCCTAAATTGAGCAAACTGAAGTTTTCGTGGGGTTTCGTATTTAATTGTAAGGATATTAAAACGCCATTACCATATTATATTTGCTCAAGAGTTTTGGTATTCCAAATTTAATTAGCTGAAGTTTGGAATATAATGAGGTTATTAGCAGCCTTTTAAATCGTATAATTAATAATGTATTAATTTTTTATAAACAATAATACAAATTCGCAAGGAACTTCACTGTTGGGTTTATTAAATTCGCTTGTTGAATTTTAAACTACGCACAAGAAAAATTAAATCCTCATCACAAAAGTAAACAGCTGAAGGCTAATTAAACAACTTACTTATTTTTAAGGCGTAATTAAACTTGTACAGCCACTCAACCCACGATAATAAAAACTTAAGATGAATTTCTTCCACCTATCCAGAATTTTCCATTGTTAAAGCTCGCCTGGTAGAAACTGGATGCGTGTAGCCGAAAATCGGGCTAGGTGGCGCTCCATGTGGGAGGCCTATATCCAGCAGTGGACTGCCGCAGACTGTTGATGGTGATGAAAGCTCGCCTCCTCATGTTTTTGTGCATGTGTCACAACACAGTGACGCCTCTGTTGAACGTCTTGTGGTACAGGGTAAGTTTGAAGGGAAGGACGCGCGGTAGAACACAATGTCGTTGGATAGACCAAAAAGGCCGCGTTTAACGGTCCTGAAGGAACGAAGATATCAGTTTACGAAGAATGACTCTGAAAATGAGACTGAAGACTGATTCAGAAACGAGCTACCACCACCCGTAGTGAAAAGATTACGAAGAAGAACCCAGAAATGGGTCTGAAAATAATATAATTCATTCCTAAGAAAAAGCAGATGCATACATACTCACACATTCATACATGTGTGTACATATAAACGCCTAACGTTTCAAATAATTATAAGAATTCATTGTATAGTATTTATTGGCCTTGTTTTTATGTAAATTGTATTTTAAAAACGCTGTAAGATTAATTAAGTAAATAAATAAAAAAACAAAATCGAAAAACTTTCTTTCTTAATATAAAAAATAATACTTAGTGCATACATACATATCGTCACGCCTGTTTCCCGTAGGGGTAGGCAGAGACCACAGAAAGGATAAATATACAACTAAGCATTTCAGAAATAAAGAAAAATCTTTTTGTTCAAGTTAACAATAATTCTTCAGCGAGTTGAAAGTTGGTCTTTTCCTTTGAATAATGGAAAAAACATTTCCAATGGCAGCAACAAGTGGAAACAATTGTATCGGCTGTGAAATAAAGTACTAACAACAATTGATACAACGGGCTTTCAGAGAAATGCCACGGCAATACGCAACAATTTTTCTTTGAATCGTACCAGCGTAAACTTCGCGAGAATTTAATACGAAATAAAAGATGTTGACGGTAGACGTACCTAAATGGAAACGGGCTTCCTTCGTGTTTTGGTAAATTGTTCGAATTCAAATCGTTTGTTTGCGTTTATGTTCTGTTTGGCCGTTCGTCAGGTCTTGTCTCGGTACGGCTCAATCGATTTTCTCAAGGAAATATAGTACAATGTAGTAAGAAATAGTTCAGGCTACTTTTTATTTGCATGTGAATTGAATGTGAATGTTGTGAGGAGTTATTAAATCTCCTCTCAGCCGCACAGTTCCACCACCGCACTATGAGTGCCACAAAAATAGGTTCCATCCACAACATCACCTGGATTGCTGGCAGTCAACCATCGTGAGAATTAGTCGAAGTTTTCTTTTTTTATGGGATAGGAAGGCAAACGAGCAGGCGTGTCACCTGATGGAATGCAATCAACGCCGCTCATACTTTCGCAGTGCCATAAGCAGTGCAGAAGCGTAGATGACCTTTAAGGAAAGTGTTATTATGGGAGTGGGAATAGGACGGGGAGAGGGAGGGATATAAGGAAGGGGGAGGGTGTTGGGCCTCCGGAACTCGGCCGCTCACCGTACGAAGCTTACACACGTAACGAACTTACTCACCGTACGAAGGTTCTACAACTCTAATTCCGCCACGACCTATGCAAACGTGGAACAACTCCGGAGGCTTTACAAGTGTGTTATCGGGCATTGGTGAGCGCAAACGCACCTCTATAGTTATATACATAAAATTATAGCCACGCAAATTTCGTTAGCTCGGCTTGACTGTAATCAGTGCAAGTAGATTAGGTTTATTAATCAAATGTTTGAGAATTAGATAAATAAATCTGTGCAAGCATTAAAAAGCGTGGGTATAGTTACAAGCAAAAGTTTGTTCAAATTTACTTACCGCCATTTATCCGTTACGGGCTAAATCGTAAGCGTCTTATCTATGTACCGAGAGAATCATTTAATCCTATAAAGGCCGAACAATGTCATGTTTGGGGCAAATATTGTTTCACGGTGTACAAAGGAAGGTCAATCGGGCGTAGCGAAATGTAAAGAGCACGTATGCTACCGACTAATACGAAAGTGTCTGTAGATAAGAGGCGACAATCTTCTTATGTCTGCTAATGTAGTTTCCATTATTAACGATTCTTGAAGTCGATTACTGAGAACCAAATAGAATATATATTTTTTAAATATAGTAGAATGAAAATTATAAAATGTTATTTGTTATAAATCAAAGAAAAATATGCATTGGTTATATCTACACATGCGACGATAGAAAATCTCTTAGATTTCGGCTATGAATTTAACGAAGGCACTTTTTTACAGTCTGGAGAAATTATTATGAATATCTAACCTGTAACTAAATGCTGTTATTATCCTACAGAACCAAAACATTAAATACACACAATTGTATCCAAAGACCCAAACACTAGGTTTTAGATAGGCTCAAAGTTCACATAATCTAAACCTTAAGCCAAGTGATATTGAACGGTTTATTTGAAAAGACCGGATTTTTATAGTGCTACAGCCACGCTGCAGACGAATATTTTGTCAAGAATGGCATAATATTTGTCTGTGATTCAAATTATTTACAGTCCATATATGTATTTTTTACTGTGGGTACAAGCCTTTCCATTTCTGAAGGAATTAACATTTACCGAACGCGCATTTTCCAGACTGATTGGCGGGGTACCCAGACTCGGAATAAATATTATATAATTATAAGCGGTAGTTTCACCACTAAGCCAATTATAAAGTATTAACTTTACTATTAAAACGTTTTATTGTTAACGTCTAGAGGAGTTTTAAGGATATTAAATTGCCGTAAGTACGTACGCATCGGTGCTCTCAATCAACCTGCCTTGGAGAAGACTTACGTATGTTCAGACATACGTAAGTCTTCTCCAAGGCTGATATGATAGCTCTATTTTAATTCACGCTTTCTATCTTCTGCCAGGTGCTTGTCACATCTCATCACTTTATCCGGAGAGAATTACAGCGACCAAACGGACGTTGTTCTCCAATCCAAACTACGTTTCTAAAGACACAGGCTTGATCCATCCAGGGCAGATCTTCACACAAGGCAATTGATTTTACGAAGAAAAATACCAGTAATGCAAAGGTTATAAAACTTTTCTTTTCAAAATATTATAAGAATTCTTGGTAAAAATTCCAACTTAGCTAATAATGCACGTGTTTGCTAGGTTATAAAATGATTCACCTCTATATTCATATGGAGGATTTGAATCCAAAAAGTCAGATCGTAAACGTGACCAACTGAGCTATGTTGCTTGATTGATTTATTGTGATTCATTGATATTAAAAACCAATGTACTAATGTTCAGAAAAATGGTTCATTTATTTTAACAGCAGGTAGTTTTGAATCAACGAACTCTAGTAAGCTCAATCCTTACCAATCTGGTTATTGCCACCTTAAACTTCACGTTGAATTCATAGAGAACCGTAGCCAAATGGGAAACTAAACCATACCTTGTTTCGTAAGTACAGTTTTGTTTGATTAAACTCCGAAACGCATGGATGCGTTCCGTTATTACAAACATAACGGAGGAATTTAACTACGAAATTTGAATCTGCTTTCCATAAACCGCTTTATGTAGAGAGACATAACGATTATATTTAAAAAAAAATACATAAAAATATTTATAAAGCTGCGTTTTCACAATCTGATTAGATAATTAAAATGGTATAAAATCCATGTTGTTTATTTATATCGTGATATATGTTAGTGTTAGCTCTGTTTGAAGATTCTATTTAGTTTATTTTTTTGATTGAACTGAATGAAACAGATACGGAAGTAGTTTAGTTTTGACCGTTTCGTTACAGGTGCCGGTTAAAGTCGGCGTTTGCGCGACGACATTTGTGTACGGGTAGGGACTGTAATTGGAGTTCGTGTGACGATCTGTGTATCATCATCATCATCATCATCAATGACAGGGTTTCCCTAAGCTACGACGCAGCTAATCCGATTTTCCAATTTAATCATTCGGTTGTCTCCAGCAGCTTTATCTGGCTGAGGGGCTTTCTACACAACGTTACGTAGAGCCGTAGTCTTCAATCAAGAATTCGTCTACATACATCATTAGGGATAAAAAAAATTAAATAATAAAATTTGTACCTAATGATGTATGTAGACGACAGAGATACTTGATGAAGTCACGCGATAAGTCTATCTTTTTTAGTATTAGACTTGTAATGAGTCTTGTAGAGATGTAAAAAAGATTCTTTAGAATGACAACTCTAAGGAATTAGACTTGTCATTCTAAAGAATTAGACTTGTCATTCTAAGGAATTAGACTTGTCATTTTAAAGAATCTTTTCACATGCACGGATCGGAAAACTAATTTTTGTTTCGCCCGTCGTTTAAAGCCAAAACCCACGGCTCAAATCAGGTAATAACCACTGAAACAAGCGATCTTCTATAATATGTGATTCACAAATTAATATAGCAAGCAGAAATAGCTCAGATGTTAAAGATTGTGTTTATTATGATCTGGGGTCGTGGGTTCGGATGTGAACCATGTTTTTATGCAAAAGCTTAGTAGGAAAGGTTAAAATAAATTATAGGAATATCAAAACATTGGTTGTCTTAAAAAAAATTCTGATGCGAGAAAAATCTGGAAAATTGTACTATTTAAAACATAAGTAGTTGTATCACAAATTGCTCATATAATTGGAACGGGAGTTGTAACAACATGATCCGGCATTTTTTACTAAACTGTAATTTGCTCTAATAAAAATAATAGTTTATACAAGGGCCAATAATGTTGATAGACACAAACAGTCTTGCAAAAATAATAATTTAATATAATGTTTACGTTTGGGGTGTGCTGTATAATATTTCTATTTCTCTGTTACATCTATTTGTGTTAAAAAATAAGCTTTTATATTTTTCAAAGACTGGCAACACTTCTGCAAAACTTTTGGTTTGAGATAGGGGGATCTCAAACCAAAACTCATCTCCCTCATCAAACGCCACCTCCTATAGATTGTATCATGGGATGCAATCACGCTTTCCACCAGGTGACTATTTTCTACGAGGACTATGAGGTTATTTTCCTGTCTATCCAATGACAAATTCTCTTGTATTTCCTTCCATTATCTCCCATTATCGAAAATATATTTTAAAGTCAAGCAACACATCTATTATTCTCTCGGTATGGTATATCCATGGGCGCGCGTTGATTGCTTTCCATCAGTTGACACGCCTGCTCGTTTGACTTCCTATCCCATAAAAAATTCAATAAAGTGATCTGTTTTTGTTTACAATCTCAGCCTGCTCGTTTGCCTCCCTATACCATATAAGAGTTTATAAATTTCAAGTTTTTTAAAAAATTTTAAAAAACTTGATTTAATATTAATATAATATATTTTTTAAAAAAAATTCAATTATAGCCGTGTATGTAATATATATAGATCAAAGTGTTTACAAAGTTCAATTGCTTCGTGCGGTCATTTAGTGCGTCGCTGGTCTTTATAAAGTCGTATGACTCTTATAAGGTCGTGTAGCCATAACGCTCGAAGCGCGTGTCGGAATGAGGTGGTGTGTCGGAAGTAAGTGGACGTTACAAGTCACGTTCACTCGCTCTAATAGTAGAGTGAACGCGTGTTATCTTAACTAATAACATGCTGAACGACACACACTATGTGTATCTTGGATCTCATGGTGCATAAAAGTGGTGAGATAAAACCTGAACGTTTTTCGATTTGGTTGCGGTTATTTTTTTACATGCAAGAGGTGACAATATATTTTTATTTACACGAGGATATCAATTACTAATACGCTCTTATTTTATTATAGTCATCTTTATATATTACACAGCAGCCCACCTGCAGCGGCCCCTCTAACCTACGCGAGCGTTTCGGGCTTCTGCCAAATTTCAGCGAAATCCGCCCATAAATGAAGATTTTAGCTTTGTATAGCGGCCATCTTGTTTCCCCCATTTTGGATTTTTTTTCTCCAAGTTTAAGAATTCAGTAACACACTGTATTTTAAAATGAAATAAAAATACAACTCGAGTCCCTCACCAGCAAAGTCATGGGACGATTCAGAAGCAAATTTCCATAACACCTCAATTACCCTTCGATTATAATCCCCTGACGTTTCAATTAATAGGCCCATACATGGAAGATAAGATCAAACTAGATTTAAAACTAGTTAAACGAGAGACAATGTACTCGGAGACGTTCTGTGGTTATTCCTGTGGGGATTTAAACGATGCGCACTTTACATTGAAGGCTCCACATGAATATTCATGGCCGCGGTTAATTCCAGCGTTGCATGTACGCCATGACGTCGGATGATCTAAGTTAACGACGGTTGCATTAATATGGACGCTGCCGGGCTTTACTTGACTCGTATTGCAATTTCTATAGTGGCTCACATTTAAATAGGTGTACATGTGTTTAATATAACGACCAGTGTTAAATGATCTGTAATCCCTGGAGCTGCTGTTTTGATTGACGTAAAACAATCCGCAACTAAATATTTAATAATCAACAGGTACTTCATGTTTATAAATAGCCAGAGGCAATCAGTTGAAAGGTACATAATATCGTTTTACCCCTTATATTACCATCGATAACTGGTATTTCTTGAGAAACGACAGTCTAGTCTGGCGAACCCTTGTAACTTGGATATTTAATTAAAAAACAAAAACGCTTCCACTAACAGCCCATCCATAAATGACTCCACATGAACTCCATGATTTTGGACCTCGCGGTTTTGTCAGACGTGAAGTTGAAGTTTAGAGTTTTGGCTCTTTAAATTTATGCATGTAGTACCAAAAAGGTTAAAACTCATTTCTCTCTCTCTTGTCACTTGATGTCATACTTTGTTGACACCCTTAACATGTGACGTAATTTATTGATGGCCCCTCAAGATTTCCTGTACCATGAGTGCCATTATAAACACAAATGACAAGGACAAACATTAAAACTTAGAAGACATACGAGTATATTAATCGAATAAATAAAATGTGGAAATCGAACCCATGACTTTTCGCTCAAGAAGCAAACATCGCCACTAGGATGTACCAATAATCATCCTTTACAACGTAAAGCTGACATTTTAAAAAATATAATAATCATCAGGTTAGAAATAACATATCCTAACAAATAAGCCAAGCTACCTAAATTTTTATTAATAATCAGCGGGCTTGGCAAACGTTGTGCTGCCATCGAAATAAAAAAACGTAGAAACCGATCGAAGCGCCATTTATCGAGTCTAAAAAAGACCCATTTAAATACACAAAAAATTTCATCAAATGCGTTCGAGCCGTCTAGGAAACACAGGAATAACACTTTTTTTTATATAACTTTATTCTGATAATTATTACTTAGTTTCGTATAATCAGCATAAAGATCGGAAAATCCAACTCCCATTTCTTTTCTTGATGTCTTCTTTTCTCCTTGCTCCTCGCCCTAGGGAGAGGGAAAACAATAAGTTTTCCCTCTCCCTATTCTTCACATCTTACTCTAAAGCAGGCATTGCATTTGCATTGACCTTAGTGTTGTGGTTGTGAATGTCCATGGACAGAAGCAATAAAAGAAGAAGAAAAAAAACGATATTGCTTAAGGCGCGATAAAGCTCCAGCAGTTTAATTCACAAATAGCTATCAAATTTATAATACAACAAGCCAGATTTAAAATAATTCACATTGCGCAGTAAATCAAACGAGATTAGGCAGAGCAGCCCAATTTCGAGGCGAGACTGTTTTTTGGCTAGCCTTTTACATGACACGCCAAGTCTAAAGCACAGGCCACACACGGGACACAGCTTCGCTTAAGCTCCGCTAATATCAATATCAATGAAGCTTAAGGAGCTAAACGAAGTGGATTTACGTTGGTAATTAAGGCCAATGAAAGATTTAATGAATGAATATATATATTAGATACTCTGTCACGCGTACGTACTCCTGTGCGAGAGGCGGAAAACTTTTCTTCTTGCCTCTTCTTTCCGTTCGATTCTCCATTTCGATAGCTTGTATAATTTGCATCGCTAGCTTTCTTATAATAATAAAATCGTATAACTTTGTAATTCGGTGTGAATCGAAGTATGAAAATACGCGGTAGCTACATGAGCGAAGCTAAGCAAACTTCACATCGACATCGTATAGCATTGTAGTTCGTGGTGTGAACCGAAGTATGAAAATACGCGGTAGCTACATGAGCGAAGCTAAACAAACTTCACGTCGATATCGTATAGTTTTGTAGTTCGTGGTGTGAACCGAAGTATGAACATACGCGGTAGCTACATGAGCGAAGCTAATCAAACTTCACATGAACATCGTATAGCTTTGTAGTTCGTGGTGTGAACCGAAGTATGAAAATACGCGGTAGCTACATGAGCGAAGCTAAACAAACTTCACATCGACATCGCAAGTTTTGTAGTTCGTGGTGTGAACCGAAGTATGAACATACGCGGTAGCTACATAAGCGAAGCTAATCAAACTTCACATCAACATCGTATAGCTTTGTAGTTCGTGGTGTGAACGAAGTATGAAAATACGCGGTAGCTACATAAGCGAAGCTAAACAAACTTCGTTTCACTTCGTTCCTTGTGTGGCCTGGGCTTAATTCGATTTATAGTGTTGAAATAAATGAATTTGGAAATGTTGCGTGTTCACTGCGAACGAGAGTGATTACGTCGAAGTGTCAGACACGCAAACAGAACTTTGTTTACAAATTCCCCGCGTCTACAGTTTACAGAGTTTAATGGTGCGGAATTTTTAAGTAACGGGCTTAGATGAAGTGTAAGTAAAGCTGTAAGTATATTTATTTTGGGCCAGTTATTATTACGTAATTAATTTGACTTTGTACACGTTCATAAAGTAAAAAGTAAAACATAATTTCCGTAAGGAACCTAATTTTTTCCTGAAGAATACGTAAACCGCATTTATACTATGAGATAGGAAGGCAAATATTCAAGCGAGTCGCCTGATGATAACGTCGCCTTTGGATATTTACAACACCTGGATATAATTGTTGCTAGCCTTTGAGAAGTGTGTAAGTTTAATTGATGGTGTCAGGCGTTACTTTGCTAAAATACATTATAAAGATGGACTTACTTTGACTAAAATCCGTCAACACAAATCAGAAAATAACTCACACACGCAAACCTACGGTTGTTTTCGAATAGTCTAATACACCTGAGGATAGTCGTGTCGAAGCGAAACACTTGGTGTTTGTAATGAAAAGTGGTATCATGTGTTTAGTCTAAGGCTCACCGACTTCATTGGCTGAGCCACGTTGAAAGGATGGGGGAAGATCGCGCTGTCAAGAGAGCGTATGTGGGTCGCCCAACTGGACGACGTCTTATGGGGCGCCCCAGGTACCGCTGGAGAGACATGGTGGAGGATGACTTGGGTAACCTTCAAATCTGCAACTGACAGGAGGTGGCGCAGGACAGGGTACGGTGGCGTAAGATCTGTTCGGAGGCCAAGATCTATTTTGGGTCGCTACGCCAACAAAGTTAGTTATGTGTTTGATGTTGTCAAGGTTGGTGAACATGGCGGTGTATTGGAGAATTCGCTGACGGCCGTTTCTCTGTAATTAATTCTCCATACACTGCTTCACAAACTTCCTCGCAAACCATGACCACTGAAAGTGGAAGGAATTCTAAATCATGCCTCTTTTTTATAAATCTGTTGTAAAAACTTCAAGACTGACTTCTAAGGAGCTTTAGGGCTGGGCTACTAGCTTCGTTACTGTACGGAGATCCAACATCTGTGTCCTTCATTTCTTCCTACCGCAAGGGTTGTGGGAAGGTAAAGGATAGGAATGACTTTTCCACTCCTATTAGTACATAATAGGAGTGAAAAAGTCATTCCTATAATCCATAAGGGTTGTACAAACCCTTACTTTACCCTAAAGCGTGTGTAGTGTACGCATCATTCATTGTGGTTTTGAAGCAGTCTGTTATAATGTAGATCTACTTGTCTCCGGTAATATGTGATCAACAGGAACTACAGCGCGTAATGTTCCGTAATTATTAAGGGGTGTCGTAAATGTCGATGGGTGGGGTGATTAATCACCATCAGGTGACCCCAAGTGGGTCACCTCCTTGACCTATCTCTCCATAAAAAAGTAACAAAAATATTTTGTATTAACAACCACAATGTTTCTTTGATACATCGTTACTATCATCAACAATGTATACAGAATCGTTTTATTATGGGCCATAAAAGAGATTTTAACACCGGCAGTTCGAGATACGAATAAATGTTATAAAACTGTCTTAAGATATTTACATAGTCACTTGTAGCAATACAGGCCGTAACCACTTCCTTGCAAATTTTGGGCAAAACATCAATAATTAACATGTTTATTAGAATTATAGATGCGGTCATTGAAAAAAAAATTTGTTACTTTTTTGATATTAGTGAATTATTTAGATAGAAATATTAGATACAAGAATTAGTGTTAAATATTGTAAGGTTATTGTTTGTGCTAGGATGCGGTTTACATGAATACTCCAATGATACGAACTCACATACATACATATCGTCACACCTGTCTCCCGTGGGGGTAGGAAGAGGACAGATCTCCATCTGCTACGATCTCGGCGTGACGGTAGGAGGACGGTATATACGTATATATTAGTTATTTTAATAGTTAACATTACAGTTCGATGTTCATACTCGTATATTCCGATTTCAGAATCTAGATTTGTTAAGTGCATTGCATGACAACTTATGTGTATATAACTTGCAACCATACCAATGACGTCACCACTAGATAAACTGGTTATATCGCATCTAGAATGGTGTTTGATTTATAAATAATAAAGTGTGCATGATGTAAAGATTGTTGTTTTTATAAAAAAACAAGTGTCGGTGTGCAGAACGCGCTTTCGCGAACATAGTTCGGGACGTCTTCCAGCTAAATGGAAGGACGGTTTACGCAGGGCAGCTGACAGAAATTGGATGTGTGTAGACGAACATTGGTCTAGGTGGTGCGCCTTGAAGCCTGAGGTCCAAAAGAAGGCTGTCGCAGATTAAACATGATGATGAGAAGGACAGAAACATCGTGGAAACAGACTCGCATAACTATAGAGGACATATTAAAAAAATTGAAGGTATTATAGTATACGATAAACCCAACTAACTGCGTCACCAACAATAGAGAAATAATACGCACTTATTACATATGGAAATATATCTGTTATTTTATAGTACTGAAACTCTTGACAGTTTCAGATAAAAAGTTTTACGTTTGAATATAACTCAAAAAATGAAAACATTTTTTAGCTTTTTTTTCACTAATAACTGGTTTTGTGATTTATCAACTTAACCGTTAAAAATTACTATTACATGAAATTAATTAAGTTTTGGAGCAGAAAAGTAAACGAGAGCTCCTTAGGCTTTCAAATTGCCGGATTTTTACTTCGCAGGGATTAGCTCTATTCGAGGGCGCCGAGAAAATTCCCACTTCAAAATATTCTTAAGGTATTTTCAAGTCAAGTGAAATCTTTGATTTCGTCGAAATTAGTTTTAGGAACCGAGTCTATTTCAATTTTCTTGAAAATACGTTCATTATATAGACGGAATTCATTCGTCCTCCCACTTGAACATAGATACGGATAACTTAATTGACATTACGTTTTTATTACGTTTATAAATTTATTCGAGGACCAATAAATCGCAGACAAAGCCTAGTGTCGGCTTTTTATATCCAGATAAATATTCATCCTATATTAGAACAATATTTTTTAAAAAAATAATTATATTAAAACCCCAATACAGTGGACCTGCGATAGTCCGGACCCTGTCTAATCCGGCGCCTCCTGTAGTCCGACACGCCTATCACTGTTGATTCTACAAAAAAATTTGACCAATTCTTACTATTTTAATGCATGGATTCGACAGGTTGTAACTTGTACGCACCTTTTTGTAAGTTCTAAAGCACTGATGATGTTATTTTTAAAATAAAATATTGTATTAGCTCTCCATTGTGATGTTTACTTTACTAGATTCCACATTCATATTATATATATATATATATATATATATATATATATATATATATATATATATATATATATATATATATATATAATATGTAGTATAATTCGAAGTTCAAATAAATTCTTTGATTCGTAATTTTACGGATTACAAGGTACTCTTATTCAAAAATCCCGGACTACATATTATATAATCCGACAAATACGATAATCCGACATCGCCCTGCAAAACCTTTGTCGGATAACCGAGGTCCACTGTTCCTCTGATCCTCAAGAAATGGGGAGGCCCGTGTCCAGTAGTGGGACACGAGGACTAAGGAAAAAAGAAATCAAGACTCAAAACGTGTTTTGTTTGTCTGCCTGTTCATCCGATGTGATTTCGGAAACGACTGAACCGATTTTGAAGAGACTCACGACAGAGGAATTTGTAACTTTTTTGACACCCCTTCCCTACGGGAAAAATGGGGTGGCGCGATTATAAGCAAGTTTGTTCTACGTATATGTTACGCCCTTGACAAAGCGTTCGTGACCCTGATTTAGATTTTTTCAGAGGGAAAGATGTGTTTTGCTTCACAATGCTTCACCAATTTTTTTTGTTAGCCGTCGTTCTGGTACACGTGACCGCCCACAGATATGTTTTGCAAGGTATGTGCGCATTTAGAAATTACAGCGAGACAAACAATTTCTGTTTATTCATTTAGAAAAAAGTATTACACAAAAACCATTTAATGTTAAAATAGTAATTTTATAAATTATTTAAAAATAAAAAAACGTTTTTTTAGTATAAATTAAAAACTTATTTTAAAGCAAGTATTGACTATTTGAATTATAACCCAATGTTATATTAATAGAATTTCAATTTGCCTAAATGAATTATACAATGCATCCATCGGCTAGGTGCTCACAGTGCTTAGATTAATTTATTCCACTTGTTCTGCATTTACATCACGTTGCAATTCTTGTCATTCCTCCCACGTGAATATATCTGCTTGTGGAACTTACCTCAGTACCAATTAATAAGTAACGCGAAAGCTACCGCGATATCTCCCTGTAATATTAAACATACATTACTAATTTTGTTTTAGCTATATCTTGGCGACCACTTACGTGCATTCTAATGTATATATAATATAACTTCAAATCGTCTCCCAATCTCTTTTCAAATAAGTAGAATTTTCTTCCTAATCTTAGAAGTGCAAAATTCTATGTATAAAAGATTAACCCGTTAACTTTTATCAAAAATACCTACTCAGTGCAATAAAGAAAACTCCATAAACTCCGTACTAATGTTAAGAAAGACAATTTCCTTAATACAATTTTTCCACCAAGGAAGCTGTGAGTATAAGAAAGATAGTCGTGGCGAAGAAGCTATAGAGAACGAAATAGAGGAAAATCATTGAGAAGGCTAAGTTACACAATGGAGTTTAGCTTGGCGCATCAAGTAATTTTAATGAAAATAGCATAATTATAAATATATAAAAGTAGAATTTTTTTCATAGGATGGCAAAAGAGTAGAGGGTTATTTTTTTATGAAAGAGCAAAAGAAAGCAAAAGACGCAAATAGAGAAGAAAGCAAGTCGGACACTTGATGTAAGTAAAAGGCGATTGTAAGTAAAAAACCTTAACACGTTCACGCCGGCGCGAGCCACCGGTGACCCGCACTAAACTGTCTCATCGGGTGGCGCGGGTCACCGGTGGCCCGCACTAACCTGTCCTATCGGGCGGCGCGGGTCACCGGCGGTACGCATTCGATTGTGTTCTGAATTATTAGATTATTAAACCCTGAGAATTAAAATAATGAAAATTTAACGTTTATCCTGTGTCACCGTGGTGACAATTTGCCGAGCTCTGCTGCAGAGCAACAAACAACGCGTATGCAGGTTTGAACAGGCAATAATCACGCGCCGCCAGATGAAGCGCGATGTCAATTTGAGCGCCGCCTCATAGCAAAACAAATGAAAAACGAAGCCCCGGCGTGAACGTGTTCAGGCAAGATGTGAACAATAGTAGAGAAAGAGTTCCTGTTGTTCCCCAGGAATCACCGCACTCTTTTACAAAACACGGTAACATAGAGAAAAATGCTACTACTTAACGCCCATATTTCGTGAAGGTACAATTCTTTCCCGATCAAACAAAATGTATGTAATGGAATAAAAAAAATGCAAGCACATTTTTTTATATTAATCGGTGCATTCAAGTTTATCAGTATTTACTGGTTGATCTTTAGGTGTATAAACATTGTAATGTCAGAGAAACCAGTCGTATCGGAATGTAGAAGAGGAAAACCCTTAAAAAATCAATCTTTACAATAACTTACGTTTAATAATATCTTTGATACATATCATCGACTTTACACATCTGGTTTCTGCATTTGCGCAGACGGTCCCTCGATCTACTCAGAAATCGTTGCATATCGCTTTTATTTTAAGGTTGCAGTTTTTAGGTTTCTTTTACTATTATTGCTGAAAATGCACCAATGCCAAAATCTGAACGTTAGAGCATAGGTTCCCAACGGGGACGGTACTATAGCTGTAGCTGTACTGACGGCGACACACGGGTTTTAGCGGGTTTTTATCTACATTTATAATTAAACTCTTCCAAGTACAATTGATTTATTAATGTATCATTGTACATTTTATATTATTTATAGGCTTAAATATTATTCTAATATTACATTTTATATTCAATTTCAATTTCTTATGTGGGAAAGGTGACATATCTACCGAAAGACGTCAGACGAACTAATCTTTTTGTTTGTATAAAATAATATTTTTTTTATTTTAAATTTTAATAAGAAGTAATATAATAAAAAAAGTTTTTATTATATTCAAATAAAAAGTTTACATTAGTAATAAATTACATTAGTAATAAATTTATCAATTTATTACTACAGTACCACCCCCTAGTGGGCGCTGGAGCTTTTCATGAGGGGTAGTGGGTCCAAATGGGGCTCTTTTTCACGAAAGACCATTTTATATAGTCGTCTAAAATGTTTATGTTATTATTATGATATAAATAAACATTTTTTTCTTGTAAATGTGGTAGTTTATAAAAAGTTAGAGATTAACTGTACTTGTTGTTTTTCTTTCCAGCAAGGAAAAAGACCATCCCATTGGTGCACTTCCCATAAGTGTCATGGTAGCAAACGAGTGGAAGGGGCGCAATGTAGAAAGATAGAAAGAGACGGAGAAGCTTCACTTCACTACCTTATAAGAGGATCTATGATCCTGATCATTCCACCAGGAGTATACGGCCGAGGAGGAAGAATATTTACATTAACGTAAAGTAAAGATAAAAACGTTCATAGAGCACTTAAAATTATTAAGTCTACAGACTATACAGGGATAAAGCGGCGCACTCTAACGGAAGTGCGCAGAACTTTAAACCCTAGACGGTTATGGCATCGTAGAGTCGTTAAATCAACGGACTCGGCAATAAAAACAAGGTCAGGGGAGGCGCCAATTACTCGCAGGAGTAAAGCACTCTCTCATTATAAGTGAAGCGTGCGCGAAGCCGTGAGCGTGAGTTTCAATGTACGAATGGCAACTCCACCCCACTTGTTATTCAACTAAATGTTCAGCATAAAATGGTTTTTATTAAAATAATTATAAAGTTGACCTTACCGTTTATTTAATCTAGTATTAGTTTATACATAACTAACTATAATTGGAAAGCGATAACATTGAGATTATACCGAAACTATTGATATAGTTTCGGAATAATTTCAATGTTCCTTTCAATTTACTGTTTTAATTTAACATACCGTATATTTTAATACGATTTTATTTAAAGCTCACATATGTCCCACTGTTGGGCCTAGGCCTTTCTATTACTGGGTAATAGAAAGGCCTAGGCTAATAACCCACCAAGTAGTAAGGGTATTAACCCACCAAGCTTGTGCAAGGTAGATTGGCGGAGTAATTAGACTAGGAATAAATAACTCTAAGTCATGCAACTTGTGATTATTGACTCTCGAGGCCACTAATTTGATTTTTTACACACACACACACACATATATATATATATATATATATATATATATATATATATATATATATATATATATATATATATATATATATATATATATATATATATATATATATATATATATATATATATATATATATATATATATATATATATATATATATATATTTTTATATATATATATATATATAACATGGATCCATCCATCCATTTACATTAACTAAATATTACCTTCATTGGTGGTCCATGGTAAAACAGAATTTATGTCAAATTGTCCTTAACTATGGCAATCGAAACATCGATATATGTTAATAATGCAATATAATAAGTTATAATTTGATTGAGTACAAATCATGGTTTAATTAATACAAAACACGTGTTGATATGATACAAGAATGGAATAACAATACTTATTAACATTTCAAACCTTGGCCTTATTACTTTTTTAATTAGTCACAATCAATTGAAATTAAATATTTTTTCACAAATATGTAAATCAATGTTGTCATTTTTTATGTCAAATTCATTTTACCCAATATAGGGTACGCACAAAGCTTAAACAAGTGTCATTTTTGAATTCATCAAGGCATTACAGCCGCGGGTGGGCCTTAGGCTGGTTCAGTAAATTTTTCAAATGAGATCTTTGTTTAGGTTTTCCCCTCCAGCCGCTCACACCGATTGCCTTTAAGTCGTCCTCGACTCCATCGAGCCATCTGAGCTTAAGCCTTCTGCGCCTTCTACGACACTTCTAGCCTCATTCATCCGTACCACGTGCCCAGCCCAACGAAGGCGTCCACGCCTTCATTGGGTTGGGCACGTGGCAATTTGTGGCGTTTTGAATTACCGGACCAACTATTAATATATCAACAACTCAATAATAAAATGACAGATCAAAAAACTAAAACAAAACATTTTCACAAAATCCAGTCTACATTAGACATTTGAACACGCAATAAGATTTGATGTTAACCGTTCAGAAATTCCAAATATTGAATTATTGTATTATCATCAGAACCATACACAACTGCCAAATTTTATGAGATGATCCAACAATTAGAAGTTGGTCAAAATAGATTTCTAATATTTTCTTACCTTTGTCTTCTATCATTGACCTAATTATCAAAATTCGTAATTTTTTAAAAATTTTGTCTCACTTTCACTAATTTGTTTTTCACCATCTAATAGATAATCAAAGTGTACATATTGTATTCGGTGGTGTATTCTTTGTATTTAGTTCAAAAAATACCTCTTTTTTCCTTTTACTCAAAATTTGATTAGATGTTAATGCTGGTAGCCTATTGGCTCTAACAGCTTTATCGAATATTGGGCCCAGAATTATATTGTAACTGTATTACACTTATCACAATTATATTATATTGTAACAGAATTAAAATAGACAAGTAAAATATAATTGGGAATCTGCGCAAATCGCAGACTCCATCGGCTCGACGCCGTGTCGGAGGTACGCATATGTGTGTTCCGTTGTCCGTGTGTCATGATGATACGTTAAATGGCCTCCCCATTGGATTGAAGTAACTTTAGTCCCTATTAGTCCCCTAGGCCCTGAGGCCTAGGGGGTGAGAACCGACCGGGTACGTGAGAGAATCTCGTGTAAGCGGCCGGTGTAGAAGTGTTACGTACTACGTGCTCGGCTAGAGCCGGGGTGCGTGTGAGTGTTGGTGTCGTGGGTGGATCCAAATGACGCCGTTTCGTCGTCCTTTTACTCAAAGTAAGAATGGTTTTTTTAACTTCCTGTAAAATTTATTCATATAAACTTAAGTAAATATAAGCGTGTTAATAAATAAACTACCTAAAGAACTGAATTTTGAATGAACTGATTGATGGTTGGCAGTATACTATCGTGTGATTTATATACATACAGTTTTCTTTGTCGTCGCGTCAAAATCACATTTGGAACCTTGGCGAAAAACAACAAGGTACAAACGCTTCAATGGTTTTAAATTAACATTATTACCATAGGACTATGAAATATTGAACATACCTTTTTGTGGATTTTTTAATTGCTCATTTTGCAATAGTTCGTTCATTCTCTTATTTCAAACAAACTTTGCACAAATTTGTAGATGTAATTACGAATCCCACAATCAAATTCTAACTAAATAAATTGCATTATATTCAATTAAGCTCAGCCGAACTAATGAAAGTAATAATTAGATATAAGTTTCGTATATTTGGGACCTACAATAACCTACCTCCCTCCTTCAAGTCCAAATAATCAAGTCACGACCGCAAAAGTTTGCTGAAGAAATCAATCAAGCAAGAATAAATATAAGGTTGCTATTGCGAAGGGCTGGCTGGCGACAGTTTTAGTAAAAGTGGAATACTTATATAATTTTTTTAATTGCTCTACAAGCCATATAGAGAGGTTGGTAATTCGAAACGGACCACGGAGGTAGAAAGCAATCGAAAAATACTGACACAGTTTTTCAATACCAGTTTTAAAGGGCATTATTATCGAAAGGGAAGGCATGGTGATTTTCAAGATGACCTAATTCGCTGTGATATTACCGTTTTTAAAGTCAATGGTCGTGGGTTTATTTCTTCACTGGGGATAAATATTTGTTTGTTCTTTCTTTGCTTTGATGGCAATTAGTTATAACTATTATGCCAGTGTCAAATAAAATACAATAACATCAAATCTTTTGAAATATAACTAGACAGCTTATCACGTTACGTCGTGATAAAATGGTGGCTATTCTACCAAAACTCTCTATGGACTTTTTCAGTCACGTTACGATACACGTATTTATTTCATATCATTTAACTTACACACCTTGATTGAACTATATTGCATAATACGCTACCAAAATTAAACTATATAAATGATAAAATTATATTGTGAAAATAAAATAAAAACACAACGTTACTGATTTAAGTTAGCGGGACATGACCTTTTTATTCTTTCTGTACAAATTGTAGTTAAAAAAGCGGACTTAATGGCGGAACGCATTTTCTGTCAGTCGACTTTTGGGTTGATGGAAAAGATATGTGGAATAAATATATCTATGGTTTACAAATATTTATAATTTTTGGACAGGCATGATGGGTTAATGTCCGTTCTTCCAGAAATAGATAAGTCCGTGCTCAGCATTGGGACATATGTATCATGAAATGAAAAAGAAAAAACGAACAAATATGAGAGGTAAGTTATTGTTTCCGTAGTTAACTCTTATTTTTAATAACAATATAAGTGTATACTTGGCTCAATATATCAAAGATGGCTTAATTGTGTAACTAATGATTTTGTCAAGTTTAAGTAAATGTGTTTTTGGAAAAAAAGAACGTAAATATTTGTAGTCACAAAAACCAACACGTGAAATATTAAAGGGAATTGTATATTGAAATTTGTCGTGTTGCAATTATTGTGTTTAAATTCAACCAGCTAGAACTCCAAGCCTTACAAATTACAATCTCTTGAGTAATTGTGAAAATATGCAACGTGTGACGTGCATTAATTTCTTATTTTAGTTGCAGACAAGGCGGTTGACCTTGCATTTGAATGAACATTTTTGTGAGCATACTACCTACTGTAAATGGCGTGCTGTGTATATCTGTGTCGTTTTTGGATTCACACCGTATCGGCAATAAAATGGCGAAAAAATAGCGCGACTCGGGAACGCGCCACGCTTTCACGTGTAAATAAATGGATTTCTTTTTTTTATTTATTTATAGCTTATGTTTATAAAACTAACGGACAGTAGTAGATAAGAATAATGTTTACTGTATTTTTTTTTGTAAACGCGTCTTACTTTAAGGACGATTTTTTTGAATTTGCTTATCCTAATGATAAATATTTATATATAATATCATTTATGCTTATATAAGACTAAATCATCGTCTACTGTATGACTTTACAGTAGATAATCCTTTAGTCTTACTTACTTCACATCATACAAATATGTTAACACATTGAGGACGGTATGCGCTGAAAAGTGTCTAGCCTCAGTTCCCGCACATTTTTTATTATTATCACTACAACTATCATTTTTTTCATGTCTTTATGTTATCTTTACTTGCAATTACATAATACTGCATCAGATTCCAAAAAACGTGAATTTCCGTCATCCATCGACAACGGTTGAAAAATAAAAGATGGGAATTTCTGTCACCCGCCTTCAACGTGTTTAAATTTGTTAATTTGGTTTTTTATTTATTAAGTCATCTACAGAGTAAGCATTTATACATTACTGAACTGTCACACTGCAGAGTAGACGCCTCACTTTCTTCTTGCCATTGGTCTCTATTTTGTGCTGTTTCCATCCCTGCAGTGGGATCAACGAAATGTGGGCAAAGACCATCTTATAATAAGTTCCAACTCCAAGCGACTACGCGGCAGACCCTAGAAGATATGTCAGGATGAACTGAACTTCCAATGCAGCATTATTACATCATCATCAACAGCCTGCGGCAGTCCACTGCAGGACATAGTCCTCACACACTACTTTTATCGAGACGCGGTCTCCACTCTAGCACTCGTTTGCTCCAACGATTGTCGGATTGCCGACAAACGTGACCAGCCCATTGCCACTTTAAATTGCTAATTCGAAAGGCTATGTCGGTGACTTTAGTTCTCTGGCGGATTTGTTCATTCCGAATCATATCTACCAGAGAAACTTCGAGCACAGCTCTCTCCATAGCATATTATTACATATAAAAACGAATGATGTTAGAAATAGAAAAGAAATTCAATTGATCAGGAAACAAGAGAAGTTCAGAAATACAAACTACACAAAAGAATAGTTTTGCATTAGGAAAGCGAAAAATTGGAATGTCTACCACACATACATGGAGATAGGAGCTATTCTGAATGTAGGCCATTGGTTGTAGGCCATTGCATGCATGGCTTGAGATCGCTGCACGCGAGAAATGCATCGTAATTTTTTAAAAATGTTTTTCCTTTGAATATAAAACGCGGAAAAGCAATTTGTTCTCAGTTTTATTTTTTTAATTTTTTTTCTTTAAAGATTTACTCAATACGAGCCCAACATGAAATGTAGATTAAGATTTTAACATATACATTTAATTTTATTTATTTATTACAGAGCACACCTAAAGCCTAATTATAAAATTAAAAAAGTAAAGCAATCAAAAAACATAAAAATGAAGCTTTAAAAATTAAGAAAACGTAAAGAAAGACTTTTCCCGCCAATTTACACCAGTGAGGTGTTTTGTTGTGTTTTTACTTCATTTTCATAATATTATATTAATTATTATAAGTTATATTGTTTAATTGCGGTGGTGTATTACACAATATAGTTCGATAAAGGCGTATAAGTGAATTGATATCAAATACATGCGTGTATCGTGACTTTTTAAGTTGACTGTAAAAGTCAATAAAAGGTTTTGATAGAATAGTCGACTAGTAATATTTCAAGAGGTTTGATGTTACCGTATTTTACTTGACACTGGCATAATAGTTATAACTAATTGCCATTAAAGAAAAGAAAACATAAAACTAATGGGGTGGTCTTGCTCGAATTGTAGAAATATAATTTAAAAAGTTTTGAAATGAGTCCGAAACAAATAAGAAAATTGTTAGAATGTGTTACACATTCTAACAATTTTCTACCAACATCTTTCAATTGTTGTATTATTACTTTTTTAATTAATAGTATACTATAGTTATTTTGATATATTTCGTGTAATATACGTCAACAAACAATTAGAGGAAAGCCGTAAAAGTATAAATGTTAGTGTTCAATAAAAAAAAAACTAAATAACTATTTAATTTTATTGTCTAATTTTCCAATTGACAGCTTCACAGACTATATATCTAGAGGACTTGTAAATAGCACAGATTACTAATAACAATGCGACCTTGCTCTAAGTAAGTTCAGTTCTTTATGAAGTAATTATTTTACAGCCAACCAGTCTTATAATGTTGGTTTAATATTGGGTAACGGTATTATACCATGCAATGATTAACAGTATTATCATGCTGTTGACACAATTCAGGACATTCCTCAGCCATGATTATATAATGAATCATGGGCTGATTCATGCAGGTTACATACATATATGTATATTAGCTGGCATACGGGCAGGCGTACCAAGTTTATATGAAAATTTGACGTACCCTGTACCAAGTTGCCACCTGTGATTAGCGCCGATGACACCACCGAAAACAATATACATATTATATATTATATAATGGAATAATTATTATATATACGTTAAAAATATTATGAATGCAAATTATAAATTAAAAAAATATGCTATAATATTTCTCGTTAGTAACCTCTTATGTTACTGATAATGCTTATTAATTGATTATATAGCAATAATATTATCGTCAATCAAGTGGGGTAGAATAAAAAATGCTTGCATTAAAAATATAAAGGACATACCTCGTATTATGAAAAAGTTAACGAAAAAACATTACGATGAATTATAAAATAAGTGTTACTCGTGTTTGAGATGAAATAAACTTTAATTTATTTATTTAAAGATACAATAATAACATATTAGAAAACGAACTTATAATGTTATATAAAACAGGTTAGAAAGAAAGAGCATTCGCACTAAAAATCTATACTTTTAGATCTTTATCTGATTTATAGGTAATTCATAATAATGACTGTATATTAAAATATAATAAAAGTCATTAATCTGTCAATCAATTTTTAGGACGATTAGCAATGTTTTGGGTAACTAATAAAATGAGGTCCACACCAATAGTAGAATCAAACTGAAGATCTAAAATTATAAAAGCAATCTTTACTAATAAAACTATTGTTGATTTTAAGTTATTTTTATATGCAACAAAACTATAACTCTTATTTTCTATAAAATGAGCTCTGATTTATTTATTTGTATTATATTAAAATAAAAAAGTGATAAAATAAGATAAATAAAAAGTGCCATCCTAGCTATCAGTATTCATCAACAGCCTGCGGCAATTCATTTCAGGAGATAGGCCTCCAAACAGAAGCGCCACCTATCCCGATCTCTGATTTATTATAGACCTCCCCCAAGAAGCGCTACCTATCCCGATCTTTGGCTTCGTGCATCCAATTTCTGCCAGCCGCCCTGCGCAGATCTTTGCATCATCTAGCTCGTGGGCATCCCAAACTACGTTTGCCGAGATGCTATCTCCACTCCAGCATTCGTCTGCTCCAGTAGTTGTCATTGTCACTTTAGCTTGCTAGTTCGAAAGACTATGTCGGTGACTTTGGTTCTCTGACGGATTTCATCATTCCCAATCATATCTAACAGAGAAAATCTGAATATATATCTCTGAGCGCCTCTGAGCTTGTGAAGCAGACGGACTGTCAGAGTCCACGTTTCGGTGCCATAAGAATCTATGTATTTGTAGGCGATGTACCGGTATAAAATAAAAAAGGTCAATGATCGCTAACTACATATTTCTAATTCTATGAATGTCTCTATTTAAATTCCGATCAATTTCGTTTGTATTGCATGCGCACGCGGCGTTTGCTAGTATTAATTTCACTCAGTTTCGATTTGCAATGCTTATGTCGCAATTCGTTCAACCAGTAAGCATGTGGACATCTAAAGAATTTATAATATGTCAATTGGCTTTGTTTGTAAAGATCTGAAATGCTAAGCCATACTGAGGTGTGATATGGGCAGAGGTCTGAATTTAATATAGTTTATTTCTTTTTCAGTGAGTTTCATCTGGTCAGTTTCAACTTATCATCTGTTTGACGATCCCGTACGGTGGGGTTTTCCCCGAAACATAATTCCATGCACCATATCTCTGTGTAAACAGCTTCTTTCAGCGATATTTACAACCGAAGTAAAATTGGAATTATAAAAAAACAATAGCTTGTTCCTTTTTCAAAGGTCGGCAACGCTACTTCAATGTCTCTAGTATTGCAGATGTCTATGGGCAGAGTTGATTGTTGTCTTTTTCCCGAAGCATATTTCCATGCAGCATCTCTCTGTTTAAACAGCTACTTTCAGCGATATTTACAACCGAAGTAATATTTGAATTATCAAAAAACAAGCCTGTAACTTTTTTAAAGGTCGGCAATGTTTCTGCAATGTCTCTAGTATTGCAGATGTCTATGGGCAGAGTTGATTGTTGTCTTTTTCCCGAAGCATATTTCCATGCAGCATCTCTCCGTTTAAACAGCTACTTTCAGCGATATTTACAACCGAAGTAATATTTGAATTATCAAAAAACAAGCCTGTAACTTTTTTAAAGGTCGGCAATGTTTCTGCAATGTCTCTAGTATTGCAGATGTCTATGGGCAGAGTTGATTGGTGCCTTTTTCTCGAAGCATATTTCTATGCAGCATCTCTCTGTTTTTCAGCGATTTTTACAACCGAAGTAATATTTGAATTATCAAAAAACAAGCCTGTACCTTTTTCAAAGGTCGGCAACGTTTCTGCAATGTCTCTAGTATTGCAGATGTCTATGGGCAGAGTTGATTGGTGCCTTTTTCTCGAAGCATATTTCTATGCAGCATCTCTCTGTTTAAACAGCTACTTTCAGCGATTTTTACAACCGAAGTAATATTTGAATTATCAAAAAACAAGCCTGTAACTTTTTTAAAGGTCGGCAATGTTTCTGCAATGTCTCTAGTATTGCAGATGTCTATGGGCAGAGTTGATTGTTGTCTTTTTCCCGAAGCATATTTCCATGCAGCATCTCTCCGTTTAAACAGCTACTTTCAGCGATATTTACAACCGAAGTAATATTTGAATTATCAAAAAACAAGCCTGTAACTTTTTTAAAGGTCGGCAATGTTTCTGCAATGTCTCTAGTATTGCAGATGTCTATGGGCAGAGTTGATTGTTGTCTTTTTCCCGAAGCATATTTCCATGCAGCATCTCTCCGTTTAAACAGCTACTTTCAGCGATATTTACAACCGAAGTAATATTTGAATTATCAAAAAACAAGCCTGTAACTTTTTTAAAGGTCGGCAATGTTTCTGCAATGTCTCTAGTATTGCAGATGTCTATGGGCAGAGTTGATTGGCGCCTTTTTCTCGAAGCATATTTCCATGCAACATATCTCCGTTTAAACAGCCTCTTTCAGCGACATTTACAACCGAAGTATTATTGGAATTATCAAAAAACAAGCCTGTACCTTTTTCAAAGGTCGGCAACGTTTCTGCAATGTCTCTAGTATTGCAGATGTCTATGGGCAGAGTTGATTATTGCCTTTTTCTCGAAGCATATTTCTATGCAGCATCTCTCTGTTTAACCAGCTACTTTCAGCGGTATATCAGAATCGATACGATATTTGAATCTTGAATGAACATGGATATGGTATACCTTTCTCAGAGGCCAGCAACACTCGCGCAATGCTTTTGGTATTACAGATGTCTATGGGCAGAGTTGATTGTTTTCAAGCAGGCAACATGATTGCCCGAATGCCTTCCTATTCCATAAAAAATAATTATTTAATATCATAACATTAACAATTATTTAATATCACTACCTCTCCGTGGAAACAGTTATTTTCAGTGGTAGTTCCAAGCCGATACGATATTTGAATCTTCAAAAAAATCAAGCCAATGATATATCTTTCTCATAGGCCAGCAATGCTTTTGCATCTAGTGTTGAAGATAGTTTGTTGGCCTCTTATCGCATAAAAAAATATTTAATATCCCACCACCTCTTAGGATCAACACCTAATTTAAATTATTTACTGAGCATTACTAGAGGTTTACGGATTACTATGTAATTTTTTTCTGTGGTATTATTTAATGCACGAATGGCTAATCTAAACCGGGGAAGTACCATATCTTCACAGTATATTTGTGTTTAGTGGTAGTATTCTATTTCGTACGTTGAGTGTAGGATTCCGGAGGTTTCAAATCCTTTCTCTTTTGTTTACTTGCTTCTTTCGTTGGCTTTATTTTTTACAGATGCCTTATAGATCCCCTTTGGTTTTGCAGATGTCAATGAGCATCGGTGATTACCCACCACCAGGTGACTCGCTTGTTCGTTTGCCTGTCTCCTTCATAAAATAATAATAGTAAAAAAAACAGAAGTTCGTTTCGGATGGTACTCAACTCACTACGCCAGTGGAAAGTTAACACACGCTGGTCGTTGGTTTGTTTAAGAAATCACTTCCATGTAACGGTATTTGAAAACTGGTTTGTATTGTCATGCTATGCGTTGCGCCGTGATTTTTCTCATCGCTAACCATTCTATTAAAATAGTTCATGTTTGATGAACTATTCCGTTTAATTTCTGGAGAGACCTACGACTTAAACTTTTAGTCTAGGGGGGTCTATTATATATAAATATTTACGGTATGACACAAAGCGAAATCTCGCGAAGACGCAGAGCGCGTATATTAGACAGAGACGAGAGAAATGAAACTGGGAGGACGGAAGCATTGTAACTGACATGGCAGCATTGCGTTACGCTACCGCAATGTTCATGTGGCCTCACTCTTAGGGTAAGGATATCAATAAAGGAGAAGAAGTAATAGGAGGGAAAGTAGGAACGAAGGGGAGGGGAACGGAGTGAGGCAACAGTGACATAAAAATACTATTAATAATAAAAATGTGGTACTTCAAAAGTTGAAAAAAAAAATTGCTGTTCATTAATTATTATAAAGGCAAATAACAAAGTTCGCGGTCATCATAGGTCCTATCTTGTTAAAGATCATTTATTATTATATTATTTTACGTCACCTAACCGGTTTTTAATCATATTATTAATATAAACATAATGCAACAAGAGAGTCAATACTTCACGAGTCGTTTTTTCTCTGGTAATTGACACCTTACCAACATTGTATAATTAATTTTCATTAAATGATAAGATATTATAAATAGTTATAAGATACATTTTTGTGCATGTTTTAAAAACTACAATTAATAAAATATATATATATATATATATATATATATATATATATATATATATATATATATATATATATATATATATATATATATATATATATATATATATATATATATATATATATATATATATATATATATATATATATATATATATATATATATATATATATATATATATATATATATATATATATATATATATTGGTTATTGTGACATTTTTTCACATAAACATAATATATAAAAACATTAGTTCATACTGATTAATATACTCCTATATTATTATGGATTTTATGATTAATAGAAAATTAAAATATTTCATCACCATACAACCTGTTGCAGTTCACTGCTGGACATAGTCCTCCTTTTTTATGGGATAGGAGGGCAACGCGCAGGCGTCACTTGATGGAAAGCAATCAACGTCAGCCCATAGTAATTTGCCCCCTTAAATTTCAATGGATTTGCCGTCATCCCCACGCTTAGCGTGCGGATTGTAGATCGCAGATGGTTTTTATTGCTCAAGTCGTTGCTTTTCACTTACTGGTATTTTTCGCATAGTCGCTTCTTACGAAATTTACGAGAAGAAATGAAATGGAGGAAATTCTAAGAAGGATACGCAATATTGTCCATAAACAAATATTTATAAATATAAAACGTCATGTTACAAAAATTTTTCATTTATCACAAGTTTCAAAATGGCCTTAAAAATATTTGATTAAGTACCTAAACTACACAATTATATTATCTTGTGTAAATTTATTTCGAAGACAGACTAATGGAGTCGATACAGACATTTCTAAATTGCCGCGGATTATACAATGGCAGTTACCTTCAGCGGTATTTCCGAACAGATACGATATGGGAACCTTTAAGAAAATAAGCCTACAACATACCTTAAAGGCCAGCAACGTTTTCGTAATACATATGGTGTCGCGTATGGCGATATATTTGCTCGTTTGCCCTATCTCATAAAAAAAGCGCAAAAATCATAATATGCATGGATTTTCAAATGAGACATTTAATTTCGTAATACCTATAGTGTGGCAGATGTCTATGAGCGTCGTTATTGATTTCCATCAGGGACAGGAAGGCAAACGAGAAGGCGTGTCACTTGATGGAAAGCAATCAACGCCGCTCATAAACATCCGCAGTGCCATAGGCAGTCCAGAAGCATTGGCGACCTTTAAGGAAAGGTTATTATGGGAGGAAGAGTGGGGTTGGACCAACTCAATCGCTCACCGGGCGAAGCGCGTTAGCTTAGCTACTACTCAGACGCCGGTTTTCTACGGTACTTCTGCTGCGAGTGTGGTACTTCCCCGGGCGAGCCGGCCCATTCATGCTACAGACAAATAATATGGCATTCTCGACAAATTATTCGTCTGCAGCGTGGCTTAACCACTCTGAAAACCCTCCTATTCCATAAAAAATACAAAGGCTAAATCTGAGTAGCTCGAAGCGCAAAAATCATAATATGCATGAGCATTTAAAAAAAGATATTTAATTCCGTAATACGTATGGTATCGCAGATGGTTATGGGCGGCGATGGTTGCTTCCCATCAGGCGATACGCTTGCTCGTTTACCCTCCTATCTCATAAAAAAATACAAACGCTAAATCCAAGTAGCTCGAAGCGCAAAAATCATAATATGCATGAGCATTTCAAAAAAGATATTTAATTCCGTAATACGTATGGTATCGCAGATGGTTATGGGCGGCGATGGCTGCTTCCCATCAGGCGACACGCTTGCTCGTTTACCCTCCTATCTCATTAAAACAATACAAAAGCAAAATCCAAGTAGCTCGGAGCGCAAAAATCATAATATGCATGAGCATTTCAAAAGGGACATATTTATAGTTGTCCGAGTGTGGCTGTGATGTTTTAATGCGGCCTTTATTGCAATTTATGACGAGCGGTACTTGTCGCGCCCACTGTTGCGTGGGTACGGTGGAACGTAAGTTGAGTCGGAAGTACAGAGCTAATTAAATACTCACCCTGTTATAGTTTTTGCGTATTGTGAAAACTGAAATAAATGTGCAAGTAAATATTAATTTCGTTTCAATAAATGTTTTACGGCTCTGAATTCGAGCCCTTTTGAGCCCGTTTTGTAAGTTTATATAGTAAGCTTGTCACGTTACGTTTTGATAAAATGGTGGCCCGTCTTCCAAAATCTTCTATGGACTTTGCAGTGAACTTAAACGTTACACGTATCGTGTCTTATATTATATAATAGATATTCAAAATCACTCCACTTATACGCTTTAACCGAATTATACTGTATAATACGTCACAATTGAACAATGTAACATCAGATTATGAAAATGAAACAAAAACACAACGTAACTTATGTAAGATGTCGGGAAAAGTCAATATTGATTTCCTTATTATTTTAGTGTCATTTTCAAAGGAAAACTTTATGTTTTTTGCTATTTTATATCTTATCTTTTTACAATTTTTTTAACTTGATGGAAAAATTATTAATGTTTAAATGTCATTTCAGTAAGCCGATATTAAATGAAAGCTATAGAATTGTTTGAAATTTTTTGTCGCGGTTCCGACTCAAACCTTTATGAAGTAAGCATATCATAATTGTACGAACTATGTTTCTTTTAATGAAAAAAAATCTTAATTATAAGATTCCTTGAGGAAAACAAATAGAATCGGCCAATAAAAGGAAGCGAAGAGAGCAGTTCGAACGATTTGCTACACTTCTATCAGAAAAGCAATTAAAAATTTAATTAAAGCACCCAGCGACGTCTGTCATCATTTGATACTAGAAAATTAATTCTCATAAACATTCTAAGGGAGCTCTGGCGTCCGCGGACTCGATATTTGCATTTCAATAATGAGATTTATTCAAATTGAAAATAAATTTGATCACTGAATAACTCGATACGAGCTATTGCAGTAGAATAAACTACACTTAGCGGCACAATTAAACGCCCACCCAATAAAACTGGCCTATTCGCCACTTTACACGTTTTTGACGTATCGAGTTTAAGTGTTTACGATTGTAAGGTATTTCTACCTCGAAAAAAAGCATACTACCCACTTGAAATTTGAAACTGATAAAAATGAGCTTAAAGTTTGAAAACAGTGACATTTGTTGTTATTTTACATTATTATCGCGTAAACATGAATACTTTCATTTTGCTCTCAAAGTAAATAAACTGCGTTTATTTAGTATACTTCACTGAATTTCTTGTTGTTTCTTGTATTTCCTAGCACATGCTGACCCATTTACGATGCAGATAAAACCAATCAAAAACGTATGATGATAATGATTTTGTTATTGTTGCACAAATTATTCCAATGATAGATATTCATCGGGTTGACTCATGGTAATATAAATGTCGTTGACACAGCTATAAACCCACATAATCATGAGAATCTCACACATTAAAACGTATAAAAACCAGTTACATTAAAGATGTTAGTGAAATTTGATATTGATGAATTTGGCATAGGCTTAATTTTATTTTGTTTATTCGTAATTTATAATAAATCTTTATTACATCCCAGCCGTGTTAAGGTTATGCTATTTTGTAATATTTCATCATAAACAACAGCACGTAAACGTGTGGACTTTTGCAGATCGTCAAAAGCAAAAAAGTTTTTTACTTATGATAACATATTATGAGACATGACAGGTAAAAATTGTTGCAATTAATTATGACAGGAAAAGTAGACGGGCGAATAAGGGATTGGCCGGAGAAGGAAATCTCGGCTTTTCAATATCAAGGAGTGAAGAAAAAGCGAATGCTGCCGATCTATTTCGCCTCGATAAAGACAGAAATAGCAGTGTTGGAATGGCTGCCAATCCTCGCTAATCTGAGGCGCTAAAAGAAGATGCAATATGCGTACATGAGCGTAGCTGCCGAAACCGAGGTGATCATGGTCATTTATTCCTGATTTGAACATATAGCGATTACAACTTTACCATCAATTGGCACAAGGCCTTCTCTGGTCGAGAGATAGGTTCGTGGCGTCTCCCGGGCTTATCCATGATGATTATGATGCCACGTCACTAAGACGAATGCATCATGATGCGGTAATTTACCTTATTTCCAACAGTTAAGTGATCCAAATTGCAATATACATTATTAAGCAATTATTTGATTGAATCATATATTTCTTATGGATGAGATAGGTGAATGAGCAAGTTGGTCAAATTATGGTAAACAGTCCCATGGACTTGACGTATTGCAACAAGGTTGCTTATATTTGGAATAAATGTGGTTAATGGGACGATTGCTTATATTTGGAAAACGTGTGGTTAATGGGAGGAGACAGTTAAAATAAAGTAGGGAAAGAAGGTAAAGAAAGGCGGGTAAAGAAAGGCTTAAAGAATTGTGCTTCTGGCTCTCATTGCCAAGCAAACGAAATGCAGTAGGAAAATTATAATGAAGAAGTCCATTTTCGGCAAAAGTACTTTTCTAGACGAGTTGGCCTAATTATTTTGCATTTTGAAGTTTTGAAAAATTTTTGATAAAAAATTGGTATATCGGCCATCATGTTTCAAATCACATTTTTTTTTATGGGATAAGGGGGTAATCGAGCAAGCGTGTCGCCTGATGGAAATTAATAACGCCACCCATCATACGCCGAGACACC
Organism: Baronia brevicornis; assembly: GCA_031353405.1. Lineage (NCBI taxonomy): Eukaryota > Metazoa > Arthropoda > Insecta > Lepidoptera > Papilionidae > Baronia > Baronia brevicornis. The sequence continues at coordinate 26,048 of JASFAT010004193.1, read as the reverse complement.
ATAGGTATTACGAAAGGCCTTAAAGGCCAGCAACAAGAATTGTTTGAAAAAATGCAGCAATATAGCGCAATTGAAATGCATGCTATTTTAATAATTCATGCCTCTTCTTAATTCGACACTGCTATTTCTGTGTTTATTGAGATTTGTTCACTCCTTGATATTGCGTAGCCAAGATTTTCTGATCCGATCAATCTCTCCTACGCCCGCCTATTTTTCCCATCATGATTAATTGCAATAACACATTCATACCTATAAATTGATATAAAGTTGTTTTCTCACAATAACGTTTTTTATGGATAGATTGTCTATTGGAATTTGAGCCCAAATTCAGTTAGGGGTTTTGAAGGCATTTTGTTTGTTTTATTATAGGTTGGAGCAATAAAACTACTTGGCGCCGGGCAAGTGCCCCAACCTAACTGTATAAAAGTCGATAAATAACCATCCGTGCGAATTGCCCATCTGGCGATAGGGTTGCCACAGAATCTTTTGAACAATAATAAACTAGTTTTTTTCTTTATTCAAAATTGAAGTTTTTTTTTATAAAGCAGAACAAGTAAACGGGTCACCTGGGTAAGTGATAACCGCGGCCCTTATATATGCGCAACGTCAGAGGCGTCTCCGATGAGTTGCCAGTTTTGTGAACATATACCCTCGTTTTTTGAATGCCACTATGTTGTATTTTGTAAGAAACAGTATAGATAAATCGTTAATACTTAATTTATGTAATTCCAAAATTTCTTTGTATATCTAAAACAACCAAAAAAAAAAATTCTGTATAATAGACAAGAGAAAGTAAAGGAAATAATTATTATAAATATGTATATTGCTTTTTACAGAAGAAGCAGTGTAATCCGCAGGAATGTAGTGCTTATCTGGATGATCCGGCCTATCTTTCTATTATATTTTTGATTGAAAATTGAAAATATTTATTTTTTAAAATATGGACAGTCAAAAGTCTTCCGTACAGTTTGCAGACAACACTTTTCGGTTGTCTTCCGTAGAGTCTACTATACCTGAAGATGCCTCGTGTTGGGGCGAAACACGTGTCGTGTACAAGATGGAAAAGTGATAGTGTGTGTTTGGCGTTGTGTATAGTGGTTGGTGGATGGAGAGTTGAGTTCCAAATAAATCCACTAAACCCAACGGAAAAACACATATTATTAATTTTCTGTAATTTTTTTGCTTGTCGCGGATCTTAGCTAAGTAAAACTTTTGACTGTCCATATAGTGATGGATTTCCGCAAAGTAACGCCTGACTCCATTAATAATATTTTTTAAAAATTTATTGGACAATTTATTTTTTATTATAAACATAAATATGTTATTTGGAAAAAAGTATGGAAGATAAGTTTGTCTAAAATGTTCTACTACATTAATCCTTTTTAAAAAGTGTAATTTAAAATATCGATTTAAATCATGTCCATCATTACGGCGGTAAAGTTAGCGTGTAAACACCAATGGATTGTGCTTGCCATAAAATAAGATAACAACTCCAAGCAATAGCCAACCCTATAAAACTTTGGTGTTTTTTGGTTAATTTACGTCTTTTAAACCACGGGCACCACTACGTAAATAGCTATAGCACCGCCCGTAATTCCCCGTAAAAGGTAAAGTTGGACGTTTACACTCTATGAATCTCTTTGATTACCAGCTCGACGCCGATCGTCGCACTGCGATTTATTGAATGATATATTACAAGAATGTTAATGTGTGGTTTTGTTTGAAGAGCTATTGGTTCTTAGATATCGGTTTGTTCGGAATGAATCGTGGAAAAGTTTACTCATACCCACTTAGATATAAATATATAACGCTTACAAATCAATTAATTTCATATAAAGCTGCATTACTACCTACTGACTCATTGACATGTTTTTGGCGAAACTGTAAGTGTTGGGTGGTATGTTTGCTTTGAGAAAATGTTCGGACAGGGCTTGAGCTACACGAATTATATTCTATAAATTGAAATAAATTTTAAAGATCTTCTTCTCTTTAAATCTTGAAGAGTCCAACCGTAATACCTACGGGGGTCACTCGCAATCAAAAAAAAGTACATAGGTGGGGGGTGGGGATAAAACTCTTCTGGTCTTCCTCTACCGACCCTTCCATCCACATTCGCAACTTAAATTTTTTTTGCTAGTTAGCTCTATATACCCAAATTATCTAAGCATCCCTTTTTCTACTTTTGTCACAACACCTTCTTTTACTCCACATTGCTCTCTTATATCTTCATTTCTTATTCTATCAATCCAAGTACACCACACATACTTCTAAGTCTTAATTGTCTTCATAAATACGGTAACTTTCGAGAAATCCATGAAAATCACTACCCATCAATTGGAAGGTCATGTTTCATGTTCATGGTTAATAGCTAAAGCCGTTGCACTTCGAGAACTTCACATAGGAAACGATTCCATTTATGCTAATGATATTAAGGTTTCGCTCTTGGACATTATTCAATATTACGAACGTTATTTCTGATCTTGTGAACTTGGATGAATACAAAGCAATTGTAGCGGATGCCATAGGAATACGGAATAAAAGAGATGCAGAGCGGAGGCTTTGATTCTGTAGTGCGCTTCTAAAAATAGTTTTATACTGCCTACATCTCCGGTATTGCTTAGTTTATAGCTAGTAATTGCATGACTGTCACGTCCAGTCAAACATTGATTTGTTTGCATTAATGGAAAGTTTTGTTTTTAACAATGATGATGATATTTTTATGGGATAGGAGGGCAAACGAGTAAGCGTGCCACATGATAGAAAGCATTCAACGCCGCCCATAGACAACCGCGACCCCGCAGGAGTCACGGAAGCGTTGCCGGCCTTTTAGGTATATGTAGGCTTGTTTTTTGAAGGTATCATGTCGTATCGGTTCGGAAAGACCGCCGAAGGTAGCTAGTTCCACAGAGTGGTGGTGCGTGGAAAGAAGTTTCGAGAGAAGCGCACCGTAGTAGATCGCCACTCATCCAGATGGTGGGAATGAAACTTTTCTTTACGGCGATACGGTTTCAAATATTAATTATAATTATATTTCACCAATTAAGCTGAATAAGATATTATCGCTATTAAATACATTTGTAAGTCCAAAATGAATAAAAAATGTAATATTTAGGTAGTCTTCGCTTTATTAATTCAAAAGTCAGATCTTGCTCAGCGTAAGTAACGGAGATAAATTGCCCGTACAAACATAATACCCAAATTATTTATACTTCCATCGTATTATCCTTTTATTGATGTTAAGACAGTGTTTATCTATGTTTCTGTGAAATTTTTATTGCAAAATACGTACGTAAAACGAAATGCATTTCGAACATTTAAACGGTGTACATGACATATTTTCTAAGTATTTGTATTGCATTGGAAACTATATATTATTTACATATAACTATATATTATTACATATAACTATATATTATTACATATAAATATATATTTGTTATGATATTGTATAAACATTCAGTTTTCATTGCCAAGTCAGATTATAAAAAAAAAATTATCGATATTAATGTTCATTCGACATCGATATTAATCTAGAGGATGTTTTTGAACTAGATGTCATTGTCTGACAGCAGACACCTGCTTACGGTCTTACGGTGAAACATGCACTTTGAACGTATAATACGTTGACTGCCACGCGTGTTTGCAACAAAATATCTGTCAGGCCACCCGTGTCGCTGAAGGAAGAATGCGCTGCTGACTCATGTCTGTTTCTGATTCTATCGATACTTTATGACGGTCCTCATTTGTCACCTTACTATTCTGCATAAACAGTTGGGATTGTTGGATATAAAATTACGACATAAAGTTAGAACTTTATTTATTTTTATTTGAATCAATTGCAAATAAATGTTGAAATCTTTGACGTCTGAAAGGATTATTGTCATTAAATTAAAACTATATAAACAAAATATCCTCTCAAAGGAGAATAACCAAATAAAATATAATATATACCAACAAAGAACATGCATGCAAATCCATTCTTAAGATTACTTCGAGAATGTTACTCGGTATACAGGATATTTTTAATGTTACGAATATTTTTTTAATTAACCATTTTTATTATATTTTAATGCCCGAATATTTTCGGAGATTCTTTGTAACTAGTAAAATTACTGTCACCCGAATTAGGGTGACGCGGCCTGATGAGAACATTTGACGTCTTATCACGTTGACTGCTGGGTCACCCAAATATGGGTGACGCAGCAGTCAACGTGATAAGTAAGTGTGATAAGGTACGGACCTTTGGCAAGGCGGCAAGACACTGCTGCTTGACGTCCCACACGAGCTGGTCGCGCGGGAACTGGAGGCTCTTCTGCACGTTGAGCTCGGGCACGTGCACTCGCACCAGCAGCCAGCCCTCCGCGCCCTCAGAGCACTCCCCCTCCATTACGCTACGCCATCTGAAACAACGATTTCATTGACTGATATTGGTTTTCTTACATTGTCTTATTAACAAAGGGAAGAGCCTAGTTTTCCAGAACACAGGGAATCCTCGGGTGGGATCTAAAGTCTTGTGACATATGTAAAATTTTGAAAATAAAGGTATTTTTATTATTATTTAAAATATACGCTAAATGCGAGGGTAAAACACAAAATTCACAACCTATATTATTTGTGTATTTGAACTGACTACCCACATTTCTTTCTATCTCTGTCGACTTTTTTAGCGACTTTTCGAAATGTCATTCATTCACTATGATTTTATCCAAGTTATTGTTGACAGCTATTTACGAGGACATCGTTTACGGGTAAGTCAAATCGATGTCTGAACGCACCTCCTACCCGACCCTAGGCAACAGATTCAGATAAAAATGGTCCCATATACGAAGCATAGTAAAAATAAGTTCCGCTTAAAAGAATTGATTAAATGGTTGAAAATTTTGACGGCGTTGCTCCAAGCGCTTTGTATTTCAGTTATTTTTTTCTCTCGCTTAATTAAAATACAAAAATGATAATACATCATGCTGACGTCAAGTGGTGTGCGAAAAGAACCACATTTGCATATGTATACAGAAATAAGTATGAATAATGCCTCAATGTAATTCAGCAATGCAAATATACTCAAAACTGACACAAGTTACATTGAGTATAATTTTTAGTGCTTAGCATGATCTTTTGTTATATTATTATAACAATACTGAGGTAATTATTATGTAATAAATTCATAATAAAGTTGAACAAAGGCGTATTGAGGTCTCCCAGAAGACTTTTTTCGGCTTTATACATACAGTTTCTGCCAGCTGATATTTATATTATATACATACGACTTGATATTTATGTCGATAATGAGTTTCGTCGACCTCATTGTCGCAGATTCAATTATCGCATCGGAATGAATACTTATTTGTTCTCGTATGGTCTACACACATTTATTAGATCTGTCTCCGAGTCCGAGATCGAGTCTTTCCATTCGGCCAATCCGCTCTGAGTAATCGTGATGGGTTATTTCCATTCCTACAGAATGAGATCAACCGTATCCAGCAGTGGGAAATAAATGGGCTGTAAATACTAAATAATACTGCAAAGTAATGGCTGAATCTACTTATCATGTAATAAATTTAATTATTATATAATTTTGCTAATTATAATAGTTTTACTTTTTTAGCGTTTTACTTTTTTTAAAAAAAATAGGTAAAATGCTTATAAGTTCAACGTTTTTATTAACAAGCTAAAATCAAAACTTGGGGCACATAAGAATCTGTATACAAATGTGTTGATTCTCTAATTATCATGTAATGAATTTAATTTTAATTTTTTGTAAATATGATAATCTTAATTTTTTTAGAGCAATAAATAAAAATAAGTAAAAAACTTTTAAGTAAACGCTTTTATTAATACGCTAAAATAAAAATGTGAGGCATATAAGAATCTTTATACAAATATATAGATTCTTATGCACCCACGTTTTTATTTTAGCGTGTTAATATAATTATTGAACTTAAAAATTGTTTACCTATTTTTATTTTCTATTCTTTAATTTTTTTACCAAATACGTCCCGTATTCTCCATATCCTTGACTTTAACGAGCTCGAACTGAAGGAGGTTACCAGATTGAGTAGAAGAGTTCCATCGTCTATCTACTCATGACAGATTCTCATTATTAAATTAAAATTATCATAATGATGTATTGGCACGGGAACTCAATGCGTGCAAATTTTCATAAGAATCGGTTCATTACAAGTAATTGAAACAGCTGTCGCGAGATTAGAAATAAACAAATATACGGAATCAAGCTAAATAAAACTAAATAACGCCTGAAAATACAAACAGTTGTCTTAGCAATGAACATTAAATGTCATGGTCGTCTGGAAGAAATCGCTATTAGCGATAAGATCGCCCTATGTATATACAATACTATAATCAATAATCGTATAACTTTGTTCTTGGTATACAATAAATAATATATCTTTCTTAATCGATAAAATCATAAAAAGTGTTAGTATTCCACAGTAGTTGTTGCAACTCCGCCAAGAGCCGCCGTCATCCGGTTGCATTTCTCTGAACTGAATTACGAATTCAACTGCTGGTGGCGCTGAACGTTTATCGGACTACGCCCTCGGGAAACGATCGCCGGCATCATTAAATATGGCTGCGGGGATTTACCTTATATGGGTTTAATGGGAAAATCGTTAAAGGAAATCTATCTTATTTGAATGTAACGTCAACATACTTGTCAATAGGAATGTTAATTATTTCAAACCTGTGGTACAGTAGGATAAATGGGCGACACGATTGCTCGTTTACCTATGGTGTCCATAAAAAAATAAAGAATAGAGACTAAAAAGCTAAAGCAATTCTTCTTCTGGTCCTATGTCCCCGAGGTGGAGTAGAGGGTGTCCACAGTGCTTCTCCATTGGGATCGGTCTTGAGCGACGCGCTTCATCTCGGCTGCTATGGAGCGCTTCCAGGAGTTTTTGAGTAGGCCTCGCTTTCTTTTCCCTTGAGGAGTCCATTCCAGCGCCTGTCTGGGAATGTGATCAGGGTTCCTTCGGAGAGTATGGCCTATCCAAGCCCACTTGCGGCGCAAGATTTGAAGTCCAATCGGTGGTTCGTGACAAAGATCCAGTAGGCATTCGTTGAATATTTTCTCGGGCCAGGAGATTCCGAGAATTTGTCGACAACACCGGTTAACGAAGACCCGAACGCACGCACGCAGCGGTTTCAGGTCTTCGTTAAAACAATACTTTTTGTGATATATTTGTGGATCTTCAGTATGCTGTGTATAGTAAAAACTTGCTTAGAAACCTTTATTCAAAGCGGGAAGCTTTGCCCCGCGGACAATTACCCTAGAGATATTGTTATCTCGGTGCACTCCAGGATTACATGGTATTATCGGCCAAAAAATATTATTATAATGCAGTCGCGGTTATCTTATCTCTACGCCTCAGTTTGTAGGCGAGTCCGAAGATAATATAAATGAGAAGAAGGCCTTTTTAATATGTTTTATGTCTATTGAATATATTTTTGTAATTGATGTAAACTGAATTGCGAGAAGTTATTGTATTTCATTTTATATTTATCTCTTTATAAAATACTCAACTCAAATAACATTATGGAAGATATTTTACATATTTCATTGCATTTCATTATCCATACACAAATAATATTTTTTAATATTTATATTTTAATAAAAAAAGTTAAATTAAATTAAACACATAGAAGAGAATATAAATTAGAGAAGAATAGCCCGGAAATTTTTATTTAATGACACATAATATGTAATTTCAAAATAACACAAATGCTTATAATATTGACGTATTACAATGTGACGTCACGAAACTTATGACTCGACCACCCCTTGATCACACGATGTCATACTTTGTCGACCCCTCCCCTCCCCCTAAATTGTGACGTAATTTATGGATGGACCCTAATAGGGAAAAGTTAATGCTGATCAGTAAAGATAATATAATCAGAAACAATGTCTACAACAATTAGGTTATCTGTGCGTCGTCTGACGAACCAAGTCGTAAACATTAGTCTCTGAACTATTTGGGTCGAACAAATGGAATAGCTTCAACTTACTATTGATAAACATGTCAATATTATATTGAGAGGTTACAACTTATCTTGCTAAGATCCGCGGAAAAACAAATTCGCAAAACAATAGTTGAGTGCATGCAAACCAATATAACACAACAACACTTCAATAACAGAGTCTCAACGGCTGTGTTCCGTAGTCTACTACACGAGGATGTATGTTTGTTACTCTTACACGAAAAAACTACTGGACGGGTTTGGATGAAATTTTACAGTAATATTGGTTATACATCGGAATAATATATAGGCTACAATTTGTAATGATTTTATCTAATTTTGGTCGTAATATAACGATACATGTCAATGAAGTCGGAAAAAAATCTGGCCTCTGAGAGCTATCTTGGCGTACGCTGCCTAAACCATTGGAGTTACACAAAGATGATTTACCGTAGGATTGTTTGTCATGAATAGTTCTAAATATACACACATATATATATATATATATATATATATATATATATATATATATATATATATATATATATATATATATATATATATATATATATATATATATATATATATATATATATATATATATATATATATATATATATATATATATATATATATATATATATATATATATACTGAAGAATACATTTATTATTTACAAAAATAGGAAAACAATAAAAAATGCCAACAGTGCGTTACTAAATACTGAGGCTTGTTGGGTGAACACGTTTTTTGTTTCTGTAAATGAAGCAAGTTCCTATTAAAAAAATCACACCGCATTAAAAACAAAAGCCGAAGTCCAAATTAACACGCTTCAGCGCCTCTCTTCTCTAGGACGCATCAGAGCGCTGCGGCGCTTTGGAACCCCTGACCTAAGGTGATTTCGTATCCTCCGAATGACTATTGATGTGAATCATTACAGAGCTGATAACAAGAATTTTAAATATATTAAAAGTCACTGCTCGTCTACTTTGAAAAAAAAAACAACAATTATATATCTATATATGCTTTCAAGAAAACAATAAAAATGAAGAATACCTGCAATGTATAATTCACGCCTTTTTATCATATTAATGAGGTTATTCGACCTTTATAGCGAGAAATAACATGCAATATTGAAATATGGTAAGAGACACGGTCGGTTTATTAAAAAAAAACTTGTTCACAAGGTCGCTGAGAACATTTTTCTAGATAACTAGAAACGGGTTAATTGTCTCTGTAAACTGTGACATCATCGACGCGGCGACGTCGGTTAAGATAAAAAACTAATAGGTTTAAAATTATGGTTAAACCACGATGTGTGTGAGTTGTGTCAAGATTAAACGCCCGACAAATTACATCTTCTTGGTAGGTCTGATTTTTAACGTAGACTTGTTTAAGAAATTCGCCGCAGTTGATATACTCTGAGGCATTAAAATATCGAAAGCACTAGTGCTTTTAAAACGTATGCTGTCGTCATTTTTACATTAATATTGGATCAATAATATCTATTGTGATTTAATCTTGATGAACGGCGATTCAGTACGGTGCGTGTTTCTTATGACATAAAAAAAATACAATTTATAGCAACATTAGCTCAGTTGATTTTTTTTTATGGGATAGGAGGGTAAACGAGCAAGCGTGTCGCCTGATGGAAAGCAATCAACGCCGCCCACGGGCAACCGCGACACCGCAGGAGTCGCGGAAGCGTTGCCGGCGTTTTAGGTATGTATAGGCTTGTTTTTTGAAGGTTTGAATGTCGTTACGGTTCGAAAAGACCGCCGAGGGTAGCTGATTCCACAAACTGGTGGTGCGAGGAAAGAAGTTGGGAGAGAAACGCACCGTAGTATAATATATATATAGTTATAGATAAGAATAGGGCTTATGATCTGACATGTAAATGGTTTTCTAGTAGAAGCATTATTTAGTTTAATTGGAATGGTTGACAATAATTCTATTTATATTATTTCTTGCTAGTCTTCTTTTAAAAAGATTGGAAAAACATGTTAGTTTATACAAATAGTCATTCTTATTTGTTTACTTACAATACTATACGTTACCAAATATCATTAATACATAATAAAAACGAAATATGATTTTAATAGAAAATTATTTCATAGACACCAACGACAAGGGTAAAAAAGGCTAAATTAATAATAAAAACAAATATAGAAGTAAAAATACTATAGGTTCTTAAATTCTTTTCCTTCGCAGCCATCATGTATGTCTGCTGGGCACGAGTCTCTCTATTTCTGGAATTTTCGAAGATTAACCCATCACCCTTGTCCAATGGGGATTGGCGAGGAGGTATTAACCAAATTAGAATAGAACCCCCACACTAGAAAAGAATAGAATCGAAACCCCAAACTACTGCATTCGTAGGTGGCAGTCACGCCACTGACCCAGATGGTAGTCTCATCACTTTAAGAAGCTCTAAATAAATTACTAACATTTAAGATAGGTCAGTGGAGATTTTTTTTTTGAAATTTAAACAAACAGCATCACCGTTTTATGAAGTTTCTTGTTCTGTTCTGTTTGTTGAAATCTATTATAATTGGCAACCCTCGCTTCTTACTACCGTTCGCTTGCTTCGTTTCTTTAATATTTTCAGCTCAACAATACTTTTTACAGTAACTAAGTCATGACCTATATGAAAACTAGTCAGGCTTACATCACTTAGCTAAATTGCTTCGCATTGCTTATCTAGAGCCGAGATGACAATAAAAGATGTACATTTCAGTATTCATTCTATTCCGATGTGGCTCGGGCAAAATACATATTTATCTATAATACATTTATTTATTATGCTATTAAAACAATAAAAAAATAACGAATATTGTATCACTTGAATACGAAATATTCAAATAATGTTCATCTGCTTCCCAAATATACTTAACGTGTCTTTGGGGAAGTAGAATATATTCATATTAAATTAACCTTATGTTTTATGCTCGATATTTTTAATCAAAACATATACATATTTTTTTTCATGGTATAAATAGGCGAACGAGCAAAGCAAGGGTCACTAGACATTCTTAATTAATCTTCAAGCAAGTAGATGAGCAGTTTACCAGACAAAGAAAACCACCCAATTGTCTTTTTTTATGGTACAGGAGGGCAAACGAGCAAGCGTGTTACCTGCTGGAAAGCAATCAACGCCGCCCATAGACATCCGCGACACCGCAGGAGTCACGAAAGCGTTGTTGGCCTTTTAGGTATGTGTAGGCTTGTTTTCTTAAAGGTATCAATGTCGTATCGGTTCGGAAAAACCGCCGAAGGTACCTGGTTCCAGAGTGGTGGTGCGTCGAAAGAAGTTTCGGTTGAAGCGCACCGTACTGGATCGCCACTCATCCAGGTGGTGGGAATGAAACTTTTCTTTACGGCGAGTTGTGCGGTTGTGAATTTGTCTGGTGATGACTGTTTTATTATTGAAAGGAGGATCAAATCAGTATCAAACAGTGGATTATCTTGATCCACTGTATTGATGATAAAAGTATATTTATAATAATTATATCGACGCAAAAGAACGAAAACATTGTAAGTGACCCAGATGTCAAAACATTTTTATTGCATATTCGAATCCGAAAAAAATACTGCACCGAACGGACTGAACCTCACAGCTCTACTACCAATAGAAAATTTTGTGCAGCGTTGAAACTGTTTTTTTGAGTGATCAGATACGATTTATTTAAACATCTTTAATTTATTGGCTCTGGTGTTTTCATTATACGTTTTCACTTTTTTGTGTCGAATATAATGAAAATATGGAAACATTATTAAAATAACACATTATGGAACATTTGCTAACTGTCTTAATTGTATACATACTTAAAAAGGAGTCAAATATAATAAATATAAACGACCAATTGGCTCAGTGGCAGAGCCCCTCCGCCTATTTATTCCGAGTCTGCCGCATAGGACAAGCGTGGTGGGTTATCGTACTTTACTCCAAAAATGGAGAGCACCGTACTCAGCAGTGGAATATATATATATATATATATATATATATATATATATATATATATATATATATATATATATATATATATATATATATATATATATATATATATATATATATATATATATATATATATATATATATATATACAAACGTGTAAGATCTGAGTAATCGTTTTAAACTGAAACCAGAAAAGCTTAAACAAAGCATCGAAATGTAAACATAGAGCCACCAAAGCAGACCGTCCGGTGTGATTCGAGAGATCCAACAGCCAACCAAGCATTGAGCGTTACCTGGTTCGTTTATCGCCTACCACTCACTTGCGTAAATATTTGTCCGGCTGTTCAAACGAAACGCAGCCAGCGCAAGTGCATTCATTGCCCGCCCGCGTCCGCTGGTCGTAATAAAATTGCATCACGCCTCATTTTGAAATCCAACCGGTATGTTTACACGTGGATTGAAAGACGGTAATCACTGAGCATTTATTCTATCTATTTATTTTATACTACCTATGTATGTATGTACATTATCTCTAACAGACTGTTATGCCCTATCGGTGGTCTCAAGATTTTTTTTTTTTATTTTAATTAATAGAAATCATAAATATAAAATAGGTATGAGCCCATTAAACTTTAAGGGTTTTTGCTGGGTCCAGATTTTTTTTAGGATAACAAGGCAAACGAGCAGGCGTATCACCTGATGGAAAGCAAACGAAGTCGCCCTTAATCATCCGGAATGCCATAGACAGTGCAGAAGCGTTGCCGGCCTTTAAGGAAAGTATCATTACGGGAGGGGGGTTGTGCCTCCGGAACCTAACCGCTCACCCGACGAAGCGCGGTATTTAAGCTACCACTTGAACGCTGGTTTTCTGCGCGAGTGTGGTACTGCCCTGGGCGAGCCGGCCTGGGTTCTCCTGCGAAATTCTTCATTCCGAATTCTATCCACCAGAGGAACTCCGAGCATAGAGTGGGACTGCTAGAGGGAGCGACGATCTACGCAAGGCGGCTGGCAGAGACTGGATGCGTGTAGCCAATGATTGGGCTAGGTGGCGCGCCTTGAGTGGGGTCGATACTTTATTTATATCATATTATAAACGAGATAAAAGGTGTAAAGAACTGTACGAAAAAAGTCCAAAAGCAATCTCGGCTACCTTAATATTTTATAAAGCGCCAGGTAATTATCTCCTTCGAGGAAAAAAATAACATGGAAATTGGCCTGTTTAGTATTTTATAAAGGTTAAGTATAAGGAAAATAAGATGTAATGATTTCTTAGGAACAAGTGATTATTTTACATCATGGGGGCGTCAACTTAATATGCTGCTAATTATAAAAAAATTATATCCACAAAAATACTTGCAATGTAATCCAATAATTGTTTTAAATGTAGTCGACTTTATTACGAAACAAAAATCAGGTAGCCGTACATATGAATTTACTTATCGTTTTATGAATCGTACTACAATACAAATGAAAAATATGTAAAAAATAATCATTATTTAGATACTCATCAGGGTAGTGTAGTACAATTCACGCAACATATCAAATCAAGCATCTAATCTCTATTGTCCAGTCTAGCTTCTAGATGTAAATGTTGTGTCCGTCAGTAATTAGGGTTACATTATAATATGTTTAAGTTATTAAACAGAGTTATGTAATTTTTGTAATTGCTGTGGATAGTCCATAAATAAATAAATAAATAAAAATTAACCACATACATACATACATATCGTCATGCCTGTCTCCTGTAGGGTTAGGCAGAGACCATAGATCTCCATCTGCTACAATCCCGGCATACTTTCTTCGTTTCTTTCACACTCATCACTCTCCTCATGCAAGCCCGCCGGTTAAGGGTACTATTGGCCTGGCCTTTCTTAATAACTTCGGCAATTTGCTCAAAGTATGTTTTCCGTGGTTTTCCCCTACCGGCTTAGATGGTTTGAGCACATAGTTAGGATGGATGATAGACAAATGTCGACAGAAATATAGGTTGCGGATGTGGATGTGGTCGGTAGGGGAAGACTAAGCAAAACATACCTAGATCAAATTGCCGAAGTTCTTAAGAAAGGTCAGGTCAAAAGTACCCTTAACCGGCGAGCTGGTATGAAGAGAGCGATCCTCTACTTTTATTTCAATGGCCAGTAACGCATTTGTGAAGCCTACGGTTTTGCAGATGTCTATTGTCGTGGTACGGATGAACGAGGCTAGACTACCCAAACGACTACTCGACGGCAAACCAGATGGTCGTAGAAGCCGCGGAAGGCCTAAGCTCAGATGGCCAGAATGGAGTCGAGGACGACTTAAAGGCAATCGGTGTGAGGGGCTGGAGGGAAAAAGCTAAATGAAGATCCGACTGGAAAAATTTACTGGACTAAATGATATTGTCACATTGATTGCTTTCCATCAGGTCACAGACTGGCTCGTTTGCCTTTCTATCCTATAAAAAGTGACATGTACCAGCAGTAGGAAGTATAGGTTTTACTTTAATCATAGAATTCGTCTAACGTTCCTGTGTTCATTGTCATATAAACAGTCTGTTGCATAACCATTATGGAGGTTTGAGAAATTATGACTGTGCGTTGTGTGCTGGCGTCCTATATTTGGAGAGACTGTGAAACAACACGTGGGCGGAATGATGGCGTTGTTTGAATTTTTCATTTTCAATGGCAAATAAAGTAACTTGCGTAACACTTTTTTTATTTCTTAAACGAAGATGCAATGTTTTTAACTAGAATCCTACTAAGTTTATAATGCTTGTACGAGGAAATCGTTCACATCAGTTCGATAGAAGATACGAACTCACAACCTCAGATGCTAAGTTCAAGCCTTACCAACTGTGCTATTGCTGTTATAATATAGGGTGTCCGGTGGGAGAATTATATAGTTATAAGTAATAGTTTTAAATCTTAGCTTTCTATCTCAGCTTGACTGGCTGACTATGCGCCAACGCAGAGAGGTCTATATATTCTGCACTCTTTTCACAATTTTATATGATTCTTGTACTCCAGTGTATCTGAAATCGTTGTTATACGGAAAATCTTAAAATTCTTACTCCTTCACACCGCTCTAGCTTTATCTCTAAATCTTTCGCCTTAATCGGGTATAAACCTTTGGAATAACATTCCTCTTGACATTAAACAAGCCACGAACAAATTCACTTTTAAAGTCAAAGTCTGACAATTTTTGAAGTTCCGGTCATAAGGATGAATGTACTTGCTGCAAGGTGAATATTTATTTTTTCAATCACTTTCATATATATATATATATATATATATATATATATATATATATATATATATATATATATATATATATATATATATATATATATATATATATATATATACACGTATTGTATGTATTTCAATTTATATAATTAGTTTTAAATTCTGTTGTACAAAATAAAAAAGAATGCGCCTGCAGCGTGGCTCTACCACTTCTATCTTTAAATAAATTGGGAAAATTTGATGTTTGGATGAATGAATTTAAATATTAAAATACTGCGGGCGATATTTTACAAGTATACACATATGTGTAATAGTATATACATGTACATATACATATATATACACACACACACATATATATATATATAATATATATATATATATATATATATATATATATATATATATATATATATATATATATATATATATATATATATATATATATATACTACGTATGAATATCTTTGTGGGTAAACGATGTTCACTAACCGCAGAGCACTAATTAAACAATTACTCGACAGTCCTTATCAACGTTGACATGCTCTCTTTAATTTGTTAATGATACAAACAATTTAGTTGACAAGAAGAACATTTCGGGGCAAACAAATTAACAAAAAGCTTGCTTTTATCGAAAAACGCACCGTATTGGATCGCCACTCTTACAGATGGTTGGGATGAAACAATTACAACTCGAAATTAATTGGTGTAGTAGTTTTATAGTAATAATTGTAATTCAGTAGTGTTAGAGCCAAGCTGCAGACATTATTTGTCTGTAGCACGAATGGGCCGGCTCGGGGAAGTACTAATACTCCTGCAGAAAACCGGTGTCTGAGTGGTGGTAGCTTAGCTACCGCGCGTCGTCCGGTGAGCTGTAGAGTTCCGGAGGCCCAACACCTCTCCGCCCCTCTCCTATATTAACACTTTCCTTAAAGGCCGGCATCGCTTCTGCACTGCCTATCGCACTGCGGATGTTTATGGGCGGCGTTGATTGATTTCCATTAGGTGACACGCCTGCTCGTTTGCCTTCCTATCTTATCTCACAAAAAAAAATTGGAAAAAAATGTAGAAACAAATTTTGTACAAAATTAGTACCTGGCAATAATTGTATTACTTATCCCGAAGGTCGCTTGAGATAATCGCCTTTGGAAGACGCCTCTGTTTATTTTATATTAGACTTCGGCAGGCTGATGATAATAAGGCGAACTGAATAATTTTCGATATTTTCCCACTACGTTTTACGTCTTACATGTCACAGCAATCCTCTGCCTATCCAAGGCGGATTGGTGAGACCTCCAGACTTTGAATAAATACCTGTAGGCCATAGCTATATCTATGCGGCAATCGAAACCAGTAATAAAAACCTAAAAGTGGTAACTTGGCCACTGGCTTTAGGTAAAAAAGGGTATTTTATTTCGCCTAGATTTCTTTTCGGTGTAATAAAAACTGTAAGGTAATTTTTGTGTACAAGAGTATATACATATAGTGAGTGCTTTATACATTCGTAAGTTATACCTGAATAAATTCACAGCGTATATTCATACAATAAAATCTACACACCGTTATATCGTTACGATAGTAAGCAGAACACTTGCAGTGTCGGAAACGTGAGAAAAGGTCTCGACCTTGCGCTCGGAGTATTTGTTATTATTGTATGCGCAACAATGGGTATTAATTGTACCGTATACAAGTTCTTTTTCTTCCAATATAGTTGCGCTCAATCAGTCAACGGCCTGCGGCAGTCTACTGCTGGTCATAGACCTCTCCCAAGAAGCGCCACTTAGCCCGATCTTCTGCTTCTCGCATCCAGTTTTTCAGAGCCGCTCTGTGCAGATCGTCGCACCATCTAGCCGGAGGCGTCCGACACTACGTGTGCCAAGACGCGGTCTCCACTCCAGCACTAGTCTGCTGCTCCAGCGATTGTCGGTTCTCCGACAAACGTGACCAGCCCATTGCCACTTTAGTTTACTAATTCGAAACTTTGTCGGTGACTTTATAGTTGCGCAAGGCAGTGTCATATTCTAAAAACAAATTTTATTATTATTACTTATGTTATAATAACTACCAGCGCCAAGTGTTCCAATAGAGCGCCTGACTTACGCTGAGCAAGAAGCATTTTGTGGCACATTTTAGGTGTTAATTTGTTGTTTATTTTCGCTTTTTTTAAATGTAAATTCTATACAATATTTACTTAGGTTTTAATTTTCTTCTTCTTATGGTCTTATCTCCCCGAAGTGGGGCAGAGGGCGTCCACAGCGCTTCTCCATTGTGATCGAGTATACGAACTTGTAAAAAAGTGTATCCGAAATAGTCTAAGCTCATTAAACATTAGCCCGTTAACGTATTTATTATTACAAAAAACAGTAATTTTAACACTTACCGTCTTAAAAGAAAAAGTTCCTAAATAATAGTTCTTAGTATCGCACTTCGGCCCGTGCTTCTTTCTGTGGGGGACAGAGGGGGGAAATACGAAATGTATGTATAAGAATAATAAATAATAATAACAAAACTGTTAACTTAACTAATTAAGTTATTGTTGTTTATTGGGTTGTATTTGTGGATATGGCGTTGCTGGCTCTGAGATCTTACAATTTCCTCGAAAGGATTCGCCAAAATGAGATCTGCAAACTGCGATCTTGGAACAGCTTTAATCCAAAGTGAATTGCTCGCTCATTTGCTTTCCTCTACGGTTTAAAAATATTTCAGGTGAGAGAATTACTTTATCGCCGCTTTTTCTGCGATACTTTTCTTATTCTGCTGCAAACTATTTGACAAGTTAATAATCTCTCAATCGTCGGAGATACAATGTACAGTAAATTCAAAGATAAGGATAACGCAAAAAGCACAAACCACACCGTATGGCTGTTGACTAATTCATGAGAAGCGTTTAGTCATCCTTAACATAAAAACCTATCGCGGCTGCGCATCGGAAAATTTAGCATAACAACAATGATGTTGTCGGGCAAAAAATCTATGTAATCATTAAGAGCTTTGTGACTCCATTACGGAATACAGAAATTATATTTTTATGTGGCAAAACACAACTAAAGGTAATTTTATATAAAAAAAAACTACCAAATTTGTTTTTGTTCATAGAAAAATAGGCAAACGAGCTAGTGAATTAACGGATGGTAAGCAACCACTAAAGTACCGACACCGACATAGTCTTGAAATAGCAAACTAAAGCGGCAATGGGCTGGTCACGTTTGTCGGAGATCCGATAATCACTGGAGCAGACGAGTGCTGTAGTGAAGACCGCGTCTCGGTAAACGTAATGTGGAATGCCCCTCAGCTAGATAGTGACAATCTGCGCAGGGCGGCTGGCAGAAACTGGATGCGTGACGAAGATCGGGTTAGGTGGCGCTTGATGGCTTATGTTCAGCAATGGACTGCCGCAAGCTATTGATTATGAAGCAATCACTACCGCCTATGGACATCCCAAATACCAAAGGCATTGCAGATGTGTTGCCTATCTGAGGGTTAGTATGTGAATAGTAAGAAGGAAGTGTGTGAGTGAGAAGGAAATAAAGGAAAAATTTAAAGCTTCATAGCAAAAAGTGTACAAGTCATTGCAGGTCAGACCTCTTAACGGTATGAAAATATAAGCTTGCGACATTCCCAGGCAGAAGGCAAAATGTTTTTTTTTTACACAAAACGTCAAAAGCATGCCGTCGCCGCTATAAAAGCAAATAGAGAAGATAAGAACGAAAATTACACTCTTTTTTTTCGACGTCAAGCGTTAAAATCGTTACGTCAACAGAGGCTGGTTCGCGCCAGTGTAATGTACAGTCGCGTGGAAAATTTCTTTGAAGTAGTTTTTCAAACGACGTCCTAGTTGAGAATAATTATAGTAAACTGCACGTTATGCGACAAGCGAAGGGACAGAAATATTTACAACATAAACGCTACCTGCTTCCATTTTTTTTTCAAATGAGGTATGATTTAATAACCTCAGTTATCAAAAATGTCTGCATAAATATTCGATTTTTAAGATTTTCGTTGAGTGGAAATATACGTGTTAAATATAATTTGAATTAAGACCAAATTTAAAAATACGGTTGCAAGTTTTTTTTCGTATAAAAAAGCAGAATCGACTTTGTGTTATTAAAGAGAAATTGTATACCTGTAGTATTTTTCGTTAATTTATATTTTATTGAAATTTACTCTCTATACAAATCAGTATCTGCATAAAAATCACATATGAAAGACATTGGAATAAATTGATTCGGAGTTCAAAACAACTAATTTTCTCCTTTATACTCAATCGGTATTCATTTGGCTATTCATAAGGGTCGATCTACGAAGGGATCGATCTACGAAGCATATATAGGATCCTACCTTCACAAACATTTGACGTTTAATAGTAGCAATTTTTCTCTGTTACCGCGTTTCGTGTGTCAAGTACTGGGATCCGGAGGCTCAACTTTTTTCCCTTTCCTGTACACTTCTTTCTTTACCTCCCATTACTCCTTAATGGTAAGCAACGCATTTGCTCTTTAGTATAGCGGATGTCCATATATTGTTCAATTTAAAGTGGGAAAGTTACTCCATTTATTTAATAGGAATTATTTAAAAGTAATGATAATTAAAATATACAAATAATTAAAGACTTATGTCGGCGATAGTATTGTTAAGACAAAAAGTGTTGCCCATTGCCCGAACATTTCGTACATAGATTGGATCGTGACGAGCCAGTAAGGGGTCGATGACATGCTTTATTGGTGTACCTATAACCGCCTTAATGAGGTTGTCAAATAAAATCCCTAGAGAAATAATAGTAAAAAACAATATACAACGTAAATATACGTTGAAAAAAAAAAACAATGAAAAGTATAAATGAATTAGAATTGTATGTAATTCTAAATAAAATATATTTAAAAGTTCGGTGATACAGAAATAAAATTATGTTATAGAGGCTGTATTCATATTTTGCTTGTTTATTACTAAATAAATTGATTTTTTTAAAACCGAAAACAATTCATTTTTGATTTGGTAGTTTCAGTCGCAATTTTCTGCCACCGTTACGCTACATTCTATTATTTTCCTGAACAATTACGACATTAGGGCTTTAAGAACAGTGAACACATATGGTTCACGAAATGCCGGTTATGCATTTATGAAGTTTCTTGCGTTGCGGATGTCTACGTACGATAGTAATCACGATAGTTAAGGATGCTTTTTAAGAACAAAAATTAGAGTTCCTTCGCAAAAATTAAAAATCCTTTAAATGACACTAGTTAGTTTATGTATTCAGTTTTTTTCAGATCTTCGGATACACGTATGTATCCAGTCTGTGAAAATAAATCATCGCCCCGTCTGACTCAGGAATTCAGAACTCGATGAACAACTTATTCCCTTTATATAGTGTGTGCGGTGGTAGAATTAGGTTTTCAAAAAAAAATACAAAGGATATTAATAAAATTTAATAACTTATACGAGGAAGAGAAGTGCGGGAAATTATTTCATTTAAATATTGATCGTTATATCGAGCAGACTCTTGGAATCTAGCCGCAGTATACTGTGCCTTAGTCGTCGGGTTTGTTTCATAGACTTTATTTTTGAGGCCAAAGAAACAGACAAAAAAAGGCCATAGGGGTGAGATACGGCGACCTAGGTGGCTAGGGGATATCGCCGACACAGCTCATTAATTTGTTAGGGTAGTAATCACGAAGCACCATGGTCTGTCTAGCAGTATGAGGCGTGGCGCCGTTCTTGTTGAGACTGTGCGTGAACTGAAGGCAGGATCTCTCAATATTGGCAGAAAATAAGCAGTAAGAATGCGTTTACTGGTTATTCGTTCCATATATAGATATAAACTATTCTGCGACCGGATATCTTACTGTAAGGATAAACTAAAAATTATAAAAAAAGGTAAGTAAAAAGCGAATATATGATATAAACTTTTGAAATTAGCAGCATAGTGTTGTTTAAACGTACGGGGAACGTTAATTTTATAGTCCAACACTTCTCAACCGCATCTCTATATACGGTGGTGCGTGGGTAGCACCGGACACAGTAGTAAAGAGGAAATACCCGCCCTACAAAGCTGATTTATAAAAACGAACATTGTCACCCATCAACCGATAAAGGTCTCATAATGTGACATTCGAATGTAATTGTTTAATCATAAAAAGTCAATAGTCGTGGGTTAAATTTCCGCATCGGGATAAATATATGTATATCTGTAGACTATACATATATTTTTGTGTCTTCTACTTCTTCTCTTCGTCTTCTCAACTTATGTAAAGCAATCAACGCCGCCTAGTGCAGAAGCGTTGCCGGCCTTTGAAGAAAGTGTCATTATAGGAGGGGAGAGGGGGTTGGGTCTCCGGAACTCAATCGCTCACCGGACGAAGCGCGGTAGCTAAGCTACCACTCAGGCGCCGGTTTTCTGCGGGATTGAGGTACTTCCCCGGGATTGCCGGCCTTTTCATGCTACAGACAAATAATATGCCATTCTTGACAAAGTATTCGTCTGCAGCGTGGCTCTACCACTACATATATTAGAAATGCCGAATTAATCAAAATGTATACATGAAAAAACAACACAAGATTATAATTAAACTGTCTATTCATATCAAAATAACAACTGCCACTATTTATTTACCTACATATTTATACGTTCTATTTATGAGGCTAATCTCGGCAAAGGTTGAATTGATGTTGACGAAAGCTTCACAACAAGGAAAGGACTTTGTAAGAAAAGATTAAACGAAACCTAAAAATCCTTTAAATAACACACGAGCGAAATCACGGGAAAAAGTCCATCGTAAAAGAATTGTACCGGAAATTGAAATCCTCGATTTCCAGTGCTCAGTAGAAAATGAAAATTAACAAATGACATATAAACGTAATAACTGTACAAGATCATGTAAAATATATTTTGTTTTCAGAAACGTACTCTGAGGAATTGGTAGGAATATTTTTTTATGGGATAGCAAGGCAAACGAGCAAGCGAGTCGCCTGATGGAAAGCAATCAACGCCGCCCATAGACACCCGCGACACCATTGGCAACATTACGGAAGTATTGCTGGCCTTTAAGGCATGTGAACGCTGGCTTGCTTTGTGAAGGTTCCAATTCCTGCCACTGAATTCCACACAGGAAATATTTTTATTTCTATCACGTGTGATTAACTATTTAGTAAGATTCGTTTCCGCAGTAAATTTTTTCCTCGTTGCCACAATTCTGTGAAATTAAGTAGCAGTATTTTGGAACCTATATTATATTGGAATTTTCAAATAACAAGCTTACATTTTACTGAAAAGTCGGTACGCTTTTCCAATGCCTTTAGTATTGATTGCTTTCCATCAGACGACACACTTGCTTTGTTGGCCTATCTCATATTTTTTTTTGTTAGCGAATGGTTTATCTCAGGAATATTTATAGAAATAACAATAAAGCCTTCCCAAGCGAGCATCGCAAACAATACACCGTTACCACTCATCGATTCAATGTCAATATTTCCATATGAAAACACTCTTCACTACCAGATACCATTACTGTGCGAGCATTTCATTACAAATATATGGTGTTTGCTTAGAAAAGGTTGTTCGCTCGGGTTGACTCCCCGACATTAGAAGTAAGACAGGCAGACTAGTATATATCAATGTGATACTTCGCTTTTTCTAGAAACATTTGATGTTATCTTCAGTAACAGATACCATTACTCTGCGAGCATTTCATTATAGATATATGGTGTTTCCTTAGAAAAGGTTGTTCGCTCGGGTTGACTCCCCGACGTAATAAGTAAGACAGGCAGACTAGTATATTTCAATGTGATACTTCGCTTTTTCTAGAAACATTTGATGTTATCTTCAGTACCAGATACCATTACTGTGCGAGCATTTCATTATAGATATATGGTGTTTGCTTAGAAAAGGTTGTTCGCTCGGGGTGACTCCCCGACGTAATAAGTAACACAGGCAGACTAGTATATATCAATGTGATACTTCGTTTTTTCTAGAAACATTTGATGTTATCTTCAGTACCAGATACCATTACTGTGCGAGCATTTCATTATAGATATATGGTGTTTGCTTAGAAAAGGTTGTTCGCTCGGGGTGACTCCCCGACGTAATAAGTAACACAGGCAGGCTAGTATATATCAATGTGATACTTCGCTTTTTCTAGAAACATTTGATGTTATCTTCAGTAACAGATACCATTACTGTGCGAGCATTTCATTATAGATATATGGTGTTTGCTTAGAAAAGGTTGTTCGCTCGGGTTGACTCCCCGAAGTAATAAGTAAGACAGGCAGACTAGTATATATCAATGTGATACTTCGCTCTTTCTAGAAACATTTGATGTTATCTTCAGTACCAGATACCATTACTGTGCGAGCATTTCATTATAGATATATGGTGTTTGCTTAGAAAAGGTTGTTCGCTCGGGGTGACTCCCCGACGTAATAAGTAAGACAGGCAGACTAGTATATATCAATGTGATACTTCGCTTTTTCTAGAAACATTTGATGTTATCTTCAGTACCAGATACCATTACTGTGCGAGCATTTCATTATAGATATATGGTGTTTGCTTAGAAAAGGTTGTTCGCTCGGGTTGACTCCCCGACATTATAAGTAAGACAGGCAGACTAGTATATATCAATGTGATACTTCGCTCTTTCTAGAAACATTTAATGTTATCTTTAAAAAGAAAACCGTTAAGTGTCCTTCCGTAGAATTTACTATACCTGATGACGCCTGGTGGAAATACGTGTCGTGTGTAAGGTGGAAAAGTGGTGGTGTGTTTGGTGTTGTTAATAGTGGTTGGTGGGTGGAAGGTTGCTGACGGCCGTTTTTTCGGTAAGTTTCAGTTTGAGTTCATCGTAAATTCACTTCTTCCAGTAAAAAATACACATTATTATTTATCTGTTTTTGTTTGCTTGTCGCGGATCTTATTTAAAATATAAGACAAATAAAGGGATAGTTGGATTTCCAACTTACTTATGGGAAATAATTCGATATTAGACGACATTGGAACTGTTAAGAAAC
Organism: Baronia brevicornis; assembly: GCA_031353405.1. Lineage (NCBI taxonomy): Eukaryota > Metazoa > Arthropoda > Insecta > Lepidoptera > Papilionidae > Baronia > Baronia brevicornis. Next base: position 1,892 of record JASFAT010004193.1, on the reverse strand, counting down.
GTAGATATATCAAAGGTCGGCAACGCTTCTGCGATGATTATGGTGTTGCAAATGTCTATGGGAGGCGTTGATTGCTTTCTATCAGGCGTATTCCTATCCTATTAAAAAAAGACGGCAAATTGCTGTACGATGGGTAGTGATAAGGGAATCGAATGGACTAATAGGCTTAGAACACTGTCAAACTATCGTTAGATGTTGTACAGTACAGCAAAAGCTCCTTATTCGCGCTTCCTACATTCGCGTTTTTACTATTCGCGGATTTAAAAAATGCGACCCAATTCCTATATTTGCGGCAAATAATTTCTTTTATCGCGGATCTAATAAGTAAATACTTAATAATAAAATGATTCCAATAGGTATCAAACCCAATATCCATTTAGTAAATGCCGTCAAATGGACTAATAAGAAAAGTAAAATAGACCTTATTACAACGTTACCTAAAGTATGTTGTTAAATGATGTCGCCTAGGACCTATTATTATGAACATTGATCCGTCTATGGAACGAAGTCTTATTCTTAAGAGGCAAATTGCTAATGCGACTGCTGCGTATCAGTCTGAATTGAAGGGAATGAGCTTTTAAAAACTGCAAAGTAAGAGAAAATTACGAAATTCTTCAAACCATTTGTTCAAAATGTTCAAAAACTTCAATTCAATTGATTTTTTCTTATATTTCTTTTTTTTTATTTTGTCACCTAAGAACGTATCCTCTATAATCCCATATAAATTACCATTCCCTATTCACGGTTTCTGCATTCGCGGCATATTTTACTGTATACAATATCTAACGATAGTGTGGCAGTGTATGTTGTAGTTATACGTTGTGTAGGGTAACAATCTTTACATTAACATATCATCGATCTCGCCAAAAAGTTGCCTGTCAAAAAAAATATCTATGGGCGCACTTTCTTGCATCGAATTCGACGTTTTCGCGATTGCACTTCACTCTAACTGTCCTTTAAAAAAAATTCGGTCAAAATCACACACTCGAGATTCGAAATGTTTCTTCAGAAATATCCTACTTTTCAGCGTTACAGTATGTTGCGATTTTTCGGAACATATTTAAATAATATAATGGGTTTTGTAAATTTCTATAATAAAAGCTATTTTTTATAAAGTAAAGGGGCCGTCCCATTACTAGAGTATGTGTATTTATGTGTATGAGTATGAGTAGTATGTATGTGAGAGTGTCAATATGAATGTCGTCACTGGTGGTCCGCGATCTGACCACGTTGGTTCTTGCTGAAAACTAGCGTCAGGTGCTCCAATAGGCGTATGCTGAGCAAGAGCTATTTTATAAATATTTTCTTTTTGTTTTGTTTGTTTTTTTTTGTATATTATAATATTATAAAATTAATTTTTGTAAAAAAAAGGTATCATAAATAAAGTTTTTCTATTCTATTATATTCTAGAGGAATTAAAAATCCAGTACGTTTGTCTTGACATAGTATTGATTAAAATATATCTTTGCAATTTAACAGACAGTAAATTAAGTTTCAAAGACGAGAAAATTACCTTTTACTCGCGATCGGTATCTACTTGACGAATGCTCTAAAAGATTGTCGCCCGATATTAAAAGGAAGTGATCATTCTTTGCTTTAGAACAAGTTGTGTGATTTATAGTTTGGACTCGATTCGTGTTTAAATATTCAGTGACAACGTTCTGTTTATCTAGGTGGTATTATCTCATCCGCGTTTTCATTGAAATGAATCAATTATACTGGTGAGAAAATGGTTGTACTCTCGAATATTTGTTATTCTTCGATTATATTGATAGAACCATGGTAGCATAAATGGGTACGGTGAATTGAGGAAGTACCACAACATATAATATCCCTTTTCTTTACTTCCTGACTGGCAAAAGATTCTTACATTGCGAATGTGGATGGGAGAT
>JASFAT010002574.1:0-100157 GCA_031353405.1 Baronia brevicornis | reverse complement strand
TTATTAATGAATATGTTGTTCGTAGCCTGACTCGACACACACAATAAACACATAAATAATATGTGTTTATTTGTGAATATTTTTTAGTTTTAGACATTTATTTATGTCATGTATAATATTAAATAAGTATCGTATAACATAGGATCGACCTTGGGTGTTCGGCCACCTGCTACAACTTCAACGTCGCCTCGGAAGAGAGAACTTTCCTCTCATCGAGCAGACTTACTATCACAACTACACAGATATGGTAAGCCCGCAGTTTCATTGCTATATCTAATTTTCAGGCGCTTTTTAATCGCTATATAAATTAAAAGGCGATCTGGTTCTTAAGTCTTTATTTTATCTAATTATTACTACTACTTTTTTGTTAATTTACAATTTAAGCTTAAACATAAATAATATAACTTAAAATAAATAATACAAAATAACGTTAGAATTTGCCTGCTTTACGTAGACAAAACAACAATTTAGGAATTTCTAAAGAGTAAATCCAAAGAATAACAATTAAGTTCACGTGTAAATTCGTCACTTTTGAATCATATATACCTTTTTATGATTTTAGTTTAATCTTGATGATACATAGACTAAATAGATAGCCATATTAGGTATATGCTGCCTGCGTTCGTGTAACATTTGTATGAATGTATTATATGAATGAATTGTTACAATATCCCGGGACTAGACCGACCCACCTGCTCTCACTAAAACAACACTAAACTTTTGAATGCATACTCTAGTCCGAGGCGCTAACATTACGTAAAGATTATTCTAATAGGCGTGTTAAACATAACATTTTGGTTAAGTAACTCATGTTTGTTGTGATTTGTGAATTATTAGTAGAAAACAAAGGTAACATCAGATTTTCAATGCAAACGTGTCGAGATATACAAATGATTGTTACATGTATTGTTTACATTGCGTCGAATCGGCGATCGGTGGCTTGAATCAAGTCATGGTACTGTTGAAACGTTGTGACCCAATCTTATAGTGTAGACATCGTCTGAGGGCAGGAGCTCTGCAAAACAAGATATTCATTTTTTATGCTTTCCCTGCTCTGATCTCCTACATCCAAATATTGAAGCCAAATGTTAATAAAAAGTTTAAATTCTTTATTAATATTAAGCTGCAATATTAAATAAAACTAAAATAAAACTACAGATGTTTATGCAACTAGGTGATTGTTTCTACCAAATTCAGTCCATAGCAGATTAACTGTAAATTCTTTAGAAACGGCTTGTATGCTGTTTCAATTATTTTTAAAATTAAGTTGGTTGTTAACGTTTTCAGAATAAATTACGATGGGGTTGTAATAGTCACATTATTTATGAAAACTATGTAAAGAATACACAAATAATAAAACAGTAATCAATTGCTGTTACTAACAATTTGGATAGTTTAAAGGTAATATATTTTTTATTTTAATTATTATATTTAGGGATGCAAGTTCCGTCATTGAGCTAAATAGGTTTTCGTCCTACATTTTAAAAGTATCATTATAATATACATAAATATAGCATTTTAGCTTTACCATTATTATTCAAGAGGTAAATTGCTCTACCGTTTTACAATAGCTCGTCATCGCAATTTCTCTCGCTCAGTATGTAAATATATCGCAACAGTACATCTCCCTTAAAGCAGATGATGCAATGTAATTACGGGTTAGCAGACGAGCGTGCATTTTCTGTATGCATTTCTGTCAATCTTGTTACTAAAATATTCCTTAACGGACGCAAGATCAAAATATCCCCGATTAAGGAAAATATTTTGTGCATATCAAATTGTATTTTTAATTTTGTTCTAAAATTCTAGTTATTTTTAGAAATTTGATTTATTGTGTCATTTAACGCTATTGTAAACTTTTAGTGTTTTTCTTTCTATCGCGTCCTCAAGTTACAAAAACGTTCGTACTTTAGACAAATGGTGTCATATCGTATTAAATTCACGAGAACGGTTAAGAACTAATAAAAACTGTTTTTCATACATATGTATGTAAGTTGTTGAATTCAGTAATAAGACACTTGCCTTCCTATCCTATAAAAAAGACAGATGGTTATAGTAATTGCTTGGTTATGCATGGATTGATTGACAAGTGCTCAATTCATAAATCAGAGAATTAAATAGAATAAATGAAACGAATAGAAAATTGAATTTTTGTTTTTAATAGCAAGTACGGATTCACTATATCTATCTCGGCTTTATTTTCCTCTTACGTGATTTTATTTGCTTTATTCAAATACATACCTGGTCCACCGGCAACGTCGCTCGCGGTCGTGCAGGCAAATTCCGTGTCGCTCGAAGCATTCGTCGTAGTTCGTCACGCACGTATTGGGTGACTTTGTGCGGCGGCGCGTCACGTGCACCTGCAATGCCAACAAAGTTATAAGGCCTCCAACAAACTAAAGTTTCTGCGACTAGATTAGATACCGCAAAGCAAGCAGAGCAAGTACACTTAGTATAGTTATCTTATAAATATGAATGCTTTTGTGTTCGTTCAGTATGTGTTCGCGCATCGTTCATCCAATTGCACTAAAGTTTATTGTTAGCTGCATGCAGTTTTCTGATGTAGAACTATCAGTGCCAACAATCCACCCACCCACGCCGTAACATATGGTTGTGATGAAGATTGTAAGAACACTGTAAAACTTTTAATGCATATTCGCTCGATCATATATAAAAAAAAGATATTTAATATTTATCTTCTTTACACATTTACTTTCTGGAACTGAATTGTTCAATAGTATGTACATATGAGTTTCTTACTAATATAATGCTATTAATTAATTAATATGTAAATAATAACTACTATTGTGTAAATAGGTTTAAACCTCTTGCAGATTTGTTAAAGTAAAAATAAAGTTACTTTCATATTTTCTTATAATTTGGCTATTAAATTTATAGTAGACACAATTTATTGGGTTGTAATTTTTTTAAAACAAAATCCACAGCATGTCTTATTGCTAAGACTTATATAAATAATTGAATACTTATGGAGCTAATAAAGTACTATTAACGGATTATTTCCAGTAAAATGCGTTTTATCACTGTTTATTAATCGATTCTTTTTAAATTGCATTTTTAAATTTGGAATTACAAATCATTTTCAAATAAAGTAATTAATAAAGAAAAGTAAAACAATTGTCAAAATTTGTGATATAGATTTTGTGCTAATGTTAAGTTAATGATTTTTTCAAAAGTAAAACCATACGTATTTAAAAATTCTTATATTCAAAACATATATTAATGTTGTTTTTGTTTTAAAACTTGTAGCTCCATTTCAAGGGCACTTAACCCATAACGTATCATCTCGGCAATTTTTTTTATTTGTCATTTAAAATCTAATTAAGTTCGAAGAATTTCTAGTTGGCACAGAGATAATTTGAAAAATAATCAGTTTGTTGTTTTGAAATACTCCAGTTAAAATCGTGCTAGCTATTTAACCGGTTCTAAGAAAGACGTTTCTATATGGCGTGTCGTTCATACGTTTACTCTATCATCTACATAACCATCAGTGTTCATTACTCAAAAGTTTTCAGAAGCCTTTGTTTCATGCCATGGTAAGTATCTTTCCTATTTAGCCGGCAGATTGTTTAAGTTGTAACAATAATGACTATCCCATGTATGGTCGTGTTTTATACAAAACAGAAGAATATTTTAAAATGTTATATGTATTTAATGTTACATGCTATAAGATTAGCGTTTTCAATAGGTTTTATTTCGATTTATTTTCTTTCTTTTGTTATCACGCGTGTTAAAGTATCTAATATGAAGTATATTTTATATTAATCCTATTAAAATGTTTGCAGCTATGATACCACGAATGGCTTGGTTCGAATAGGGGAAGTACCACTAGTACCCACTCGCGGAATATTGGTTTGATGTGGTAGAATTTTACTGTGTTACAAGAATTCCGAAGAACAGAAGAAAAAATAAAGGAAGTTCCTTTATTTTTTCTCCTCGTTTTCTAGTTCTTCTTTCTTCCCATCCTTACGTTAAGGTAGACGATGTATCTGTAGTACCCTTAATGTTGCGGCTGTAAATGAACAACGGTGATTGCTTACTATCAGGTGACCGTCTAGCTCGTATTCTATAAAAAAAAAGTTTTAAAATTGAAATGAACAGTTGACACTGACCTTACATGTACAGCCCTGCTTGTAAAGGAGCCGGAAGCCTTTCCGCTGTCGCAGGGTGACATCTCGCCATTTATTGACGTAATCGCAAAGGTGCACATGCGCTTGCAAATGTAAGACTTGACCTGTAAACAATATAAATTCCATGCTTATAACTGTGACGACTTCAGTATGAAATGTTTTCTCATCATATTTTAAAATTTTATTATACGTGACAGAACAAGGTCGGCATACTGTCAGCGAGTATTATGTTTTAGTCAATCTATAGCTAAACTGAGAAATGCGATATGAGTTTAAAAGATGTACATATAAAAAAAATGCAAAGGACGACGAATATGAAAACACTTAAAAATGCTGATGGGTTTCGTCGTTTGTAATATTTTTTATTGAATTTACAAGGGTACAAGAAATATGAAACATAAGGAAACACACATCATTTAAAATTAAGGAAGCGTAAACAAGCTTGCCATATACATTTAAATAAAGATATTCATTAATTTCAATGAAAATAATACCAACGATAATCGCGAACAGTTTAAATCTTAAATAAACACTTAGGGGTCAGTCGAATGACAAAAAACAAACTCTCTGATAGTGAAAATTTAAAAAAAATCCGAATTCCTTTATCAAATGGATAAGTTTATTTTTTCACTATTTTAAAAAATACGCGTCTTTAAGGTAACTTACTAATGCGCGCAAAAGTCTTTTGCTTGTGAATTAACAACAATGACAATGAAAAATAAACATAATATTTGTATAGTTATGCATGTCATGCTACAGTATTGTTAACTGTATGCGCCTAAAAGAAATACCGCAAAATAAATATACACGAATGTTTTATGTATTTAAATTGAGTTATCGTCTTCTTTTCAAGACAATGTCAAACATTCATATAGTCTTAGTCATTTAGGTAAAGCAAGAAGAATAAATAAGACACTATGAAAGAAGTTAGTTGTTTTTGTAAGGAATGGCGTTGTAACCACTAGAGTCTACAATATCATCGGGAACCTACTGAAACTATGAAAGACACATCATCATAGCATCAGGTGAGGTTGAGACATCGTCTGGAACCACTATCAGAAAGGGAGGATGGATCAGGCAGTTAAAAGGCTAGGCAGTTAATACAGTCTGATATGTTGAAACTACGACGACACAGTAATATGTATTTATGAGCTCTCGTGATCATGAAGTGTTTTATTTCATCTACTTATGAAAGCTCAAATTCGAGAGTTTCAGGATTTCCCAGATTCATAGTTTATTAGTGACTTTAGTGTAATTCACTGAGATATTTGCACTATAATTTATACCCTTTGACAATCTTTTATTTGGATGCTTTATGAGAAGGGCTTTATAAAAGGTTATTTATAAATGGTTATTTATAAAAGGATTTTTATAAAAGGTTCTTAAAAATTACGTTTACGTTGTTGTTTTTAAAAGATAAGTTACTTTTTCTCATTATTTTACTGTAGTTATTTGTGATGTGAAATTTAATTTTTATTATTCTAATTTTATGCTACCGCCGTTATATGCATGCAATGGTTGAACGCAACCTGTAAGTGTAACAGTAATTATTTAAATTTTATTAATTGATTTATAATATGCATTAAATATTTAATTAAAAAAATTAAAAGTGTTCCAATTAAAGCGAATATTCGTCGTATAATGAAGCATATTCAAGTTATTGATTTTTGTATTACATATTTATTATTTTAATTAAAAAAAACATTTATAAATATCATTCATATTTTTAATTAGTACTATAAAATGAAATATTTGTTACCTGTTATAACGTAAGTCTCCCTTGGTTGTAGACTGACTCCACATAAAGAATCTTCAGGCGGTGTTAATATTCTTCCAGACCTTAAAGCCACTGCAGCTTTAGGGGTTGCCTGTAAATTATCGTTATAGTTGACTTTTAAAATGTTGTTTGTATAAAGTGTTATAAAGGTCTTCGCCGGCAGAATTAGGTTTTCAAACAAATAATAAAAAAACTACAAAGGATATAAATAAAATTCAATATCTTTTACGAAGAAAAATTAGTTGACCGCCACGTCGGGCACACTCTTGGAACGTAGCTACAGTATTCTGTGCCACTCGCTGAAATAGTGATGTCGGGATGTCGATAACCTTGCAGACCTTTCCTTTTAGTACTTTTGATGTGCCCCCACAGAACAAATCCATAGGGATAAAATAATCAGTAAGCATGCGGTTTCTAATTTTTCGACCTATAAACTAATTCTGCCACCAGAGACACCAGAGATATTTTGGACTAATTGTTTGGATTTACTACACTAATAATATCGGTAGGCCATTAAAGATTATTACAATACCTAATATCGTACAGATAACTAGACGCTAAGCTCTCACACTTCGCCCGAAAAGCAGGCTACTTCGCCTATAAGCAAATTAAATTTGCTATACTATTATTTTCAATTTTTACACTCATTGCAATCTTTTGACCTATATGATATATATAACCATATTAATATTTTATTTCCCTTAAACAAAACTGTTATTAATTCATTAATTCGTTTAGCTGCACATTTATTATTTTGAACAATGAAAGTATTATTAATTTTCCTCTTCATAATAATAAATGTAATTTATAATGATTTATAACTAAGGCTAGTGACCTAATTTGGATTGAGGGCATTTAAGTCAACGCAACTAAACAACATACCTAACGACTTATAAAACATGCACAACAAGCATCGCCCCTAGCTATTAATATGCAAATTAGTTATAAGAAAAAATGTATAGGCATCCGGCGCACGTAAAAAGCTTATTGCATTCAATCTGCTAATATATAACTAAGTTTTCAGCTCTTTTGGATTGATTCTTGTTTAAGAACATCAGAAGGCAAGAGCATTTTTCTTAGGTTATGCTCCACACAAAGTATGTGCAGTACTTTCCGAAAATAAAGCTCGTTTTAAAAATAGAATATTATATAAGAGAAGATTGCTCACTTTGTAAATATTTCGTATTTTCACTTTGTATGCGTCGTAAGAGTCATTTCCTCTGAACAGTTTTTGTACTCGACCGACGATCACTGAAAAGATAATTAAAAATAATAAATATTAAGTTATATCTCAATTAATTTGAAATAGTTTTAAGGGGATATTTTTAAATAGTCTTAAAATGTTTATTAATCACATAATGATTTAATAAAATGGCCATTTGTTAAATTAATGACACTAATCAATTACATATCATGCGCGTAATTAAGACGTCAATAGATATAAATAAAATTGAAATGATTTCTTTTGCCTAACTCTAACCTACTAAATTGTACAACACCAAAATGCTAAACTCCATTTTAATCTGTTGTCGTCTGTATGGTGGTTCGCCTCTGACTGTCTATTACGCCGTATATTATTCTGTATGTCTGAACTATTTTGAAGGATCTCTCTCAGAGAAAATAGGTTGGTCTCGGTCTCGGAAAAATATGGTGCCCTTGCGTAAATAAAAATTACAAGCGTGCACGAAACACGTGAAAGATTCAGCCCACAAAGTTAAGGCTTCCATGTCTAACAATATTACAAACTCACCGAAGTGACTGTTACAAAAATGTGTCTGTGGATGATCAGGTGCGCACGTACAGGAGTCAACGGCTTGCCAGCTCGCTGCAACCAGTGCCAGCGTAATCCACCTCGTCAGCATGCTCTTTCTAGTATTCTGTAATGACGAGATAAAAACATTCGTGAAAATATGTTCAAATGAAATTTTAGATTATTTGAAGCTCAGCGTTGAGGTTAGGATAGTAAATGATGAAAGTATAGTTGGAGTTAATAACTTTAGAGATCAATTTTGTTAGACAGTCAGTAAGCAAAAAATGTAAGCTATACTTGGGTTCGAAATAAATTCAAGATAGAATTTAACACACTTGGGGATTTCGAAACTTCGGAATTCGCATTAAATCTGATAGTTGTTATATCGAATTATTCATTGATGACGAAATGGAAAATATTTTTAAGAATACAAAATATTTTGGTACAAAACAAAAAGTGCTGTTTTGTACCAAAATGTATAAAATGTCTTAATAAGAACATAATACTAACATAGATATCATCAGAAAATGCTCCTTTTTGTGCTTAATTTTACATATTCTAAACAAACTTCACACCTTTGTGCAATGTATCAACAGTGCAATAAAATACATTGTCATCACAGAGATAGAACCCAATGACCCAGATCTGCAAACGACGTATTCTTTGCGAGTTCCGGAAATTGGACTATAAAGATTAGCCACCGCATCGAGAGCGAGAACGGTGTTGCAACGAGGCATTCACTGATGTCCCGAAAATACATGCAGTCACAATGCAAGTTTGAACAGGAGCACATCTCTTTTCATTTTCGAAATAAATTACTTCGAAAATATAATTCGAATTCGAAAGTATAATTAAATAAGTTAGAGTATGTTTGCGGGTAATAAAGCAATAGCTATTCAATTTTTAATTAATTTTATAGGTTAGAGTTTTTTTATAAATATTTTTAATATTTTTAATCTGTTAAAATAATTATTTACACAATCCTTGGGAATTGGGAAAGAAATATTTATAAAAATAAAAATAAAATAAACTATTTATTGCCAAAAATCTTACAATATGTAACCAACAATCAAACATTATAATTTTCCAGCAAAAGTCAATGACTCAGTAATTTCCCGTCGGAGACTAAAGTCTAAGAGTGCGCTGGTTTTCAGCCATTCATTACTCCTCAAGATAGAAAAGGGGAGATGAGGGTCATATTATCGCTGTAATAAACAACAATAAAAGAAACTATAATTTACTTAAATTAAAAATTGAAATTAATTAAGTATGAAATTATAGTACAAGTTATAATATAGTAAATTAATCCAACGCTGATTGAAGAAATCCTTAAGCTTTTTAGCTCTTTCTTTTGTTCTCCGCAGCAATTTGTCTGTTTAACAATGCTTTTTTGTATTACAATTTAAAACTATTTAAATTTATTTTTGTTCTTAAAGGAGGAGGTAGATCATTATAGATTCGTGTTGCGTTGAACCTAAAACGTCTTGTGTAACATATTAGCTTATATTTCAGCTTTAATAGCAAGTTTAGAGCACAGGGGCAAAATTGCGTTGAGTTATGTTTCGAACCGAGATAATTTTCTTAAAAAGATATTCCGGTTTTTTACTCCATATTACCCGGTGACCCTTCTAGCACTCATGTTTAGTACACCCTGGCTGTTGAGAAAGGGTGTAATAAATTTCATTTTAGGTACATGTTACGCAAATCGGATACAAGCATTCTGAACACATTAAATAGCTCTACTTAAATTTTATTCAACCTGTGTCCAAAACCTGCACTACAGTAAGTGACGGGAGAAAGAAGTAACAGATCTATTAGTAGTAAGAGACCAATTTCTCATTTAAATATGGTATGATTTTATACCTATAGATTTTATATATTTACGGTATGCTCCATGCAAATTTCATTCGTTTTTTTTAAGATTACTTGCAATGTTTTTAATATTAATAGAAATCTTGTTTATTTATCATATTATTATTCCATTTAAGCTATACTTATATATTGATATTATAGCTAATATAATGCATGAGCTAGGGAATGCACTTAAATAACTTCAAGTCTTCAACTGTCAGATAATTTTTTTATGAATTTATTTAAACACACCCGTGTCCTACAATTAAGAAAACCGATTCGATGTAATAATGATTCCAATTAGAGTCCTTAACTCTTTATCTGTAATTATAATGTGATAATGGGGAATTGGGACTAATTTCGTTGCAAAATATTTTTTTTATCGAGATGCAGCATTTGTTGACTCTTGGCAACAATGTTTGGTAAAAATTCTCATTTAATGGAATGGTTTTCTAAAAAGGTTTTTTGTACATCTTAATTTATGAAAATCTTTCATTTCTTTCTCAGTAGTTGGAAATAAATCTGAAAGACCAATCAACCATCTATTATTCCTGTAAATTAATTCTAATTCTAAAATTCACGCTCATATAAAATATATTTTTAATACTATAGCATGAATGCGAAAACTCTTCATTGATAAGATATATTTGTTTTATGTTTTTTAGATCAATATATGAATTGTTCAATAATTATTAACAATATGGGAACATAATTTCGCCAGAAGTAATGTTCAATAAATTATTAATATGCTATTCTTTGATGCGATAGGAGTAGGGAACTCACAGATTATTTATTAACGTTGCTCGCGGTAGAGTTGCAGGACGACACTTATGACCCACATAGTATAGTTACTTAAAGCCTGTCTTAAAACTGCCTTATACAGTAGTGCTTTTTGTCGACTGACTCGTTCCTGATCTTTTATTATCATACCATTCATAGGATCAACACAGACGCTGTATTGTACAGACTGTATATATTTATGTACCTTTTGATACATTCGAGTCGGCGAATGTCAACAACGTTTCTACAAATAAAATTAAAGATGTGCATTAAGTATGCAGCTTGTTTTTACTGATTAAGTGAAGTGCACATAATAAACATAATAAAAGTGTATGTGATCATAAATAATCGATGGTAAAAACTTCTGCGCACTTAGACAATATTACATATGTATATTTATATGACATACGTACGTATTCTACGTTATGGCTACTTAACGAATTATTAATTTGATTTTACGGATGAGTGCTGATTTATGTAACAATATTCACGTGAATAAATTGACAAAAGAAGAATAGTGGTTTTTTGACTACATTCAACATACATACATATATATCGTCACGCCTGTCTCCCGTAGGGGTAGGCAGACATCACAGATCTCCATCTGCTACGATCTCGGCATATTTCCCTTGCTTCCTCCACACTCATTATTCTCCTCATGCATGCCGGTTAAGGGTACACTTGACCTGGCCTTTCTTAAAAACTTTAGCAATTTGGTCAAGTTATGTTTTACCTGGTCTTCCCCTACCAACCAGTCACATCAATCCATCCAAATTTTCACTACGTTCAAATTATTTATAAAAGTGACAACAAGATACGATATTAATGTATCTGTATTGTTTTACTTCTCAATCATTTGTCTCGCCTTCCTTCCCGACCACTAAAAAATAAATAATACACTGTGGACCGTTTCCCTTCAATTTGCTTTTAATTCCACGGTCACGGTCATAGACGTTACGCTCATAAAAGTAAAAAGAAAAATCTTTTGAAGCACGAATGGGTAAATAGGCTATCTGCCTTTGAGTATTCACTGTAATCACATTTGCTCGTATTATCTCACGCACATAAGCACTTTATACTTATTTATACGCACAGCTGTTAAATAAGTATAAAGTGCTTATGTGCGTGAGATAATACGAGCAAATGTGATTACAGTGAATACTCAAAGGCAGATAGCCTATTTACCCATTCGTGCTTCAAAAGATTTTTCTTTTTACTTTTATGAGCGTAACGTCTATGACCGTGACCGTGGAATTAAAAGCAAATTGAAGGGAAACGGTCCACAGTGTATTATTTATTTTTTAGTGGTCGGGAAGGAAGGCGAGACAAATGATTGAGAAGTAAAACAATACAGATACATTAATATCGTATCTTGTTGTCACTTTTATAAATAATTTGAACGTAGTGAAAATTTGGATGGATTGATGTGACTGGTTGGTAGGGGAAGACCAGGTAAAACATAACTTGACCAAATTGCTAAAGTTTTTAAGAAAGGCCAGGTCAAGTGTACCCTTAACCGGCATGCATGAGGAGAATAATGAGTGTGGAGGAAGCAAGGGAAATATGCCGAGATCGTAGCAGATGGAGATCTGTGATGTCTGCCTACCCCTACGGGAGACAGGCGTGACGATATATATGTATGTATGTTGAATGTAGTCAAAAAACCACTATTCTTCTTTTGTCAATTTATTCACGTGAATATTGTTACATAAATCAGCACTCATCCGTAAAATCAAATTAATAATTCGTTAAGTAGCCATAACGTAGAATACGTACGTATGTCATATAAATATACATATGTAATATTGTCTAAGTGCGCAGAAGTTTTTACCATCGATTATTTATGATCACATACACTTTTATTATGTTTATTATGTGCACTTCACTTAATCAGTAAAAACAAGCTGCATACTTAATGCACATCTTTAATTTTATTTGTAGAAACGTTGTTGACATTCGCCGACTCGAATGTATCAAAAGGTACATAAATATATACAGTCTGTACAATACAGCGTCTGTGTTGATCCTATGAATGGTATGATAATAAAAGATCAGGAACGAGTCAGTCGACAAAAAGCACTACTGTATAAGGCAGTTTTAAGACAGGCTTTAAGTAACTATACTATGTGGGTCATAAGTGTCGTCCTGCAACTCTACCGCGAGCAACGTTAATAAATAATCTGTGAGTTCCCTACTCCTATCGCATCAAAGAATAGCATATTAATAATTTATTGAACATTACTTCTGGCGAAATTATGTTCCCATATTGTTAATAATTATTAAACAATTCATATATTGATCTAAAAAACATAAAACAAATATATCTTATCAATGAAGAGTTTTCGCATTCATGCTATAGTATTAAAAATATATTTTATATGAGCGTGAATTTTAGAATTAGAATTAATTTACAGGAATAATAGATGGTTGATTGGTCTTTCAGATTTATTTCCAACTACTGAGAAAGAAATGAAAGATTTTCATAAATTAAGATGTACAAAAAACCTTTTTAGAAAACCATTCCATTAAATGAGAATTTTTACCAAACATTGTTGCCAAGAGTCAACAAATGCTGCATCTCGATAAAAAAGAATATTTTGCAACGAAATTAGTCCCAAATTATCACATTATAATTAAAGATAAAGAGTTAAGGACTCTAATTGGAATCATTATTACATCGAATCGGTTTTCTTAATTGTAGGACACGGATGTGTTTAAATAAGTTCATAAAAAAATTATCTGAGTTGAAGACTTGAAGTTATTTAAGTGCATTCCCTAGCTCATGCATTATATTAGCTATAATATCAATATATAAGTATAGCTTAAATGGAATAATAATATGATAAATAAACAAGATTTCTATTAATATTAAAAACATTGCAAGTAATCTTAAAAAAAACGAATGAAATTTGCATGGAGCATACCGTAAATATATAAAATCTATAGGTATAAAATCATACCATATTTAAATGAGAAATTGGTCTCTTACTACTAATAGATCTGTTACTTCTTTCTCCCGTCACTTACTGTAGTGCAGGTTTTGGACACAGGTTGAATAAAATTTAAGTAGAGCTATTTAATGTGTTCAGAATGCTTGTATCCGATTTGCGTAACATGTACCTAAAATGAAATTTATTACACCCTTTCTCAACAGCCAGGGTGTACTAAACATGAGTGCTAGAAGGGTCACCGGGTAATATGGAGTAAAAAACCGGAATATCTTTTTAAGAAAATTATCTCGGTTCGAAACATAACTCAACGCAATTTTGCCCCTGTGCTCTAAACTTGCTATTAAAGCTGAAATATAAGCTAATATGTTACACAAGACGTTTTAGGTTCAACGCAATACGAATCTATAATGATCTACCTCCTCCTTTAAGAACAAAAATAAATTTAAATAGTTTTAAATTGTAATACAAAAAAGCATTGTTAAACAGACAAATTGCTGCGGAGAACAAAAGAAAGAGCTAAAAAGCTTAAGGATTTCTTCAATCAGCGTTGGATTAATTTACTATATTATAACTTGTACTATAATTTCATACTTAATTAATTTCAATTTTTAATTTAAGTAAATTATAGTTTCTTTTATTGTTGTTTATTACAGCGATAATATGACCCTCATCTCCCCTTTTCTATCTTGAGGAGTAATGAATGGCTGAAAACCAGCGCACTCTTAGACTTTAGTCTCCGACGGGAAATTACTGAGTCATTGACTTTTGCTGGAAAATTATAATGTTTGATTGTTGGTTACATATTGTAAGATTTTTGGCAATAAATAGTTTATTTTATTTTTATTTTTATAATTATTTCTTTCCCAATTCCCAAGGATTGTTTAAATAATTATTTTAACAGATTAAAAATATTAAAAATATTTATAAAAAAACTCTAACCTATAAAATTAATTAAAAATTGAATAGCTATTGCTTTATTACCCGCAAACACACTCTAACTTATTTAATTATACTTTCGAATTCGAATTATATTTTCGAAGTAATTTATTTCGAAAATGAAAAGAGATGTGCTCCTGTTCAAACTTGCATTGTGACTGCATGTATTTTCGGGACATCAGTGAATGCCTCGTTGCAACACCGTTCTCGCTCTCGATGCGGTGGCTAATCTTTATAGTCCAATTTCCGGAACTCGCAAAGAATACGTCGTTTGCAGATCTGGGTCATTGGGTTCTATCTCTGTGATGACAATGTATTTTATTGCACTGTTGATACATTGCACAAAGGTGTGAAGTTTGTTTAGAATATGTAAAATTAAGCACAAAAAGGAGCATTTTCTGATGATATCTATGTTAGTATTATGTTCTTATTAAGACATTTTATACATTTTGGTACAAAACAGCACTTTTTGTTTTGTACCAAAATATTTTGTATTCTTAAAAATATTTTCCATTTCGTCATCAATGAATAATTCGATATAACAACTATCAGATTTAATGCGAATTCCGAAGTTTCGAAATCCCCAAGTGTGTTAAATTCTATCTTGAATTTATTTCGAACCCAAGTATAGCTTACATTTTTTGCTTACTGACTGTCTAACAAAATTGATCTCTAAAGTTATTAACTCCAACTATACTTTCATCATTTACTATCCTAACCTCAACGCTGAGCTTCAAATAATCTAAAATTTCATTTGAACATATTTTCACGAATGTTTTTATCTCGTCATTACAGAATACTAGAAAGAGCATGCTGACGAGGTGGATTACGCTGGCACTGGTTGCAGCGAGCTGGCAAGCCGTTGACTCCTGTACGTGCGCACCTGATCATCCACAGACACATTTTTGTAACAGTCACTTCGGTGAGTTTGTAATATTGTTAGACGTGGAAGCCTTAACTTTGTGGGCTGAATCTTTCACGTGTTTCGTGCACGCTTGTAATTTTTTATTTACGCAAGGGCACCATATTTTTCCGAGACCGAGACCAACCTATTTTCTCTGAGAGAGATCCTTCAAAATAGTTCAGACATACAGAATAATATACGGCGTAATAGACAGTCAGAGGCGAACCACCATACAGACGACAACAGATTAAAATGGAGTTTAGCATTTTGGTGTTGTACAATTTAGTAGGTTAGAGTTAGGCAAAAGAAATCATTTCAATTTTATTTATATCTATTGACGTCTTAATTACGCGCATGATATGTAATTGATTAGTGTCATTAATTTAACAAATGGCCATTTTATTAAATCATTATGTGATTAATAAACATTTTAAGACTATTTAAAAATATCCCCTTAAAACTATTTCAAATTAATTGAGATATAACTTAATATTTATTATTTTTAATTATCTTTTCAGTGATCGTCGGTCGAGTACAAAAACTGTTCAGAGGAAATGACTCTTACGACGCATACAAAGTGAAAATACGAAATATTTACAAAGTGAGCAATCTTCTCTTATATAATATTCTATTTTTAAAACGAGCTTTATTTTCGGAAAGTACTGCACATACTTTGTGTGGAGCATAACCTAAGAAAAATGCTCTTGCCTTCTGATGTTCTTAAACAAGAATCAATCCAAAAGAGCTGAAAACTTAGTTATATATTAGCAGATTGAATGCAATAAGCTTTTTACGTGCGCCGGATGCCTATACATTTTTTCTTATAACTAATTTGCATATTAATAGCTAGGGGCGATGCTTGTTGTGCATGTTTTATAAGTCGTTAGGTATGTTGTTTAGTTGCGTTGACTTAAATGCCCTCAATCCAAATTAGGTCACTAGCCTTAGTTATAAATCATTATAAATTACATTTATTATTATGAAGAGGAAAATTAATAATACTTTCATTGTTCAAAATAATAAATGTGCAGCTAAACGAATTAATGAATTAATAACAGTTTTGTTTAAGGGAAATAAAATATTAATATGGTTATATATATCATATAGGTCAAAAGATTGCAATGAGTGTAAAAATTGAAAATAATAGTATAGCAAATTTAATTTGCTTATAGGCGAAGTAGCCTGCTTTTCGGGCGAAGTGTGAGAGCTTAGCGTCTAGTTATCTGTACGATATTAGGTATTGTAATAATCTTTAATGGCCTACCGATATTATTAGTGTAGTAAATCCAAACAATTAGTCCAAAATATCTCTGGTGTCTCTGGTGGCAGAATTAGTTTATAGGTCGAAAAATTAGAAACCGCATGCTTACTGATTATTTTATCCCTATGGATTTGTTCTGTGGGGGCACATCAAAAGTACTAAAAGGAAAGGTCTGCAAGGTTATCGACATCCCGACATCACTATTTCAGCGAGTGGCACAGAATACTGTAGCTACGTTCCAAGAGTGTGCCCGACGTGGCGGTCAACTAATTTTTCTTCGTAAAAGATATTGAATTTTATTTATATCCTTTGTAGTTTTTTTATTATTTGTTTGAAAACCTAATTCTGCCGGCGAAGACCTTTATAACACTTTATACAAACAACATTTTAAAAGTCAACTATAACGATAATTTACAGGCAACCCCTAAAGCTGCAGTGGCTTTAAGGTCTGGAAGAATATTAACACCGCCTGAAGATTCTTTATGTGGAGTCAGTCTACAACCAAGGGAGACTTACGTTATAACAGGTAACAAATATTTCATTTTATAGTACTAATTAAAAATATGAATGATATTTATAAATGTTTTTTTTAATTAAAATAATAAATATGTAATATAAAAATCAATAACTTGAATATGCTTCATTATACGACGAATATTCGCTTTAATTGGAACACTTTTAATTTTTTTAATTATTTAATGCATATTATAAATCAATACTAAAGGGCTAAATTAATAAAATTTTGATAATTACTGTTACACTTACAGGTTGCGTTCAACCATTGCATGCATATAACGGCGGTAGCATAAAATTAGAATAATAAAAATTAAATTTCACATCACAAATAACTACAGTAAAATAATGAGAAAAAGTAACTTATCTTTTAAAAACAACAACGTAAACGTAATTTTTAAGAACCTTTTATAAAAATCCTTTTATAAATAACCATTTATAAATAACCTTTTATAAAGCCCTTCTCATAAAGCATCCAAATAAAAGATTGTCAAAGGGTATAAATTATAGTGCAAATATCTCAGTGAATTACACTAAAGTCACTAATAAACTATGAATCTGGGAAATCCTGAAACTCTCGAATTTGAGCTTTCATAAGTAGATGAAATAAAACACTTCATGATCACGAGAGCTCATAAATACATATTACTGTGTCGTCGTAGTTTCAACATATCAGACTGTATTAACTGCCTAGCCTTTTAACTGCCTGATCCATCCTCCCTTTCTGATAGTGGTTCCAGACGATGTCTCAACCTCACCTGATGCTATGATGATGTGTCTTTCATAGTTTCAGTAGGTTCCCGATGATATTGTAGACTCTAGTGGTTACAACGCCATTCCTTACAAAAACAACTAACTTCTTTCATAGTGTCTTATTTATTCTTCTTGCTTTACCTAAATGACTAAGACTATATGAATGTTTGACATTGTCTTGAAAAGAAGACGATAACTCAATTTAAATACATAAAACATTCGTGTATATTTATTTTGCGGTATTTCTTTTAGGCGCATACAGTTAACAATACTGTAGCATGACATGCATAACTATACAAATATTATGTTTATTTTTCATTGTCATTGTTGTTAATTCACAAGCAAAAGACTTTTGCGCGCATTAGTAAGTTACCTTAAAGACGCGTATTTTTTAAAATAGTGAAAAAATAAACTTATCCATTTGATAAAGGAATTCGGATTTTTTTTAAATTTTCACTATCAGAGAGTTTGTTTTTTGTCATTCGACTGACCCCTAAGTGTTTATTTAAGATTTAAACTGTTCGCGATTATCGTTGGTATTATTTTCATTGAAATTAATGAATATCTTTATTTAAATGTATATGGCAAGCTTGTTTACGCTTCCTTAATTTTAAATGATGTGTGTTTCCTTATGTTTCATATTTCTTGTACCCTTGTAAATTCAATAAAAAATATTACAAACGACGAAACCCATCAGCATTTTTAAGTGTTTTCATATTCGTCGTCCTTTGCATTTTTTTTATATGTACATCTTTTAAACTCATATCGCATTTCTCAGTTTAGCTATAGATTGACTAAAACATAATACTCGCTGACAGTATGCCGACCTTGTTCTGTCACGTATAATAAAATTTTAAAATATGATGAGAAAACATTTCATACTGAAGTCGTCACAGTTATAAGCATGGAATTTATATTGTTTACAGGTCAAGTCTTACATTTGCAAGCGCATGTGCACCTTTGCGATTACGTCAATAAATGGCGAGATGTCACCCTGCGACAGCGGAAAGGCTTCCGGCTCCTTTACAAGCAGGGCTGTACATGTAAGGTCAGTGTCAACTGTTCATTTCAATTTTAAAACTTCCACTATCTTCTTTAATTCATCATAAGTTTTTTTTTATAGAATACGAGCTAGACGGTCACCTGATAGTAAGCAATCACCGTTGTTCATTTACAGCCGCAACATTAAGGGTACTACAGATACATCGTCTACCTTAGCGTAAGGATGGGAAGAAAGAAGAACTAGAAAACGAGGAGAAAAAATAAAGGAACTTCCTTTATTTTTTCTTCTGTTCTTCGGAATTCTTGTAACACAGTAAAATGCTACCACATCAAACCGATATTCCGCGAGTGGGTACTAGTGGTACTTCCCCTATTCGAACCAAGCCATTCGTGGTATCATAGCTGCAAACATTTTAATAGGATTAATATAAAATATACTTCATATTAGATACTTTAACACGCGTGATAACAAAAGAAAGAAAATAAATCGAAATAAAACCTATTGAAAACGCTAATCTTATAGCATGTAACATTAAATACATATAACATTTTAAAATATTCTTCTGTTTTGTATAAAACACGACCATACATGGGATAGTCATTATTGTTACAACTTAAACAATCTGCCGGCTAAATAGGAAAGATACTTACCATGGCATGAAACAAAGGCTTCTGAAAACTTTTGAGTAATGAACACTGATGGTTATGTAGATGATAGAGTAAACGTATGAACGACACGCCATATAGAAACGTCTTTCTTAGAACCGGTTAAATAGCTAGCACGATTTTAACTGGAGTATTTCAAAACAACAAACTGATTATTTTTCAAATTATCTCTGTGCCAACTAGAAATTCTTCGAACTTAATTAGATTTTAAATGACAAATAAAAAAAATTGCCGAGATGATACGTTATGGGTTAAGTGCCCTTGAAATGGAGCTACAAGTTTTAAAACAAAAACAACATTAATATATGTTTTGAATATAAGAATTTTTAAATACGTATGGTTTTACTTTTGAAAAAATCATTAACTTAACATTAGCACAAAATCTATATCACAAATTTTGACAATTGTTTTACTTTTCTTTATTAATTACTTTATTTGAAAATGATTTGTAATTCCAAATTTAAAAATGCAATTTAAAAAGAATCGATTAATAAACAGTGATAAAACGCATTTTACTGGAAATAATCCGTTAATAGTACTTTATTAGCTCCATAAGTATTCAATTATTTATATAAGTCTTAGCAATAAGACATGCTGTGGATTTTGTTTTAAAAAAATTACAACCCAATAAATTGTGTCTACTATAAATTTAATAGCCAAATTATAAGAAAATATGAAAGTAACTTTATTTTTACTTTAACAAATCTGCAAGAGGTTTAAACCTATTTACACAATAGTAGTTATTATTTACATATTAATTAATTAATAGCATTATATTAGTAAGAAACTCATATGTACATACTATTGAACAATTCAGTTCCAGAAAGTAAATGTGTAAAGAAGATAAATATTAAATATCTTTTTTTTATATATGATCGAGCGAATATGCATTAAAAGTTTTACAGTGTTCTTACAATCTTCATCACAACCATATGTTACGGCGTGGGTGGGTGGATTGTTGGCACTGATAGTTCTACATCAGAAAACTGCATGCAGCTAACAATAAACTTTAGTGCAATTGGATGAACGATGCGCGAACACATACTGAACGAACACAAAAGCATTCATATTTATAAGATAACTATACTAAGTGTACTTGCTCTGCTTGCTTTGCGGTATCTAATCTAGTCGCAGAAACTTTAGTTTGTTGGAGGCCTTATAACTTTGTTGGCATTGCAGGTGCACGTGACGCGCCGCCGCACAAAGTCACCCAATACGTGCGTGACGAACTACGACGAATGCTTCGAGCGACACGGAATTTGCCTGCACGACCGCGAGCGACGTTGCCGGTGGACCAGGTATGTATTTGAATAAAGCAAATAAAATCACGTAAGAGGAAAATAAAGCCGAGATAGATATAGTGAATCCGTACTTGCTATTAAAAACAAAAATTCAATTTTCTATTCGTTTCATTTATTCTATTTAATTCTCTGATTTATGAATTGAGCACTTGTCAATCAATCCATGCATAACCAAGCAATTACTATAACCATCTGTCTTTTTTATAGGATAGGAAGGCAAGTGTCTTATTACTGAATTCAACAACTTACATACATATGTATGAAAAACAGTTTTTATTAGTTCTTAACCGTTCTCGTGAATTTAATACGATATGACACCATTTGTCTAAAGTACGAACGTTTTTGTAACTTGAGGACGCGATAGAAAGAAAAACACTAAAAGTTTACAATAGCGTTAAATGACACAATAAATCAAATTTCTAAAAATAACTAGAATTTTAGAACAAAATTAAAAATACAATTTGATATGCACAAAATATTTTCCTTAATCGGGGATATTTTGATCTTGCGTCCGTTAAGGAATATTTTAGTAACAAGATTGACAGAAATGCATACAGAAAATGCACGCTCGTCTGCTAACCCGTAATTACATTGCATCATCTGCTTTAAGGGAGACGTACTGTTGCGATATATTTACATACTGAGCGAGAGAAATTGCGATGACGAGCTATTGTAAAACGGTAGAGCAATTTACCTCTTGAATAATAATGGTAAAGCTAAAATGCTATATTTATGTATATTATAATGATACTTTTAAAATGTAGGACGAAAACCTATTTAGCTCAATGACGGAACTTGCATCCCTAAATATAATAATTAAAATAAAAAATATATTACCTTTAAACTATCCAAATTGTTAGTAACAGCAATTGATTACTGTTTTATTATTTGTATATTCTTTACATAGTTTTCATAAATAATGTGACTATTACAACCCCATCGTAATTTATTCTGAAAACGTTAACAACCAACTTAATTTTAAAAATAATTGAAACAGCATACAAGCCGTTTCTAAAGAATTTACAGTTAATCTGCTATGGACTGAATTTGGTAGAAACAATCACCTAGTTGCATAAACATCTGTAGTTTTATTTTAGTTTTATTTAATATTGCAGCTTAATATTAATAAAGAATTTAAACTTTTTATTAACATTTGGCTTCAATATTTGGATGTAGGAGATCAGAGCAGGGAAAGCATAAAAAATGAATATCTTGTTTTGCAGAGCTCCTGCCCTCAGACGATGTCTACACTATAAGATTGGGTCACAACGTTTCAACAGTACCATGACTTGATTCAAGCCACCGATCGCCGATTCGACGCAATGTAAACAATACATGTAACAATCATTTGTATATCTCGACACGTTTGCATTGAAAATCTGATGTTACCTTTGTTTTCTACTAATAATTCACAAATCACAACAAACATGAGTTACTTAACCAAAATGTTATGTTTAACACGCCTATTAGAATAATCTTTACGTAATGTTAGCGCCTCGGACTAGAGTATGCATTCAAAAGTTTAGTGTTGTTTTAGTGAGAGCAGGTGGGTCGGTCTAGTCCCGGGATATTGTAACAATTCATTCATATAATACATTCATACAAATGTTACACGAACGCAGGCAGCATATACCTAATATGGCTATCTATTTAGTCTATGTATCATCAAGATTAAACTAAAATCATAAAAAGGTATATATGATTCAAAAGTGACGAATTTACACGTGAACTTAATTGTTATTCTTTGGATTTACTCTTTAGAAATTCCTAAATTGTTGTTTTGTCTACGTAAAGCAGGCAAATTCTAACGTTATTTTGTATTATTTATTTTAAGTTATATTATTTATGTTTAAGCTTAAATTGTAAATTAACAAAAAAGTAGTAGTAATAATTAGATAAAATAAAGACTTAAGAACCAGATCGCCTTTTAATTTATATAGCGATTAAAAAGCGCCTGAAAATTAGATATAGCAATGAAACTGCGGGCTTACCATATCTGTGTAGTTGTGATAGTAAGTCTGCTCGATGAGAGGAAAGTTCTCTCTTCCGAGGCGACGTTGAAGTTGTAGCAGGTGGCCGAACACCCAAGGTCGATCCTATGTTATACGATACTTATTTAATATTATACATGACATAAATAAATGTCTAAAACTAAAAAATATTCACAAATAAACACATATTATTTATGTGTTTATTGTGTGTGTCGAGTCAGGCTACGAACAACATATTCATTAATAATATACATTCATATCATAATACACCGATTGCCTTTAAGTCGTCCTCGACTCCATCTAGCCATCTGAACTGAAGCCTTCCGCGGCTTCTACGACCATCTTGTTTTCTGTCGAGTAGCCGTTTCAGTACTCTAGCGTCGACTTAAAGGCAATCGGTGTGAGAGGCTGGAGGGAAAAAGCGAAATGAAGATCCGACTGGAAAAATTTACTGAACCAGGCTAAGGCACACGCGCGGCTGTAATGCCTATGTAATAAACCCAGTAAAATTATTTTCACCTATAATTTATTCAATTCATATTAACGAAAATGATATCTCCTGGTCAGCTTATCTTCACCTAGTGTGTTAGTACTTAGGTAAGCAATACTTTTCAAAATCGCACACAAGAAACCACAATGTTGTATAACAACACGCCCGTTAAACGATAAGGCCGCCACGGACGACATCTATTGAAAGTAATTGGAAGAAAAATAATTTTTCATTTTTCAAGTTTTTTTTATGTTTTCTCTATATGTTTTTATTCGTAAACGATCCCTTTACTATAGCGACCAAATAAAAAAATATTCAATTCGGTCGAGCCGTTTTTAAGTTTTAGCGAGACTAACAAACTCCATTTTTATATACACCGTGACTTAATAATTACCCGAGAAAATTAAGTAATATATTCAGTTATCGATATACATTAAATTTGGCGAAGAAAAAACAATTTTATTTTTATGAAATATTTATTAAAAATGTCCTTAATAGGTGTATATTAAGGACATTTTTAATAAATATTTCATAAAAATTATACAACAAAAAATCTTGCTAATTCAAATAGACATCATTATCATTCCAATATGAAGTGCACCCAAACCAACCTAATTTGGTCGCGTAATATTTACGTACGGAAGGGATAACTATGAATGAAACAATTTGCGCAACCTGGCGACAATAGACGTTTTTTCCTCCTTCGGCGTTATACTTATGAATACATCATGCGTCTCATGCATTTACAGGATTTCTTTGAAGTCCCATAAAACAATATTTTTGTATGAATGCTATAATATTTGAATGTTATTTAGTGATATACATATTTTTACAAATGCGAATTTTAGTTTTCTTGAGTAATTAAAAAGTCACGGTGTATATAGATTTTTTAAATCCTATGAACATTCAAATTAATAAAATACCCAGTACAAATTAATTTATACTAAGCATGAGAGGAAAATTACTATAAAAAAACATAAAAAGGATTTAGAAATGGCAGAAATCATTTTTGCTAAACGAGAGCTTTATTATCAGCAGCAAATCTTTTACAAACTGGTACCTGGAAGTGATAGATAGAATTGAGGCTGTTGATGGATGGTACACCACCAAACTTGAGGCCTAACAGAAGAGCCCGATGGTCAGCCCCAGCATCCCTCACGTTCTGTCTTACCAGCACGAAGTCTGGCCTAGTAAACAACAAAATACATTTATCTTTTGAAATTTGACATGTGATATTTTTAGGAGGATATATTTGTAGAAGCTTAAAAATAACTACAACATTACTGCATAAATACATTTAAATTATACTGAAAATGAAAATGAATGAAGCGATGTGGAGTAAAAGAAGGTGTCTTGACAGAAGTTGAGAAGGGAAAGCTTATATGATTTGGGCACATAGAGATGATGGATAAGACAATTGGCAAAAGAAATTTACGTTGCGAAAGTGGATGGAAGGGTCGGTAGGAGAAGGAAAACCAAATAGCCGAAGTTTTTAAGAAAGGCCAGATCAAGAGTACCCTTAACCGACGGTCTTGCATGAGGAGAGTAATGAGTGTGGAGGAAGCAAGAAAAGTATGCCGAGAGCGTAGCAGATGGAGATCTGTGGTCTCTACATACCCCTACGGAAAACAAGCGTGACGATATGTATGTATGTATGAAAATAAAAATGTTTTTTAAATGATTTTATTATGGCTGTTTAGAATCGTACAAAATTAAATTACTATTATTTTATTCAATTGGCATTTTGCTTTTAATTTTTATTTCAAAATACACATCTTTATTTCATCAAAGATTTATCATCAGATAAGAATATTTAAATAATAGTTATTTGGTTTGAACAGATGTATAAATACAGCCCACCTCTGGCCATTGGCCTCTGATCTGAGATGTTGCCATAATCCCCACGCTTAGAGATTTTGAATGATTGGGAATCGCAGCTCGTTTTAGTTTTCAAATGATGACGGTGCTACCCGTCTATTTGTATTTGGCCGCCCGTCCGTGAACGGGGAGAAATAGGGTGGACGTATTCAATGCCGAAAATCAGATGCCATTGTTGAGAACCAGAAGATATAAATAAAGAATTCATAAAACGGAATACACTCATTTTTAAGTTTATTTTATACGTAGAAATAATAATATGTGCCTAACATGAAACTATTAATACAATAATAAATATAAATAGAGTCTTCAAAATGAAAATAAGGACGGAAGGAGGAAAAAAGGATTTACTAAAATTTTGACATACAATTTCTTACCATGTCCGTAACTAAATATTATATTTTTAATAGAATAAATGTTGATATTGCATACATAAATTACAATATATTAAAAATCAGCGTCTGTAAATTCTTATACGTTGTATTATTAAAAATATTATATTGACATTGGTGTTAAACCGCTTAATTAATTTATGGTGTTTTATTTTAACCAAACATTACAGTGGCATACAAAACTCACAGATTATGAAACGGGATGGCCATAAATCTTTCGAAGCGGATTCCGCAGGGATGTATTAAAGGAGATAATAATGTTCCCTCCTGTAACTTTTCAGCGAAAAACGGTTTCATATAAAGCTGAGAGTATTACATAAAATAAGAGATATTTCACGAAGAGATTTGTCCCTCTGGGTTTTACAATTTCGGTTCATTTGTTGTATGAACACAAAAGGATTAATTAACAGAAGCAATCTTCCTTAAATTATTAGAATGTTTACAAAAGAACCGAAAATATTTACATCTTATTTTTTTAAGCTTTACAATATTATTATTACATAAGAAGAACGTTCAAAAGATTTGAAAAAGTAAAGACTCATCTTTAAAAAAATTTGAAAAAGAAAGAGATCATGAAAAGGACACACACAAAGGGAATTTACAGGGAATTTATTTTGAAATTAATGCTGCTCAAAATTTCTAATAGTATTGAAGTTGTTTTGTAAAGATAAAAATTCGTATTTATCGAAATTATAAATTGTAAACTGATATACAGGGAATGAACTAAAATCATCTGAGTAATTGGAGAAGAAAAAAAATCGTTTCTAAAAACAAGACATTCCATCTAGGTAATAAAATTGCAAAACCTGCTAAATTGTCGTTATTATAAACGCCTAAAAAATTCGTCTTATATAATATTCGCCCTTGCGTCCAAAGTTTTCCAAGTCGCCTTAGCGTGTATTGATTTTATCGTCGTATCTGGTTCAGTGACGACAAAGAATAATTTTTATTGTTAAAGTAGAAGTTATCTGCAATGCGCTAAATTCAATCGCAGCACGAGATATGCCTTAATTTAAGATTTTAGATTTATCTGAGATCGGCAGCGCATAATTTGATTGCGAACAAGTCCTAGCATCTATTTAATCATCTAATTTTTTTTAAGGATACTAATAATGATATTAAAGAGAAATACGTTTTAATGACAAGTTACAGAGATTTCATATTTGTGTTAACTACAATTTATTGTGAAATGTCATGTAAAAACACTAAAAAGTATATAAGAAGGTATGATAATCGTGATAATCATTATAGAAAGTAAAATGATAACACTGAAGCTTACTTGAAGCAGCGCGTCACTTTAGTTCCACTGCGATAGACCGCCATGGATACATTTGAGCCATCAGAGTTCGCCGTTACGGATAATTCCTATAACAAAATTAACAGCTCCATAATAAACATTTTAATAATTTAAAAGTTGAGAAGTACTTTTTGTTTAAATAATAGTACCTTTTATAATTAAACAAATTACAATTGTTTCGTTTTTGTTTTAAAAATAGCATAAACACCACCTTCAATGGTGTTTCCAAACAAATACAACATTAGAACCCTCAAAAAATAAGACTACACGATTCTTTAAGCCAGCATTGCTTCTGGAATGCCCCTAGTCTTATATATCTATGCTAACTTTTTTGTTCTCATTTGCCTTCCTATCCCAGAAGAATATTAATCGTGCTTACAATCTAACGTTGTAAATTCTATATGATCGTAAGCACAGTCTTTGACATGAATATTGTATTCATGTAGCTTACTTAGTCTTTCACAAATATTTGATTCATTAAAGTATTTCTAGTCTTCTTTCACTTTTAAAAGACGTGGTTAAATCTAATACCTGTACAAAACTGTTTATAATTATGGACTAATTAATGTAAAAATCCAATTTAAAGTATGGATTTATTCGATACCCAGAGGTAAGGCAATAAGAAACACATCATGAACGCATCTACATGTTTGACCCTGCCAAATTGGATACCAGGCTAAAATAGCTTGAATTTCAGCTTAAGCTTCATAACAAATGAAAAACAGTCTTTGCTCAATATTTGGAGCTATATTTCTTGTTACATTAAGCTTTTATTAGCATATTAAATGAAGGTATTTTCACCTTAAACTCGGCTTGTTCCACTCGAATATCCCATTCGCCGGGCAATCGCTTTCCTCTGAAATACTTCGACCAGTCAGTATTTTGGTCATCGACGACTAGCAGCGTCACACATCGGTCTCTGTTGTATCCACGGCCCACGGAAGCAACTGAAGAAACGCTGCCTAAATATAACAATTAGATGACACAAACTTAGAATGAATAAGCTTTAACCCTTATAATGTTTAAACCGGAGAATTTTCTAGATATTATATCATACATAAAACTAAAACTGAAACCCATATTATAATATAGTCAAAGGACCTAATAAGGCGCACAAAGATAGCATGGATGCGAGCGAAAAACCATTACTAGGGGATTTGAAAAATCTTCATATCTATTCCACACCTACTACTATTAATCACTTGGTTAATTATGTGCTGGAACTTGGTGATTGACGATTCAATTAGTTAGTCTGTCCACTGGGTTGGTGAACAGACCAACTGGTCTCTTTCACTCTTGCTAATATAGTCAACGTTTAACTCCATAAAGGAAAATGGGGAATATCCATGCTTTGATAAGGAGCATTTTGGTATTCAAAGTTATTCCCCTTTCCTCCAGCTGCAATTAAGTTGGGCCGTAGCGTCTTTAGCCATTCCAATTCCTCTTTTTATTTCTAGAGCGCATCTGCCATCATTGCAGATTTCAGATCCCAGATATATAAAGTGGTTCACTATTTGGACATGTGGTATGATGTTATCTGCGTCTGTTTAGAATCCACCTCGATCAAGTCACCTCGGGCAAGACCTGTCGCTACTGGCTTTCATCAAAGCTATGGTACGGGCAGGCGGCGCCATTTGGCCTACGCAACTCGAATGTCAAAGCTCCCGGTCCCGAAAAGTTGAAAACCGCCTTAAATGTGTTAAATGTGCCTGCCAATTGAAGATGGGTTCATAAAAGCAGCGCCGTCGGAGTTACGGATATGAGCCATGCGTTCTCGTGATCCCGACGTAAGTGACGAAGGAACAATCAAGAGGTTTGGGTCGGTATAAGGAGTCCGACGTAAGCCTATGACCGCCCTCTGGCTGAAGGGTATCCATCATAAAGGATTTCCAGAAAGGAAAAAGATTACAAGCGTTGAGGTTTGCAGCTTAAAAGTTAAAGTCTAATTTAATAATATAAGCTAAGAGTTGAAAAATTCCCTTTGTTAAAGAGAAAACGGAAAAATGTCAAAAATTAGTCCAATTTGTAGAAAGAGCAAGACACTTCTAAGTACTTTTGACAGACTTTATAAAGAAATTATTATTATGACTCAAAAGCATAAAAATAAGGGATTAAATATTCAAGTTACTTTTAAAAATATAATCCAACATTTGGGCACGAAAAAAATTGCTTTTCAGCATCAAGGCCTTTTTCCTTGCTATAATAAAAGGGCACGTAAAACAAACACGAATAAACAAAAGAGATTATTTTGAGGATTTATGGATAAACTGCTCATTATTTTTTTTTTGGATACGAACCGTAGACTACAAGGTCACGAAACATTCTAGATTACGATGTACAAATTTCTAAATTTTATTTCCTCTTATTCCTAATGGGGCTTCCATTTAAATTGGTTCAAACATTTTTAAGATTAACCCGAATAAACTAACAGACTCTTAAAAGCTAATAAGATATGATGGTACATTAATTAATAATATGTATTTATATTACAAATATCTATCTGAAGATTGATACATACCATGTTTTAAAAATGTAAAGATTACAATTATAACAAATTGAATATATAAACCTCTTATAATTAACGTAACCTCATTCTGAGTACTAGCTCATGACTTAGGCATTTATATATAAGGGGTATAATAAAATATCTAAATAGGCATCTACAGTTACTACTACATAAAATTCAAATACTACTTTCAAAAGCCAGAATTATATTACAGCAATTTAGTTGATCTTCACTATTAATAAATATTGCGTAGGCAATACCTAATAAATTAGCGCCTTGATCTCGTGCAGCACCGGTGAGTGACTGCACACGCTGTAGAAGAGATTCTCGGGACTTCGCCGGAGAGGAGGGAGCGGAGGTACCCCGCGACCCACCTCTCAGATTCAAAGAGAGGTCACCACCAGTGGGAGTTGGGGCAGCTGCAGATACGCTGGAGGCACTGCTGATACTACCTCCGGTGGCTAGATGGGCCAAACAAGAATCATAAATACATCAAAAATTTGGGATGACTTAAAAATATAATCTTTACTAGTAGTATTCACTAACAAATAATTTATAATATTTATTACTTAAATAATAATATTATTCTTCTGTTTAAGACGTATCATTAAGTGGTTAAGAAAATACTCACTTTGCTCTTCCATTTTTCTATACACGAGGTCACAAACTAAATGCAAAATTAAAAATTTTACACTACAATGTAGCCAGCCACAAGTGTACACTATGACTGATATTTCGAAAATATCCCCTCCACCTACATATTTTTCGTCCAATAAGCGTCAATATCTGCGCGCCAAAATACGAACGAACTTTTGTGACAACCCAATAAATAATATAGTCTTCAACAGTTTCTTGAAATAACTTTAATTTTTTTTACAAATAACTAACATGTTCGATATCACAATTAATTAATTTATAGTATCAGATAGAATGATACGTCCGAAAGAATCTATTCAACTTTCTAACGCATTACTTAACAGGTATTAAAGTTATTTATAATGAAAGAGTTTTTATAATTACTATCGACAAATTACTGAAAACATTAAACAGATTGTATTTTCAAAAATAAGATTGTGCCTAGTAATATCGTAACTATCCAACCCCATTCGAAAGGGAATGGTTTTTACAATATCTCAAATATTTTATAATATATATTTTTATTGTATGTGTTGAAAAACGTTTGATACAAAGACCTTGTCTGCACGCCACACGCAGACACTATAAAATACAGTAAAAGCTCCTTATTCGCGCTTCCTTCATTCGCGTTTTCACTATTCACGAAATAAAAAAATGCGGCCCAATTCCTATATTCGCGGCTAAAAATTTCTTCATTCGCGGATCTAATACATAATAATAAAAGGATTCCAATAGGTATCCAACCCAATATCCTTTGTAAATGTCGTCAAATGGACTAATAAAAAAATTAAAATAGATCTTATTACAAGTTTGCCTAAACTCTGTTGTTAAATGATATCGCCGAGGACTTATTATTAGGAACATTGATCCGTCTATGGAACGAAGTCTTATTCTTAAAAGGCAAAATTCTAATACGACTGCTGCGTATCAGTCTGAATTGAAGGAGCTTTTAAAAATTGCCAAGCAAGAGAAAATTACAAAATTCTTCAAACCATTGCCTAAGCCTTAAGATAATTAATCAAAATGTGTCAAAAACTTCAATTAAATTGATTATTTTATATATTTATTTTTTTTATTTTATCACTTAGGAATGTATCCCCTATAATCCCATATAAATTACCATTCCGTATTCACGGTTTCTGTATTCGCGGCATAT
Source organism: Baronia brevicornis (assembly GCA_031353405.1). Lineage (NCBI taxonomy): Eukaryota > Metazoa > Arthropoda > Insecta > Lepidoptera > Papilionidae > Baronia > Baronia brevicornis. Next base: position 69,218 of record JASFAT010002574.1, on the reverse strand, counting down.
TTATGGAACATATACCCCGCGAATAAAGAGCTTTTACTGTATATAAAGAGTCCATTTTATAACTATATTATAGCATATATGAATAATGCTTTACCCCGACTTCCTATAAGACAAGTAAATCGTCTATATATTGAGAAAGAACTTTAAAAGTTCTTTTGCATGTTCAAAGTTCGTCTTCACACGTTTTCCGGTGGTAGAATTAGGTTTCAAACATAAATAATAAATAAAATTCAATAACTTTTACGAAAAAGATATTTAAAAATTATTTCGTTTAATGATGTCAGCTACGTCGAGCATAGTAGTAGTAGAATCTAGCCACAGTATTCTGTGCCACTCGCTGAAGTAGTGACATCGGAATGTCATTTACCACGAGGACGATTTTTCCTTTTAGTGCTGAGACGGTTTTCGAGTTTGTTTCATAGGCTTTATTTTTGAAGTACATATACCTGGGTGGCCAGGGGATATCGCCGAAAATCGGGAATTTGTTAGGAAAGAAATTACAAAGAAGCTGCTTGGTCTCCCTACCAGTATGAGGCGTAGTGCCATCTTTTTGAAACCATGTACATGAAGTGAAGGCAGAATGTTCTCTTTATATTGGCAGAAAATAATCAGTAACCAAATTCTGCCACCGGAAACCCTATACTACAAGTACCTACGTATGAGTACGAATGTAGAGTTTTAATTACTAAACATACCTTGGGAGGCCGGCCTCTGGTGTTGTGGCTTAGGTTGGCTCGTGGTGGCTGGGCGGCCAGTGTACGGATCCACCTCACCCTCATCGCACTCGGACTGCAGGTCTCCCGAGCTGAATCTGCGCAACGCCTCCACTGAGCTACGCGCCCCACCGCCACACCACGCCGGGACAGGGAAACGCACAGGGGGACCGAAACCACACACATGTAGCCACTCATTAGCGCCTAACTTGACTTATGGCGTTACACTTTTCTTTTATTGGTATCAATTTTAATTAAATATTTGTAGTCTGTCAATTCTTGATTTTGGCTAAAAGACAAATGACATGAGATCTAACCATTTCTGAATGAATATTATTATTGATCACTGATTTTATGGAGACTCCTTGATCTATTTTCTATTCCAGTGTTATTATATAACGGAATTATATAAAATATGTAACAAAAACTACTTGATTGATGTGCTATGAAACTTATCAGAAATTTACATCGAATCACAACAATTATATCGAAAAAAAGAAGCGCCATGCACTAAGAAATGGACGGCACGGATATCTATTTTGCAACATTAATGTATACATCCGCGCTATTGCAGCGAGGACAACGATGAGTGGTACTACACAGTATGTGAACAGCGGATATATTTATAGGATAGAAAGGATTCTGGAAGTCGAGTGCGAATAAGGAAATGGAAGCAGCGCAGTGAAGCGATACTGACTTTTGCAGTGTCTCAAAATTTATAATGCAATATCAAATCATCAAAATATCATTTCATACGCAATATTAGTAAAATCATCTTATATAATAATCTTACGAAGCTTTTAGAAAACACATTTAAAGCATTCTTTTATTATCATAACATATATAAAAATAGCAACAGTCCTGTCATAAACACAAAGTTGATAAGAATATTTGGCGCATGTTACACGACCAAGGGTTCGCCGCGTTTCTGTGCTACTATTGTAGTAATGTAATAAATTACAATGGTAACTTTGATAATATGTAAATAACAGGCACGCGATAACAAGATGTATGCCTGTTTACTGACTTACCTGATAATCGGTAAACGATTGAAGTTTAATGTGACGTATGATTTTTTTAAGCTTAACGAATTTTGACAAAATTCTTTAAATTACAAAACATATATGATAAAATATATTTTATGTAGAACTGTGGACATTGCCTGATGACTGCAAATATTCAAATATATATATATATATATATATATATATATATATATATATATATATATATATATATATATATATATATATATATATATATATATATATATATATATATATATATATATATATATATATATATATATATATACATTTAAATTGGAACCAAAACGTTATAATTAAACAGAAATTATCTTTTTAACTTTGAATATTTTCAAATATCTGGTCATGTTCATAATTCATATAAAATATTTTCATATAAAACAGTTTTGCGGTAAAACAGAAATGCATACATAAAAATTGTATTAAACCGTTTCACGTACCTTCGTTTCAGGTAATTGACATTGGAGGTGAATGAGTTTCGGAAGCTTGAGAAAGACAGGGTTGATGTGGTCGCGGCCTGCGGGCCACAGATTCCAGGGCACCCCGACCGCTCTATTTTGACCGCCCCTGGTATAATATTAAAACAACGATTAAAATATATTAAGAGAATCAGGTGTTACTTTGCGGAAGTCCATTTAATTTATTCAATTAGCTAAAATCCGTAACGAGCAAACAAAAAAAGAAGAACAATTATGTGTTTTTTTTAATGGAAAAAGTGGATTTACGGGGAACTTAAGCTGAATCTTACTTTACTTATCGAAAAAGCGGCCGTCACGTTGACTCTACGAAAGAACCGTTAAGTACTAAAGGTTGTCTTCCGTAGAGTCTACTATACCGTAGTAGCAGAAATTCTGACTGTCCACATAGTATTAACTTAGTTGAAATGGTTAACAATAATTCTAGTAATATTAAATATTGCTAGTCCCCTTTTTAAGTACAATAACAAATTTCTATAAACAAAATATAAATTGCTTAATATAAATTACCCACGGAGTTAATGGTCGCGGGTTCAATCCCCGCATCGGAATAAATATGTGTATAGCTTAAATTATCTGTATTTCGAATTTGGTAATCCTGCCAATCCGCATTGGACAAGCGTGGTGGGTTAAAGTCCGTTCCTCCAGAAATGAAGAGGCCCGTGCTCAGCAGTGGAACAAATATGGGCTATGAAAATAAACTATGAATATTTTTTTCATTTGTTGGTAATGATAACACACTATTACATTGTTTAACTCTCGTATTTAATTATGATTTAGACATTAACGCATGGCTTAAGGTGCTTTTGTAATCCCAAATGAGAAATTGACAATTTATACATTATTATACATTTAATGTTTATTAAAATGCCATTTTGTATTTTTTTGTATATATATATATTTTTGTATATAGATATAATTAATATTTTTATAATTATATAATTAATATAAAAAAATATAATTAATATTTTTGTATATTAATTATATTTTTGTATATAGATACTGTTCAAATAATGAAACATGTTCATTATTTGAACAGTATCTATCCAGTAATGCAGTATAATGGAGTATAATAATTACATAAGTAATCGTGCATTGTACATTATCTCACGTCACAAAAAGTGAGGGTCGGGTGACGATAGAATATCAGTCTTTTGCTCGCCGAGCGGAAGAATTGACTGAGCCAAGGCCCCTTAGCTTTCTGCAATATGCACATTTCATTGATTTTATTTATGTAATTTAGGTAGTGGTTCTAGTTTTGAGACATTTTGTTTCATTATTATTTATTTTAATTCAGTATATTTGTGTTTCTTTAGAATAATCAAACGTTTATTTATCTATCTTTTTTAAGGATACGTAATTTAGCGGAAAACAGCAAATATTAAATATATTAAATATACAAGCCATTTTACGATTTTATTACATTAATATTCCAAATACTTACCTTGGGTAATGTACTCACAAGTGTTGCAGTGAGGAATAAATTAAACGGGAAATAGTTGACGAGGTTCTTAGCAGGCGAGAGAATAGGGAGGAGATACCTAAAACCAAAAATTATATTGATACTTTGATGTGTCCTCATTCATCATCAAGCATATTCAATATCTAAATTTAGAGTTGTAATTGTCACAATGATATGCTAACACTTTCTAAGTTATTCCATGGTAAATTATTAATATTTAGAACAAATATTTCTTCTCTTGTGCTTTCGTACATTCCTTTGTTGTTACTATTAGTACATTCAAATAAAATAAGCTGCATATGATTTCAGATGTAAATAATATATAATGTAAATAACGTAAAGATGTGAAATATTATGCGTCTAAGCGTAATACTTTTCATAGACAAAATCAGTTTTAATATTTCATTCAGGAGGTGCGTGACATGAAAGACTGAGCAATAAATATACAAAGGCTCACATCGAAAATATGTCACCCTTAGCCTTGCCTTATAGTTTGCATTAATTTTAGCTGACGTTTCATATGAAAAAAGGGCACAAAAACAGCGTAGGCATCGGCAAATGTTTTTATATGAAATTAAATCTCCGGAAAGCTGCCTACACGTATAAAATACATACTGGAATGTAACAATATTTTTATTCAATTATTATTATTATTAACAATAAATAAAACATTCCAACACAATGTTGAGTTGAAAAGTGAAAAAAAATATATACATATATATATGTATATATATATATGCCATATTATGATTCTCTCACTATTACATTTAAAGATTTGCGTAATTAATGTGCTGTTCAGACCCAAAACATCAAATCCTTTGAATTTTGGGTCTTTATACCGACAATCTGCAAAGTCTCTTTAAAGCACAAAATCACAAGAACAAATATTCAGACCCAACAATAATATGTGAAAGCCATACAAATATTACAATCAAACATATATCATGCTTCAGATTTCTTTGCTCACTCTTCTCTACATTAACTTCTCTATCTCTGAGTCTCCTGAATCTGAGCATTCCTCAGTACTTCAAGAGCTACTTCCTATTTTTCATACGTTTTGAGTAACTCAGTCGCACTCTTCGTGCGTGTGAACATCTTCTTCTTCGAGTTTCTTCTCACCATACTAGTTTTATGTCCAATCTTTCCGCGGTCTCAATTGACTCCAAACAAGCAGTGTTTTAAAATAAAAACTAAACATTTTTTTAACGCCTCCTCTATATAACCTGCTCCGGCATACATGTGTAAGAACATATATATGTGTATCTGTGTACCTATATACATATGCATGTTTATGTTTGTAATTATATGTATATATATTTTAATGTTCATGTGTATATGTATTTTCATGTTTTTAACTTAATTAATTATTTATTTTTATTTAACTCAAAGGTTGACTGATAGAGAACGCCTTCCGGTATTAATTTTGCCTCTGTACCAAATGTGACAAAAAATTTAAAAAACATTACTTGTTATGATTCAAATTTACTTCAAATGCGTAACTGGTTATATTAAGAATCATAACAAAATGAATACCGTATTTGAAACTAACCATTAAATTGACTCTCGGATATTATAGCCCTAAGACCCTTTAGAGTTTTTAAATGGCTCCATCGGGAGTAAATACCTATTCTATAGACCAGATTTAAACAATTTGTACATCTAGCTAAGTGTAAAAGAATCTTGTTCTATCTTTATAAGCGCATCTTTCGAGCCTCGTGGAACACCCCTTGACCTAAAATGTCGAAACATTATATACATATATTCATGCAATATATAGAATAAGCTTCACAGAGATCAAAGTACCGATCGTAAAGTCAGCATTGTTGCTTTTAGTGTTATATTTTTAAATGTATATATGATATATTCTTAAAAAATTATTTAGACCTAATCTAGTAATAACTTCAAGTTAACTTACATAAACGTGACAAAATTGCGTGATTGTGTGATGATTTTTTCTAACTCCATAAACACTTATTTTTAACACTTAAAAGTGAAAGTTACGCGATTGTATTACCACACGACTAACGCCTGGATTATATTATGTTACCGATTTTCAAAATATAAACCAATGCAACGTTGTTCAATAAAAATTACTGAGCACATCTAATGTAATAATATTTAAACTATATATATATAATACGGTTACGTTAGTGCCTAGTTATTTTTCATTCACAAATTTTATTTCAATCTCACAATTGGAATGAGTGAGTACCAAAATGTACTTAGTTTTATTTGATCAATAAGTAAATTGTTTTTATTTGTCAAAATCCATCTAAAGGTAAAAATTGAATGCCAACAAAAAACTCTCGAGACATCTGAGAGAAAATCAAAATCTCATTTTTCCGTAATTAAGTCTCTATGGAATTGCCGAGAAACGTACCTATTGAAAAATAACTTTTCGTTTAAACATTTTAAGGAAATTCCTGCTAAATTTTCAAAGTTAATTCCTTGGATACCTTTATAATAATATTTTAACTACGTTAAAAAAATCATTTGAAGATGTCCCTCACGTCTTCATTTTATTTCTTTTCTTTGTTAAATCTTTGATCTTTCCAAAGTATTCAAATGAATTCAAATAATTTATTCGTTTATTTTCCCAAAGAAAGCATTCAGACATTTTACAGACGACAAACAACGATCGCCAACTACCTTTTGGATGACAGCCAAGTTTGTGAAGTTATTTTATACGCAAAAATCGATCCCAATGTAAGGTGTCACATTAAATTATTAAGGGTTAACATATTTTTAAAAGTTTGAATTAGTCACAAGTACTTTAGTTAAAGTATTTAAAGGACTTTTATTCGATAATAAAAATATAGTTAATTTCTATATACTATATAATATATAACTCTTTCTTTTTTCTTATTAAAATAGAGCATAATACTATTGTAATTTTAAACAATGAGCAGAATACGTACAACAATTTATAAAAATAGAGAGATAAAATATACAATATAAAATTACTATAAAATATATTATTTCGAGTTGACTTCAAGTTTTATTGAATTATTTATATGTTCTTTTTAAAGTTTATGTTTTTTTACATAAAAATAAATAAACAGTATATTACGTAAACAAAACTTTGTGACAAAATTTGAGAAAGGGATGCTTAGATGATTTGGGCATATAGAGAGGATGGATGAAAGAAGACTGGCAAAAGAAATTTACGTTGCGAATGTGGACGGAAGGGTTGGTAGGGGGAGGACCATGGAAAAAGTTCACCAAATTGCTGAAGTTGTTAAGAAAGACCAGGTCAAGAGTACCCTTAACCGGCGGGTTGGCATGAGGGGAATAATGAGAGTGGAGGAAACAAGGGAAGTATGCGAAGATCGTAGTAAATGGAGATCTGTTGTCTCTGCCTACGCCTACGGGAGACAGGCATGACGATCTGTATGTATGTATATTACGTAAAAAAATTATATAATTTTGCCTGAACTTAAAATAAGTCACCTCAATATTATAGAGGTATGCGTTTAAATGCATTCTCCAACAGGGTAAACATTCAAATAGCTTCTTAATAGCCACTATAATTGTATTCTGTTTTACGTATTTATTCAGTCAATCCCCGCCCTAAAACCCGCTTGAACTTAACCCCTGTACGGCACACCGTGTATTTTACTTAATTCACACCGTGAACAGTAGGTACATAAAGTTTTGATGAATGAAATAGTAAATGAATAAAAAAAATACTATCGAATACAATCTAATAAATATTGAATATATTTTACTTACAATTGGTGGGGAAGTCCGAAATAATGATATCCGCGGAGTACGGAGAACTGGTAGTGTGTTAACGTACACGAAAATGAGTGAAAGGGGGTGGCTTCAGCAAGACTGATGTGGAAATTAAGGGGACGGCGCACGCCACAGAAATATTGATTTTGGGCGGCAACATGCCTAAACCTCAAAACACCTCCTGTGGCTTTATTGAGAACTAAGTGAGCCTTAGAGTTGCATGTAAGTTATTAACAGATGGCGCTTTTATAAAGTGCATAATCAAAACAATGATTTGGTTTGTATGTACATACAAACCAAATCATTTTGTAATATAATATGTATGAAAACGCGAATGCTATTAAATATAAAATTTTATTGGTTGTAATGGATTTTCTTTCTTTTATCGTATCATTGACATATTCAATTTGACAGTCGCGAACATGGGTTCGGGTGAGATTGGGGCACCCAGAACACGACAAAAAAAATGTTCATTTGAACTGTTTGCGGTGAACAGAGTAATTAAATGGACCTGCCATTTAATTACTCTGTTCACCGCAAACAGTTCAAATGAACATTTTTTTGGCCAAAAAACGAGTAATAATATACGTTTTGAGGGAATTAGAACGGCACCATTATGCTTCACTAATCAAATTGAATCATTCTAAAAATTATCTAAAAAAAGTTTAGCAGAAATAAATATCAAAAATTGTATTTAACTGCGAGCTTAATACCCCGTACACCTATGTTTTTATTTTGGGAGAAAGGAAATTAACTCAAGTTTCTCAATGGAGACTTAACAGACATTCAGATTCTGAAGAAAATACCTGTAGAACTTATACATAATTTTTCAGATACGGAAATTTCTAGAATAAATTAGAATAAGCGAAAAAACTAAAGATCACACAATGAAAGAGAATTATTTTTCTGTCATTCCCTCGACAAAACAAAAATATTTATAAGTGACTGTTTTCTCATAAATACCGATACAAAAATAAGCTAGATAAAATTCGTATTTATATAATGGTCCAACCAGTAATAAATAATTGTATAAAAACATATATTTATTACGTTTTTTAAATTGTTGCTTCAAAATCTGTAGATTTGCACATACACATTTTGCTTTCAAAGCGCGTTGAAATCTAATAAATCAACCAAGTATAATGGACCGATTAATTAAATTTGATACTCTTTGCATTTTCTTTATTTCCTTTTGCCTTCCCAATATTTCATTTTTTTCCTCTCACTAAATCCTTCTTCACCCCTAATTATTGATATCTAAACCGAAGATAGACAACGCATCTGGAGTTCCCTCAATACTGTAGGTGGTAATGGACGGCTGTGGTTGCGAATTTTCAGGTGACCCGTTTTCTCCTTTGCTTACTTGATCTATAAAAATAAACAACGAAAGTATTTATCCCGACATTTCAATTAATTTTTCAACCCTTTTTACACATTTTTATTACGTTTATTACGGCACAAATATACATTACAAACAAAGATACAAAATTATTATTTACAATTAAATAACATGTAAATTCTGGAAACAAGAATATGGAGTGTCCAAACTAGTTTTTAAGAAAACAAAACCTAAAAAGCCTTATATAGTTTTGGAAGGATCAGTCGGTGGCATACCTGCACCGTACACGTGTGTGACGTGTGCATGCATGAGATACGCGTGTGTGTGTGAGTGTCGTAACGCTCGCCCATGCTGTCCGTGGACGCAACATTGCGTATTCTAAACACTAGAACTTGTTCACACTGAAGTTTAGCAACGTTTATTAATATTTGAACGTTTCAAATTCGAACGTTAGTCAGATATTCATCTTTATTATTTATTCAATATTATCATTCGTCGACATGAACACATCTAGATCTTGATTAATTGCTATGGAGTAATGTAGCTAGTGAAACTGATTCAAACATAGGACATGTAACATAATTGATACTGACGACCCAAATGACATAATGGCAAAGTGTTTGTTTTTGCGCCAGGAGTCGCAGGTTCAAGTCTTTCGTCAAGATCTGTATGGTCTACAAGAACAACTTTGTCATCGTTGTTTTTATGATTATAATTCTTGGCGTTTTATTTTTTATTATAATTAAAAGGTATATTTAATATAGAATAAGGCAACCGCATTTCTTCCCATGAGTCGCCTCATACGTGAGGCGATTAAATCAATAAATACTAGTGAAATAGCAACAATTGAAAACACCAAACATTTGCCAGTAAAAAAGGTAGATGTATGTATATTGTTAGTGAAACCAAATAGCCAGATTATTGTCAAATAGTATAGAATAAATTATTTTGTTGTTGCGATTCTGTTTTTTACACACATTTCAGTTTAAAGTACTAAATACGTATCTTTAAACTGATCACAACAACTGATCACTGATGGTACAAATGGTACAGCTAAGAAAATATCATATCCCACTTAAAACATAAGTACAAGCCAAAAAGAATTCCTTAGTATTAACTATTTAGTTTCGTTTTATCAATTTGATATTCACTGCACATTGTATGTATAGCTATTTATTAACCTGAGTAACAGGATATGCAATGTAAATATTTCAAATAGTTTTCGATTTCAATACACACAAATATGGAAGTGTTAAATAAGTAAATGCGTTGTACAATGGGCACGACTCGAGTGTGGACGCAGCCGAACGCAGAAAGTAAAGTTTGTTGTTCTCTCGTAACTCGGCGTGCAATGGCAGTTGGCGGCTAGCCTGGCAGTGTCGCTTTATCGCGCGCAACGACTGCCCGCCATGATGCGCTGACACCGCTATCTCGCGCTACCCGCCAAAGTGAATTTAGTGACAACTGTGGAACTTTAAACATGTGGCCAATCCTGCGATATATTATCGCCGGCGCATTGCTGGCGACTGCACAGGCGCAGGTGAAAACTAAAATACAATATATACACTATAAAAGATGATATCATTCCTTACCATTCATTAGGTATAACATAATCTAACTTTAGAACTTAACCTCTGATATGATTCGAATAACTTGCCTTCAATATAAGCCCTTTTTTGTTATTAAATGTTAGTCACTGAACATAATTTTTAAATTTGTTCGCATTTTAATGATATTCATGTTATATTGTTAATTTATTGTTGTTGCTTAGTAGAGTTTTTGATTTTTATTCTATACTATTTGTTTATTTAGACGTATGTGACAACTAATTTTATATTAGATTTAGTTTCAAGCTCACATACTTATTAAAGCATAAACAAGCCATAGACAACAGTATATAATTTTTGGTCCAGTAGATTATTTATCACTCTGAACGAAAAATTAACAATCTTTCAATGATGTATGGAATCTAAAAAGTAAATACAATAAAAAAAGGAAACATTTGGATAAATACAGTGAAAGCATTGGAAGTATGTACCAAAGCATAAAACGTAGTCAGTAACCTATTCATGAAGAATATAATATAGCATAAATTCTTTTAGCACTGGATTTCTTAACATGTTCTTAGAGTAAATACATCACTGTTACGCGCACCTACGTAATACTCGTAACCTACTTAGCGTTCGTATCGTTGTACATGCGTTACATTGTGCGTAACATGAGAAAAAGTAGTTATGCGTAATAGTAATAAATGAAATAACACATGAAATACACAACAACAGACTCTCATATAATTCTGCCTATGGCTGGCTTTTCAGCTCAGTTCCCCCAAATTTAAAGAATTTGCATTAGTTACCATTTTGACCTAGCAGATTCGCAGAACATACTATCCTGAACGCACACAACAAAACTCATCACAATATTCTAAATACTTATTTATGCCTTGATTAACTTTACAATCTTCACTACCTTCATTTGATATTTAAAACATCGTATGCTGTATTTATATCAGATTAAACCATGTATTGTAGTACAAAGATGAGATGACAACATATTTTTATATCCTTAAAATTGCTACTTACACTGATATTGATAATCCAGTCCAATGTAATTATAAAAATATTTTATAATCAATGAAATATTTAACAATCATACAACGGCTGTGATTAATAATTGTTAACAAAACCTTGAGTCGAGATGGGATATGTCATCAGACGTGTAGAGGCGCAGAATATGTAAATATGGTAGGCCGTACTTGATCAGCTGCGTTGCTGATCAGATATATATGTATATTCAGTACTTCTAAGCTACAATTGTTATGTTTGTGATTGGAAAACAAAGAACGGAACGACAAATGGTTCAGTAAGACTTGTTATACTTATCGGGTCTTAAACAATGTATTACAGGCGGAATACATTAATAATATTGAGTGGGTAGACAATACTATATAAACATTATTACATAGCTACAGGAGCTGCAGCGTTACTGTTCCATATAAGGCCCAAGCATTGGACAACCTTTACCGGTGTCGGCGAGACAGGCGCGCAAGGCTGCTGGCGCCTACGTTAACCACGATAAACTCATTTGTATTTTCGAATTATTGAATGCTCGCGTGTAAGAATTGAATTAAAATACGCGAACATTGACAATGCAGATTACATAATTATATATTTACAGCTATTAATTAAAATTGATATACAATATAATTTTTAATTACATATTTAATAAATTAATTATTTATAATTTTTAATTTTATATAATAATACGGTATTAATTTACAAGGACTTCTTTCCAAAATGAAAGTGCAAAACTTGAAGTTGAACGACGACGACGATGACGTGGTTCGTTCGGAGAGCGAGTCACGTCAGAGCGAGCCTTTAGGATATCGAATCTTTTTTTAGGGGTGTAACCGCATCCCAGTTTTGTGCTGCGACTCATTAAAGTGGTGTTAGAGCTTGGCTCTTGGTGCCGAGCCCTCTGGCATCTCGCCTTGAACTCACATGCACACGAAGCGCATGACCATCATGGCGTGAAAGCGCTGTTCTGGCTCCGTAGAAATTCCCTCCAATATTTTCAGTTAGGTTCTGAGCATGCTTAAAACCTCATTCGTTAGTTCTTCTGGCATTTTAAACGTCATGGTAAAAGGACTGAAATTTGGCATTTAAAGGAGGTAATTGTAAACTTGTACATCTTTTTACAAGAGACAGGCAAACGAGCAAGCGGGTCACCAAACGGTTAGCAACCACTGCCACCCATGCCATTGCGGTTATTCATTAATACACTCGTATATTCTATATCTATAAAAATGTAAGATGAGTAATTAGTTTACTTTTCTACATTTTTTTCTATTAAAGGTATATTTGCTACTTCCCATCGGTAGTTATTACCATGGTTTTCAAATTTAGAAATACTAAAAAAGCAACGTGATTTTCATATTGAGCTTCATTATTTTTTTGTATTTTCTTTATTCTTTTAATAGTGAAGCCAATTATGATTATTTGTATTTGTTGTATTTGATTTTCTAATCTTTTTTGTTAATTATCATATAGTACATTATCAATTATTATTCTCATCTTCATTATTATTACCTAATCACAGTAATCTATAAATCTATTAGGTGTACAAATAAGTTTCCGCAGTTTTTTATAAAAAATTAGGAATTTATTGTAAAGGAAAAGTACATTACGTTTTATTCAAAGTATTTTCCATCATTTGCCACTACTTTTCCCCATCTTTCTGGCAACATTCGGATACCCCGTCGAAAAAACTCTTCATCTTTTGACGCTATCCACAAATCTACCCAATTTTTGGTGTCTTCATATGATGTGAAGCGCTGCTCAGACAGACCATGTGCCATCGACCGGAACAGGTGATAATCAGAAGGGGCTAAGTCTGGTGAATACGGCGGGTGGGGTAAAACTTCCCAGTTGAGTGTTTCCAAGTATGTTTTTACCGGCGCCGCAACATGTGGACGAGCATTATCGTGTAAAAGAATAATTTTGTCGTGTCTGGAGTAGTAATGGGCGCGTTTTTCCTTAAGTGCCCGACTCAATCTCATCAATTGTGTTCGGTAGAGAGCTCCAGTAATGGTTTCGCTTGGTTTCAGCAATTCATAATACACGACACCAAGCTGATCCCACCAAATACACAGCATGAGTTTTTTTCCATGAATATTCGGCTTAGCTGTCGATGTTGATGGTTCGCCGGGCTTAACCCATGACTTTCTCTTCTTTGGATTATCGTAGTGAATCCATTTTTCGTCACCAGTGACTATACGATGCAAAAAACTCTTTTTTTATTCCTGGCAAGCAGCATTTCACTCATGCATAATCGGCGTTCAACGTCTCTCGGCTTTAGTTCATATGGAACCCAATTTCCTTGTTTTTGAATCATTCCTAACGATTTTAAACGATGTGAAATTGCTTGTTGAGTCACTTGTAGAGTAAGTGCAAGTTCTTTTTGCGTTTGGGACGAATCTTCCTCCAATAGTACTTCTAATTCCATGTCTTCGTACACTTTCGGCCTTCCACTGCGTTCTTTGTCTTTAACGTCAAACTCACCGTTCTTAAACTTTTGAAACCATTCCTGACAACTTCTCTCACTTAAAGCAGCTTCACCATATGCTTCTAGAAGCAATCGATGCGCCTCAGCTGCAGATTTTTTCACATTAAAGAAGTAAATCAAAAGTTCCCGCAAATGATGCTTATTCGGAATAAAACTTGACATTTTTGCACGAAAAAAATTACGTGATGCTGATACGGAATCACTAGTACTTTAAGGTTATGGTGTTGCCAGATGACTAAACTTGGGATATTACGTTTTACATCTGACAATTTCTCCATAACCTTCTGGTGGGGCCATCTTTTGACAAACCGCGGAAACTTATTTGTACACCTAATAAAAACAAAAAAGTCTATGAAAGATTTGCATCATTATAAATTGTGTTATATTAAAATTATTCAGCTGAAAACTACTGTTTAATCCACTATGGATTGATGAACACCGTACTTACCTAAACAAACGTTTTGAACTTGTTCATGATTTACATTATAGATTCCCAATGGGGGCGATGCCGCCCCTTAACGGACGCTGGGGCTTTTCAAGGCGGTAGCGAGTCCAAAGGCAAATGGGGGGCGTTTTGAAATACCTCTATATTCATGAAAAAAAAATTATCTAGCTGTCTAAAATGTTTATTTTATTATTATGGAGTTAATAAACATTTTTTCTTGTAAAGGTTTTCTTCTAAGAACCATTAAGGCAGTAGTCCATGAAAGGTTGGGAACCTATGTCTTACGTTACGTCCACGCAATTCACCACAAATTGGAAAATTTAAAATTAAAAACGCCTATACATGGCAATAAGTTTTTAGATAAAACTTTTCGGAACAAGGTGTTCGTCTATGAAATGCCTCATTTAGAATTAGTAAGAGCTCAGTCCCGACCGTTTTTAATTATTAACTCTCCTAATTTTTTCTGTATTCGTGTATGTTTATTTTATAATTAAACTAGAATTAAATAATTATATTTTTGCCACCATCCATTCATTCCATATTGTACCGTAGATAGATTTAAGTATTTTTATTTAGTATTACTTTTCATTTTATATGAAATGTTATGGTGTGCAATAAAGAATATGTTTTCAAATCGATATTAATCAAAATACAATGGAGATGATAAACATTTTATTACGTTCGCTTCATATAAATTCAGTAGTAGTTATATTTTTATTGTAAATCTTCCGCTACAAAACTCGCAATATTTTAATAGGCATTCGTTAATATGCAAAAGAACACACCACTGCGAAAGCTAAATAGTAAGCGTATTCAACTATACTCAGTCTTCGGTAGATCAAATCATAAAAATATCCTCATTGTTATTCAACAACAATGTATTTAGTCATTAATCATCACCATCATATACCATGATCTTAAATCTTAAGTAAAGAGAATATTCAGTAGTTCATTTAAGTGAAAGGCATTTAAACCAGCATAATAAGGAAACTTGAAAATTTTATTGAAATTGCTAGGCTATGACGTGATCTCTTTTTTACGCCACCGTTTATCGTTTGCTTTTAATACAAATGTCACGAGGGAAATATTTATATAGCCATGAATTTATTTCTAATGTAATATTTTTTTACCACATTAAGTTTTACATAGACATTGCTCAGTGTAGGTTTAGATGATTAAATGTTCGCAGCAAACAACTGATTGAAAGTCATTCGTGTAATAGAAGAGCTGGAGAAATTGGGGAGTTAGTGCAAAATCTTTTTGACTCAATAAAATGAAATTTAGATGTGATGAGAGCGAAACATACACACTCATTCATAGAGTATGACCTCTATAAATGAATATATATGTTTCGCTCTAGTAGAAGTGGAAGTTTGACCATGAATAAACTGACACATCCATACCTCTGTGATATAAAAGCGAAAGAAAAGAAATACTAAAATGCACTTAAGGCTCATAATAAAAACTACTATAATGTTAAAAAGTTAAATAAATATGCATAAAAATAAACTAACTTAGCATATTATAAAGCAACAAGCTGAAAAACGGACTTACATTTGAATTATAATACATTTGAATTGGAAGCCACATCTATATGATATCTTGATGTATTTTCACTTTTAAGGATTACTTACTTCTTTTACTATTAACGTTCGATAATAATACAAAAACCATTCAAATTTTCAAATAATTAATTCAAGTAAAGCCTACTTTTAAAAAAAGTACTTTTAAATCGTTTTATTTATGGTTATGGCGAAAAAATCTGCTTAGAAACTCTATAGATGCTCTTGCACTTGCTCTTGCTAATTTATTTTAACAAGTGAAGTATCCATTTCAATCTCATTATAGTAGTACATATCACAAACAAATAAATTCTTACACTCAATGCTCCACTTCCAAGCTAGTATTCGCTATCGTGGTGCAACTATACACTGCATCAATGAAAATGACAAGCAAAAATATGTGTATGCATGTGTATTAAAAATATATTATCATATTATAGTCACCTGACATATTCCTCGCTTCGAAAGTCAATTTTCTAGCGCTTGAATGATGCCATTGAGCTCGATTTGCGACCTTAAGCATTCTCCGTAGGAGTAACGTTTACCGAATGACTTAAGGATAAACAACCACCTCTGAGGTGATTACACAATAAAATCTATTTATGTTGTTATAGCCTTGTGTTTTATAGTAGTAAAACGAATAGAATTTGGAAGAAATGAAAAGTATTATTCATGCTTCCGTTTTATAGTATCTTTTATTACCGCGCCTGTTATTAAAAAGTGTTAATAGTATCTTTGAAATTGTATTGCGAGTCATCGGAAATACAAAGTTGTAAGAAACAAAACATTATACAAAATCCTATAAAAAATATTGTGCTTGTTCCTAAATGCTTAAAATTTAAGGATTTTTTCTTTGAATACAGTGTAAATATGGGGCTTAGGCATAAACGAAGTTGTAGAAACCAGTCAATCATAGATCTGAAGTATACTATGACAAATCAAAGTATGTAACACACATTAATAATTATGTATTTTTAAATCAACCTCACAGAAACGTCGTATTTATATTTAAATTTTAGTGGGCTTGGGCAAACGTCCTGCCACAGAACGCACTGGGGCGTAGAAAGGTGAAAGCTTAGAATTCTGTGGCTTTGAATGCGAAATCCAAAATAAATATTAAAAGAAGTTTTAAGAAAATATAAATAAATTAGATTTTGACAACAGCACCATTTGTCGGGTCCAAAAGTATCCCATCTTTCAATATAGAACCAACCATAACCACTCACAAAACTTAAATGAAATCAATTGGGCGGACTAGGAGGTTAGCATGTACATACAGTGACACGTGATTTTTATACATTTAGATTATTTTTCGAAGTTATACAAATGTACCATATGTAAGTAGGTACTACGACATAACTGTCATTCATGGAAACAAGTGTGACTCAAAACATATATTGACTCACATCGCATATATAGTAGATTTACAATGCCTTAACAATGAATCATTAAATTTAGTGCTAAGAAAAACGAAGCAAAACAGAACTATGTGTTCAGAGATAAATACAATCTATATACGACCTATCTTTTCTTATTACAACTATACAGGGTAATCCGTCACGGTCACTGTACAAAAACCGGAATGGAAGGCTTGAAATAACTTAATATGTAGATCTTTTTACTATACTCTTCTCCTGTAATGCAAAGCAGTGGTTAAATATATGAGTTCTAAAGTTGAACTGATTTCGTGTTCTTCCCGCAAAGTATAATAAAAAAATAATTTAAATATATCGCTATAAATAACAGTCACATGCAAATTCAAACTTAAAGAGTGCTAGCGTTGCATCGTCAGTTTCTTAAAATACTCTTCTCTACGTACACTTTCTTTGTGCTCCCATCTTTCTTTAGTGTTATTTCCGAACCGTTATGATATTGCAGTCTTCAATAAACGAGCCTATTTCTGAAGAGCCGATAACGCATTTGCGGTGTCTCTGGTGTTGCGTGTGTTCGTTAGCCGTGGTGATTGCTGCTAACTGTTGTCACGCCAGCTCATTTGTTCCCCTCTATTATAAAAAAGATAAGTGTCATAAAAAGTGGTGTAAATGTCAGATTCATTTATTTTTTTAACACTTAATATTCTTGGCGCTATTTTGCAATGTAATTTTTATCTCTTGAATTCTCTATATATTAAATTTATTGATACATTTAATTCTCTCAATATTAAATGTATCAATAAATTTAATATATACTTATTTCATAAAACATACATATGTATATATAGACATGCCTATTTCCCGTAGTAGTAGGCAGACACCACAGAACTCCATCTGCTGCGATCACGGCATACTTTCTTTGCTTCCTCCACACTTATCACTCTCCCCATGCAAGCTGGTCCGTTAAGGGTAGGTTTCGGTAGTGGTGGAGCCACGCTGCAGACGAATACTTTGTCAAGAATTGCGTATTATTTTATCTGTAGCATGAATAGCCCGGCTCGCCCGGGGAAGTCCCACACTCCCGCAGAAAACCGGCGTCTGAGTTACTACTCTCTAAGTCACCTAACATATTATCTAATATCTCATATTAACTAATAACTCTCTAACATATTAACTAGTGCGATTATTAATTACGAAACGCGGTAGCTAAGCTACTGCTTAGCTACCGCGCTTCGTCCGGTGAGCGATTGAGTTCCGGTACTTTTTGAGCGTCTAACAAAATACCCCACCTTCTCATATGTATGTATCCATAGGAAATTATTTAATTATAATAATTATTATAATTAAACATATTTATATCACTCTTATCAATACAACCGTAAAAGTTCAATGTCGAACATTGAACTACCTTAAAAATGATGGGTGATTACTATTTCAACTTTTTACATAGCTTCTATTTAGCGCAACTTCAACCCACCATAACACATTACATGGCGGCAAATGCAACAATACAACGAGTACAAACGCGGCGCCCCACGCGACGCTCAAGGCGAGTTCAACGTCAACTGCATAATGGAGAGTGCGTCATCAATTGTCACCTCAAATATCTTGAAATGCTTGTATTAAATCCTTTCACTAGTGACTTCGTGAACGCGTACACGTGTGACAAAGGAATGCTGAACCTCATCATCATCAAGGCATTAAAGCCGCGGATGGACCTCAGTCTGGTTCAGTACATTTTTTCAGTCGGATGCTGAATCTAACCTGATAAATTATTTATAATGATTGAGTCACGGAAATTATATGGACAGTCAAAAGTTTTACTTAGCTAAGATCAGCGACAAGCGATGCTTGTCGCGGATCTTAGCTAAGTAAAACTTTTGACTGTCCATATAGTGATGGATTTCCGCAAAGTAACGCCTGACTCCATTAATAATCACGGAAATTAATTATTTAGGAAAACGTTGTTTTCCATTTACTGGTATTTGATCCCATAGCCTTATTAAACAACAGCCACGGGAAGAAATGGGGTTGGCTTATATATGGGGAATAGACCTATTCTATACCTGGAATCATACAGCAATCACTTATAAGACATTATTTATTAAATTAGGTAATTAGATATTTTATAGTGGAAGATCCCGCCCTATCAGGTGAAACCCTCATTATTTTACTATTAAAATACAGTATCAAGATTAACTAAAATTTAATGTTGGTTAACTGAGGAGACAAAATGTACAAGCATATAAGTTCTTCAATTTACCTGTATACACCTGGGTACCATGTAGTCGGTATTCCTAAATGTAGTCATTATAGTATATTCTACGAGTCTTCTACCTTCAATTGATGTTATATTGTGGTGGAAAAAGATTTTTTGTACTTATAATGAAATAATTGATTAAACATACTTATACATATAGTTTATTAAAAATACTCTTGACCGATTTTATTGTGTCCTTATATGTGTACCTTACATATGAACAATATTTTGCTTGGGAAAAGACAGAGTGCTTCACCTAGACGAATTAGTGGTGCATTCGAAACAAGTTCTACCAGTACTGCCATTTATTTATACCGATGCGGGGATCGGACCCACGACCGTTGAATCTAAAAATGGTAACTTCGCTACTCTAGGTCAGTCTATCAGGCGTTAATACAAGCAAAATTTCTCTACATCAGAGAGCCCTATATCTAGCAGAGGACTCATATTTATGATGTTTTATTTAGCTAAAAACCACTATTTTAATAGTACTTTCTCATTTAATATCTTTCAATGTTCATTCAACGGCCGCCAACATAATCGTATCATTAGTGGCATCTTATGTTCTTGGCACCACTAACCGTTTATTATTTTTACCTCAAATCAAACTCCTTGTATAACTGCTAAGAATGGGAATGTACTTGTAAATACATGCGTAATTTAATAACATAGGAAAACGTACGTACTAGTGTATTGTTAGAGTACAGTATTACTTTTATTGTATTATCTGACTGTAAGAATATAATTTATATTTTAAAACATCTCTATTTTAAAATTTATTGCATGTTATACCATGTCTCACAAATTCTCATTATTTTATAATTTGAATTATGATTTTACCACGTGCTTTGTAAAAAAGTAATATAAAGTTGATGACGAAACTATAAACGCTTTTGGACTCAATAGTTGCGGTTACGATTTCTACATGGAGATAATATTATAATATGATAATTATAATATAACTTTCAGGTATTTATTCGGAATCTGGGCATTCAGCCAATCAGCTTCAGACCTTACCCTTTCACATACTATAAGGCTTAAGGTCAGCAGTGCAACGTACATACCTACATATATATTACTTTCTTTACCTGAAATAAGGGCAAAATGCAAAAAATACTTCGAAAAATTCACTCGCATGTTTAAGGTTTGAGTTTGCGTGTTAGCGTTAAATGATTCGACTGACAGCCGCGTGGCCTCCAAAACCCGACAAGGTCATGTCTTCCTCCGTTTTCAGACCTTGGTCAGAATTTACCTGTTAGTCCTTACACAATTACAGAGTTGCAAAAGAATCATATTAAACAGTTAGATTTTCAAATTATATTTTATTAATTAGATAACATTTAATTATAGTTTTGATTTGAATTTTTTAAATCCCAACATAAGACTTCCGTCTTATTAAGCATTTGCAGAAGTGTTTTAATGAACGTAAACAGACCGTAACTTTGTTTATACTTTTTCTAATTAATTAACATATAAGAATTTGTATTGTTGCTACCAAACGCAGAGGTTAGTAAACCTAAGTTATGTTGTAAGAGTGTTGGATTTCAATTCCCGATGTAACTTACATTTCTGTATGAGGCCTTAGCTTCGATTTATGTGTAACTCTTGATGTGACATGATTTTCTTTACGTGAATTTGATGCATAAGATATAAGAGTGGCTGGCAGGGACTGGATGTATAAAGCCGAAGATCGGCTTATGTGGTGCTTCTTGGGGGAGGCCTATGTCCAGCAGTGGACTGCCGCAGGCTCTAGATGAATATTATTCTCTTGGTGTGTTTATTTATATCTTATTTTTATTTATTATCAAAATCCACAACATTTAGACAACATTACAAAAAATATTTACAAATCGTACTGCCAAAAAATGGAGAAAATTGTTCAAAAATATTATATATAATTTTCAATGACAAATTTAAAAAAACCTCCTTAATTTATTTTAATTAAAATATTTTTATTACAAAGCATAACACAATATATTATTTGAATCCTAAATAAATATAACAATAACAATCTAAATCGCACAATACCTATGTAATAATTTTGTCGTGTTCCATTCTAAGGCATTCACTATGCGCGAAGCTCGAAGCGCTCTGATTGTTACGACCGCCCGTCGGCCATCGTGATAGCGTTACGGAAGTGGCCACTGCGTTGCACCTCCGTCAATTTTCGGTACATTAACGCTTGCCATCATCCTTTACATCAATCTGATTATGCTGCAACTTTGTTTCGCAATACCCGCCCGTGTTTCACACAAGAGCAGTCAACATACGTTATCTGTATTTATTATCAATTTTAACATTACAATAGCCCCACTAAGTTATCTAAAATGACTGATCACACTTTTATTTTATAAAAAAAAGATAGAGCTGGATACAAAAAAAGTTTACCATCCTAAAAGTCCCTCTTAAGATCTTGAAAATCTAAAACAAAAAGAGCTTACTTGGCAAAGATGCACCGTCACGATCTGAAGTCATGGGTTAAGACCTTCCACTGAACTTTTGTTGTGATGTGAACCATATTATCCTAAGACAAGCATTATTTAGCTTAGTTTAAGTAGTTGACAAGAATTTTATTAATATCAATATATCGTTAGTTATCTTTGAAAAAAGTTATGAGTAAATGAGGCAATTTAAATTTGTATATAATTATCACCATCTTTTAAAAATTCCTCATTTGAGTTGACGACTATTAAAATTCCATCGGTATAATTAATTTCGAATATCTTAGTTATTCCTCCAATAAAAATAAATCAATCAATATTGAACGAACTTACCAATAAAAATTGTCTATTTCCGAACGTGTCTTTCTGTATCTTTAAAATATACAGTCAATATTTTTAAAATCTATATTAGAGTTTTATGGAGATTTTTTTTTGGAAAATTACATAGATATATTTCGTCATATTTGTAACAAAACTTAATTCTTTTGCGCAAATTTAAATTAGACACGATTTGAAAATTACATCAACCGTAACGAAGTTGTTTACGAGTAAAGTTGTCAGAGTACCAGGCGTGTCTGTAGCATATTGTCTGCGATTAGCAACATCTATGTAACAGGCGAAACAAATAGCTCAGCGAATCGTCACATGTATACAATTGACAGACAGTTTTGAATTTTCAAAAGCGATACCCTTGTGAAAATACACTGCACTATAATTGTAACATTTCTAAAGTAAAGCAATAACTTATTAAATGCCGGACACATCTCTGACAGTTCTAATTGCAGAGCAAATATAGATACGATGATGATAAAGATTATTAATATCACTCTTTTTAGAGCCCATATCCCTGACGTTTGCCAAGTAGTAGTTTCCATTCCATCACCTGTCCCTATTCTCCTCTTGTCTCCCCAGTCTCCTCCCTGTCCCTATTCTAGTAGTTTTCATTGTCATAACCAGCTTATTGTCAATTCAGTTACCTAACTCGGAGAATTATGTTGGTGATTTATCTGTGATACGCCCCCGAATAGATAGTGAGCAGAGCGGCTGGATAGGGGGTGCTTCGTGAGGTTTCTTGTTCCAGCAGTGGACTGCCGCAAGATGATCATGATAATATGTCCTATAGTTGGGCACCAGCCTTCCCATTTCTGCAATAACGACCAACACTGACCCTCAAGCTTATCAAAGGCACTTACTTAAAAACACTTTCCTTAAAAAAGTAAAATTAAAAATCCCCTTAAACATGTATCTGTTATTTTTATTAGCCTTAATAAGTCAGTTGTCATGAACCATTTCTAAGCATAATATTCTAAAACTGTACGCTTTTTAGAATATAAAGCGCCGATCTACACTATTAATCGTCAGAATTTTCAGTACAGCACTCAATGCCTATAACTTAATTAAACCTAGGAATTTGAACATTGCCTGCCATATTATGTATATAACAAAACTATATAGAATAAACCTATACGTTTAGCCTATGATAAAAAATATACTGTTTCAAGAATTTTCACTTACTCTTGAGGTTTTTATGTAATGCTAAACGTTTTACAATACATATACATATTTATATTACCTAATTTCTACTAATTATAATTATAAAATACAACAAAAAAATATTAAGTTGGTCGCTAAACTATATTTAACAACCAACTTATCCTCAATCAAATAGAAGGATCTCTAACTATTCCCTATTGAGAAGAGTATCAAAATTGATAACATCAAAGCTTGCTAACAAAATAAAATCAAACAGCTATATGATTGCAAACAGCTTGTACGATTGAAAAACAAAAATTATTGACGTTCTGGTTGGCAAGGAAAGAAGAGAATAAACAAATGACATGTCATTTGACCGAACGATAGTACTGCAATCATCATTGAATGCTTCATACCTACCAGCCTCGAGGTGCTACCTACATATAAATATTACTGTATCCGTGGGAAATCCCGTATTTCATTCAAAACGTCACCATCAAACCACTTACATATTATATAGTACATATGTATGTGTATACTTGGTATCTAATCTCATTTCAAATTTTCACGTCATTTAGAAACTAAGTAATTTATTTAACGACATTAAATTATAAAACAATTAAGGTTACCTCTCTATATTAGAAATCTCGATTGAATTTAGAAAACTATATACGATAGATGTGCTATTATTTATAATATTTATATGTATGTGTCAGAGTGAGTGTGTTGCGTTGTCCTTTATAGTCTTTGCAACTTCGTTGAAAAGACTCGGAGGCAGGAGGCCCCGAAGTTACAGACTGAAGAAAACGGAACACGACAACGATAAAAAACATTTGTAGCTGCAAATGCTAAGTTTATAAAGATCAACGGAACTTCCATAGAATAATTAATGTAAACCATAATTAATGCTTGCGTTAGGAAGCATTATAAGTTTAATTGGTTTAATAGTGAACAAGAATTGTAGTAAAATTAAAAACATTGCTTGAATTCGTTTTAAAAAATATTTCAATGCTAAATTAGTAAAGTCATGATCGTCAGTTAAGTCAAGCTTAATACAATGACGTCGCCATAGTCAGTATTGGGGCCGCTGGAACCGGTTTAATACCGGCAATCGTTACATAAAAGGCGATATATATGTTATATGTGATATAATGTACAACATTATTCGTATATATATATATATATATATATATATATATATATATATATATATATATATATATAGGAATAATGTACAACCTAACTTCATGAAGTCATTCCGTTGTTAAAGTTCCAATTGCCTTCATATGTTTCAGAGTACAAGCTTGGTACTCTGAAACATATATATAATAACATATGCATAATTATTGAAAAAATAAACATAAAAACGCTTTTAATTCATAGCTCTACTACTCAGAATAAGCCCGCTACTAAGGCCTTCATCAGCAGCCTGCGGCAGTCCACTGCTGGACATAGGTCTCCCCTATGGAGCGCCACCTAGCCCGATCTTCGGCTACACGCATCCAGTTTCTGCCAGCCGCCCTGCGCAGATCGTCGCACTATCTAGCCGGGGGGTGTCCCACACTACGTTTACCGAGACGCGGTCTCCACTCCAGCACTCGTCTGCTCCAACGACCGTCGGATCTCCGACAAACGTGACCAGCCCATTGCCACTTAAGTTTGCTAATTCGAAAGGCTATGTCGGTGACTTTAGTTCTCTGGCGCATTTGTTCATTCCGAAACATATCTACCAGAGAAACTCCGAGCATAGCTGTCTCCATAGCTCTCTGAGCGACTCTGAGCTTATGAAGCAGACGGACTGTCAGCGTCCACGTTTCGGTGCCGTAGGAGAGTACGGGTAGGACACACTGGTCGAAGACTTTCGTCTTCAGGCTCTGAGGTATGGGCGACGAGAAGACCGGACGGAGTTTCCTAAACGCTGCTAACTAAGGCCTTACAAATACATAATTATCCAGATGCGGAAATCTATAATAACATACAAATGATGTTTCAGAAATCGAATATTCGGGTTGTTAAAAAGTCTTTGGCTTACTACTTAATAAATAAAAAAGTTTTGATACTTAAAAATATTCAACACTTAAAACTTCGCGTTAGAATTCCCGTGTATCGTGTGGGTGCTATTGCGTTACACAAATGACATTGAGAAACACCTAAACTTTGAATAGTACCTGTAGGCGAGTCCAGTATTAACGTTAGCAGTAATTTAATTTTTTTTTTTATTTAAAAATACCTGTGAGAATAGGTATTTGAATATACATCATACCTTGCAGAAGCGAAATTATATAAACGATTAACTGTAATCTTAATAAAAATAGCAAAATATAGCAAGAATATCAGGCTATCCCAATTTTTATTCCGGACACTGCTGTTCGTTCATCTTTGATATTTGCTCCCATAGTCGACGCATGCGACACCCATGGGAAGATGGAATTCTTATTTCATTACATTCCTTTTCTATATCGTTGACCACAGCAACACTGATAAATAAAACATGTAATAGCTTTGATTAATAAGAAGTTTTTTTACGATAATCTTGATTTCGCACTTCATGCCTCTGAAGATGGTGTTTAAAATAAATTTCTCTTTGCTAATAAAGATGAAATAAAAACCAATATAGATATCGCGTGGGATATGCGGAGGCGCTACAATATTGTAAAATGTTATCGCAACTGCTTCGAAGCACTTACGTATACCTGTGTAGTTTAAACGTGGGTTTGGAAACAAAAAATATCAAGATTAATATGTATTAATATAACAAGACATTTTTCCATTCTCATGGTTTATTCACCTTTTTAACCTTCTTGCCTTTGCTATACTATTGTTAGTTATGGTATTTAACCTATTTGAGTGCCGGAAATACATTCAATAAAGCCATCAAACTTCCCGTAACTTGAACAAGACTTAAAAGTTCTTTCTGAAGCTTTGAACATACTTTTTCAGAGAGAAAATTAGAAAACTTTATAATTTCACCCGAATTCCATTTTTCATAATCACATAAAGATAAATATTTTTTTTTCATTTATTATTGTAAAAGGCCTTTCAATATTGTAATTTAATTTATAAATAAATTATTACAGTCATGATGCTCACGCCTGTGGTTCGTTTTTTTATTAGCAAAACATTGAATCACCTTTCTTACAGATTCGCCGTCATTTTTCAACAAATTAGGTATATTAATTTCGTCTTAGTGAATCCCACGAGCCGCAAGGGAGGATGGTGGTCAGCCCCAGCAGAGCCCTGCATGCTGAGGAAAGGCACCATAGTACCCGGAAGAGCCCGATCTCGGGACGGTCGGCATGCTTACGACTAATCTCGCCCTTACCCACGCATCCTTTGGCACGATAGACCGTGGATTGGTGGAGAGGAAGGGAAAGGATAGAGAAGAAATAAAAGGGCAGCAACGGAAATGCGGATTGGGGGGGTTACCAGACTCGGAATAAATATTTATAAATCCATATATATATGTATTCCGATACGGGAATCGAATCCGCGACCATTGACTCCGTGGGCGGAGGGCCACTGAGCCAATCGGTCGTCTAAAATAAATATATCGAATTTCTGCAACATAAGTACCATAATGCTATTATTTTCATCTATAACATTATAATTGATGTATAGATCGTCTTAAAATAAAAAATCTGTCAAATTGATAGGTACTCTTTAAATTCAAACTACACTCCTACTTTTATGTTAAAATTAGCACTGTCTGGTAACTAAGCAGAACTGTTTCCAATAAGAAAAATAATTCGTTTTTGTAGTGAAGGCTAGAGTGACCCGACGATTCAAATCAACAATAAAAGTTACGCATAACAATAAATTCTGATCATGCAATGAAATTCATATCGAAATCTCCCAATGTGCATAAACAGTCCCATGCAGATACCGCTTGTGGAACTCACGTAAACTTGAAACAACGTTCCGAGTTTGTTCGACCTAGCGAGTCGATAAGAAACGTACAGTTATGTTGGCATTACTATTTTTCGAGTTATTGTGATCCCAATTGTGAATGTACAGGAAAATGCCGTTAATCAAAGAGCGGTGATACAGCAAAAATGCCACATTGCACAATCCCCGCATCATATCATTACATAGCAAGTTTCTTCTATGAAGCGATTTGGGTATTGTGTCAAAAGTGATACGAGTATTATTGTAATGACATTATCATTATATGAATAGATGTCAAATAAAAAATATGATACATAGCTTTTTTTATATTTTTCCAGTGTCACCTTCTTCTTCAAGTTCAATTCAGTAAAATAGAAGAGTATAAAATGTATTAGCATTTCCATTAATCTAATATTATTAGAAGTTATATTTGACCATTAGCAGTATTTCTAAACCTTTACGATAATGAAACCATAAAAAACAAGCCTACATATTTGTCAAAGGCCGACAATACTTCTACAATACCAATACCTATGTTGCTGATGTCAATGGGTGGCGTTCAATGCTCTCAATAGGCAACCCCATTGCGTATCGTATCCCATAAAAATGATGTGATAGCATAAAAAGTAATAACATTTTGTAGATTTAAATTTTACTTTTTCACTAAATGATTGAATTTGCCTAGCACCAATATAGCTTAGTGTCTAGTGTAGTCTATTTACCTTACTATAATCATGATAATAATTTATAGAGACAACACTAAACTTTAGGAATTTGTTTAAACTTATATAGTACCAAAAGGGTTATTATCCTGTTAAGGTAAGGTAGGTTCGATTCCACTTTTAAATTATCGTCATGATCTGTTTTGTTTAATAAGTGTTTCTTCTTCATTATTAGCTTCACAGTCATCATCACAATCAATAATCATAGTCAAAACCAGTTTTTGTTCGTTCTTAATGTGCAGATATGATACATAAATCAAACTTAACGTAGACAAATTCTACCAGTCAACCTTTCAGTTAGTAAGAAGAATAATGTATAGGTACAAGAAATAAATTAGATTTATTATACATTATATTGAGTTAAGATCATGTCGTTGTAAATATAGTATGGGACATCTCTCGGACAAATGATGCGATGCATTGCGTAAGGCGGCTAGCAAAAACTGAATGCGTGAAGTCTAGGTTCGAGTTAGGTAGGCAGGGTATTGATCATGATAAATATTCCATATTTCTAATAATTTATCTCACATATTTATGATAATAGCTTAATCAATCATTTTTACAATCATTCAAACATTAAGATACATCAAATAATGCATAATGGACATACGTCAAATAATAATGGAAAAAAAATAAGTAATTAATAACAGATAGACAAATATGAATTATATAAATCAATATCTATCTGGTATTAATAATCATTAATTAATCACATCTAAACTTGAATGCTCATTATATGCAAATATGACATCTTATATCAGTTGTAAATTATAAGATGTTCGATCTGACGGAAGGAGCTGCATTCTTACATTAACAGCTTCTACAGTTTAAGAGTATATATATATATATATATATATATATATATATATATATATATATATATATATATATATATATATATATATATATATATATATATATATATATATATATATATATATATATATATATATATATATATATATATATATATATAATATATATATATCTGTGTGTGTTACTTTTATGTATGTACATTATTTTGTATTAATAATGTATCACTTGTTGGTGTGCTAAAACAAATAAAATATTTCTATTAAGACACTTGTTAAATGGTTAATAAACTGAGGTTTTATTTTAAATACCAAGCGCATTAAAAGACAAATATTTTAAAATTTATATATTTTTAGAATTGACAATTTGTTCCCTACGTACAAGTATTGCAATACTAATTAAAGATTCTGTTGGCCTGTGCCTTTAAATGTTCTTTGACAAGAGATAATAAAATTCTAATTTTTTCTTTCTTCTAAAGACTCATAAATTTACAATAAATAACAAAGACAAGAAAACATATGCATATAAATAGATAACAAATAAACATATAACAAGATGTTGAATTTGCATTTTGTTGTATATATGTTTTAAATTTATATAACACAATCAAAATCAAGAACCAAAAGTAACAAAATTTTCTTTCAAAAAATTGGCTTCTTGCTGTTAGACAATTTTTACTAATCTCACATTTCTACTACAAATAACGATGTGCCGGAGCTAAAGTTGACCCGCCTTCCGGCGCGCACCCGTCCGTTGACCTCAACCCTGTATCAAGCCTGGGTCTTTCAAGTCAGTGACAATACGCCTGTTTGCTAGTTCTAACCATTAACATTGACGTGTCTCTAGATATACATAAATAGTACAGAATTGCATTTAAGAACTCTTTCGGCAAGGAAGTCTGTACATTTTGAAAATTTTTTATAATCAGGTAACGGCATGCTCGTTTACCTGCCTTGCCATAAAAAAAATGATCTCAAAGGTTGGGGCGATTGTAAAAAAGTATCATGAGAAACGCACAATAGTGAACAACAAAAAATCTTTGATGTTTCTTTTTTTTTCTGCATTATCAATAATAATATCTATGTTTTATTTATTGTCTGACTTCCAGAACACCGAAAGCAGCGGTGAGTTTTCGCCAGCGGTGAAGGCTACATGCAAAACTGGAGTTATGTCAATAAACATTGAATTTAACCAACCTTTTAACGGTGTAGCCCACGCAAGAGAGTTCAGGTAAATATTTTCAAAATTATACTCGTATTTCAAAATGTTCGTGCATATATGTATGTAACTATTACTACTAAACCATTTTGTAACTATAATTAAGGAAATTCATACGCAGCAGAATATACTTATTCTTCTAAAATAATGAAAACAACGGGTGAAAAATTTTTAATCCATGTTCCGTTCCACTAAATGAATAAAAAATATTTGGTACACTGTGGGTTGCTGGGCTGTATTTAATGAGATATGAATGTTGCATTAATATGATTTTTCGTTGTTTTCGAATTTATTATGCTGCCCCAATTTCCAAACATTTGTTATTGCTTTATCTAATGGTTAACTACTATAAAATGTATTTATGGAGTGAGTTCCCCATTTGTTTTACACATATTAATTAAAGCTTAAATAAATAAATAAAAAATTAAAGTATTTAGTAAAGTTCATACGTATATTGAAACTATATTATTTTTCTTTTTAGTGAATTAAGAAATAAATGAAATCAATAATCGTAATCATGACATTACAACCTTTTATAATTAAGCAATAATTACAGAACTCCAGCATGCATGGCAATGGGAAATGGCAGCGAGTCACTCAACTTCGACATCAGCTTAATGGCAACACCCGGCTCTCCGGATTACTGCGGTGTCTTCTGGAACAATGTAATAAGCGTTTTCGCTTAAATGTTATTCCGGCGTAATATTAATGTAAATTGGTTAAACATGTTGTTCTAGTAACAGACCGTGATTAATGAATTCTTATGTGTATCATCATCACACAAGAAATTTCAATATATAAGCTATGAAATAAATATCACGACGTTAATAACTCAATAGAGCGGTGTCTACTTTCAGAGCACTGGGAGTGGGATATATTCAAAATTATTTAGTCTGGCCTATATGTATTATTTGTGAATAATAATTATCTCTTTTATCATTAATCATCATCACCATCAATTCAACCGTAACAATTCACCGCTGAACTTAGACGTCTTTTAAAATTAGAAGATTTTATCGATATTCTGATGCTTGGGGCGAGTTTCAAATCGCAAATTGGTTTTTATTACCCAAAATTCGTCGCCTGTTCAAACATCATTGCATCTATAAATCATGCGAATAAAGAAATAAAACCTAAATTGATTTGTGTCTTCAGCGCACAGATGAGAGATCACTGCCACTAGCTGTTCGTGTGCATCGAACACTCGAGCTAGCTGATGACAAGTTCTACGTTATCACGTGCGGGAAAACTGGCTTCAAGAATTCCAGGTACTGGGAAAGAAAAGTATTTGTTCTCATTGCATCACTATAATCATAAATATGTGTCTCATACTTTCGCTTTTTTTCTAATGAGAATAATTTCTCAAAAGTGGGTCTGAAAAAGTCTGGAATACTAAATAACAGTCGTTCTTCTTACTTAAATACAAATAGGAAAAGTTTAGAGTTAAAAAAAGTACTCACATGTTCATACACAATGTTCTATAGCAGTGGTAGCTAAATTATTTAGACCGAAAATTTACTGTTTGAAGACTACGGCAACCAATTGGTTCAGTGGCGGGGCCCTCCGCCCGCCGAGTCAATGGTCGCGGGTTTAATCCCCGCATCGGAATAAATATATGCATGGATAACAAATACTTATTCCGAGTCTGATAACCCCGCAATCCGCATTGGACAAGCGTGGTGGGTTAACAACGTCCATTCCTCCAGAAACTGGGCTTTTAAAAAAACATTCTACTGTTTACTAACTAGACTTTGAGATCTACCAATTACTTATCAAAAAGTTTTCATAAACTTAACAGCAATTTGTATTTTACACATGTACACATACACACACACACACATATATGTATTATAAATATATGTATGACCTTATTTACTAATTTCGTTATATACCTTGTGTCACAGAAACGAAACGTCTACAGTGTCACTTCGTATGTTGGATGACTACGGGCGCAAAGTATTCAACGCAGCTTTCGGGTTACACTACACACTTCGAGCGGAAATGAGTAAATCCGACGGTACGTACTATTTAAATTACTTAAGTCAAAATTATTTATTCGTGGTATCTTTTATTTATATTATTTATATATATATATATATATATATATATATATATATATATATATATATATATATATATATATATATATTTGCTATGGAAGGGTACCTTTTGGCACCTTTTGTATACTTTCAGAACATTATAATTTAATTTAAAGCTTTGGAAACAACAACTTTAATAACACTGTAATAACACTATCGGCAAATACCTTCAGCAGAACACTGTTCAGGGCTTTTTTAAAGAATAGACGAAGAACTAAGCGTGTCACCCGATGAAACCCAATCAATGCCGCCTATAGACATGTGCAGCACTTTAGACGTCGCAAAACTTGTTGCCGGTATTTAAGAAGTTTTTAGGATTTCAATATCGTATCGGTTCCGCTGAATGTAGCTGGTTTCACGGAGTGCAGATGCATGAAAAGAAGTTTCGGAAAAATCACACTGTACTGGATTTTCATCCCTACTCAAATACTTTCATCTGGATAGAGAAGGAGCGATTTGTTTATAGGCAAGTACCAATAGCCATCTTGTGCCAGTAAATCAGTTGCCTATTATCAGACTAATAATGTCAATGCTTGAAACGTTACGATGTGATTGCGACATCCTGACATCCCAATATCTCTTTTAATGTTTAGCAACCAGAAATTGAATTAAGTTTTCTACTCGTGCCTTTTGACCTGAAAAGAGATTTGCGGTCATCGTTTCAGAGACCTCATTTGTTAAATAATTCCAAAAAATGATTACACAAATATCAAAACAAAAATTCAATACACAAACAAAATACATCATGTTTTTCCTTCAGGACTACACGGGATAAGAATGAAAAATTGCTTTGCATTCAACATGCGCAACAACACTGTGGAGCTTTTAGACCAAAGGGGGTGAGTAATTGTTTTCATGTACATATATATATATATCTTATGGGCTTAGTGCCTTATTTCACGCAGTATCACATACCATATGCCTTGCTTGTGATTTAACTTTCGTGTAGGGATGAATTTTTAAGTCGGAAAATTATTAAAGATCCTCAACATACAATTTATATACTTTAAATATATATACAAGTTAAATAACACATACACATGTAAATAAGATAAGAACCGAAGTCGAAAATTGTTTTTAAATTTTCGTTTTAACGACGAAAATTTTAAAACGATGTAAAATTTTATTTATTTGGAAGATAGAATAAAATATTATAATATTTTCAGGAAGTAATGAAAATATAGTCATATTTTACTAGAGTCTATGTAAATTTATTAGGTATAATTAATTGCTTTTAGGTATAATTAAAACCAAAAATTGAATTAAGTTTTCTACTCGTGCCTTTTGACCTGAAAAGAGATTTGCGGTCATCGTTTCATAGACCTCATTTGTTAAATAATTCCAAAAAATAATTACACAAATAGAAATTCATTCATTCTAATTGGAATTCATATCCAAAATTTGTAATCGCTCTTCAGGTGTCCAATTAAGCAACAGTCGGTAGCTGTAAAGAATGACAACGGTGTTGCCGAACTGTCAATAGCATCCATGTTCCGCTTTCCAGACTCCTCGCAAGTTAACTTCCAATGTGATATTGGTGTTTGTAAAGGTAATATTTAATATAATACCTAGGTACTATTTGTAAATTCAGTTTAAGTAAAAAACGAATAAAATTCCAATAATATTATTATCAAAGCCGAGATTTATTCGCAGTGCCAAAGTTTCGATGTGCAATTTATCTTCGCAAAACTCCAACTCACGTTGCTGTCTTTCTTTACAAAAGGACACTTTGTATGTTCAGCACGAATGTGTTCTTTTTCTTTCAAAATAACTCTAGAAGTTTTATAAAAAAATCTGCACATATTCAATATAATAAATTTAATCTACGTTGTTATGATTATGTGTGATAAATATTACTTTGAGTCATTTCTTTTTATATTGTATGTTAAATAATATTTCTGTTATTTTTTTAAACGCGATATATAGAGACTCATGGAATATTTACAAGTTATGGGAAAATGATTTAAGACATAATTTGATGAGTTGACGTAAATATGACTAAATATGTATTGCCTTTGTTATGCCAAGAAAATGCGCCCAGTTGAAGTTACACCACATAAACTGTGATGAAACACACAACAAGGGGACAGGAATTAATTGATTATTTTTAACATATGAATAATGCTACCCATTTTTGTTGATACTCGACGTCTAAACCCTTGTCAATGTAAGTATTTTAGTTCTTTACTATAGAAGCCGTAGACAATGTTAATAATTCTTAATTAAAGCCGAACCACTAGTTTTACTTTATCATTTTTTTTATTTTACACTGACGGCATAACATTATTTCCATAAAACGTTATAGCTTATTTTGAATTTCAAACGAAGCCGTGGACAATGTTAATTATTTTTTATTTTTACTTCATTTCAAAATTCAAAATTTTAGTGACAAAAGAACTATTAAATTATAGTTATAACAGGCTGTCAACTTAAACAAATGCGTAGTTTTGAGTATTTTTCATTACGATTTACATTTTCCTCTAGAAAAAATAATAAATACATTTTTTAATTCATGATTTCCAGGTAGCTGTGCTATTGTAGACTGCACAAGTGAAGGCAACTCCGATGCGGGCGACGAGGAGGGCAGCTTCACCGCCTCTACGAGTGTATTCGTACTCGATCCCAACGATAGTAACGGTAAATTTTAAGTACACAGTTAAGTTAAACGCCTAAAAAATGAATAATGTATTTTTTTTACATTATTAAGAAATAAAACCATTTCTTCAGACACGGAATCACATTTTAATCATTATTATCACATTTGCACATATGTCAGTAAATTAATTTCTTTAGATTAAAACTTTGACAGTTGTGATCCATTAGAAATTATTTTATTATTGTTATTATAGCTTTATTTCTCACACTTTCTTTTTAGGTGTTGCTAGATTTCCTTTTTATTTGCTATATCGTCGTCCTTTTTTGGTATATGGACAGTCAAAAGTTTTACTTAGCTAAGATCCGCGACAAGCAAAACAATAACAGAAAATTAATAATGTGTGTTTTTCCGTTGGGTTAAGTTTTTGGTTTAAGTTCCAAATAAATCCACTAAACCCAACGGAAAAACACACATTATTAATTTTCTGTTATTGTTTTGCTTGTTGCGGATCTTAGCTAAGTAAAACTTTTGACTGTCCATATAGTAATGGATTTCCGCAAAGTAACGCCTGACTCCATTAATAGTCCTTTTTTGGGTAAAAGTCTTCTGCATTTTTAGAGCCTGGTTGGTCCTTGTCTAGAGCTTGGTTTACCCAGTATTTTCCTACTGTTTCTACAATGTCGTCTGCCCACCTTTTCTTTTGTCTTCCTACACTCCTTCTTACCCTTGGACTCGGCCATTTTGTCCCTACATCTCGCAACATATCCTGCCCATTTGTATTTTTTTAGACAGTATTCGAGAGCATCTTTTATTTTCTTTTTTTCCAAATACTTCTTTCCATTGCGTGTTGGCAAGACAATATTTTGTTCTTTATTTTCTCACTATTACACCCATTGCTATGAAATTAATTTTGCTTAAATAATTGAATACTTTTTAAGTCGAATTCAACTACCTTTCGTTAATCTTGCAAATAGTTGTACTTGTAAGTAAAATATTAATTATCAATCTAGTGGCAGCCCTGGCATGCAGTGAAGGCAGTGTACGTCCACTGTGGTTGCTCTACCTAGCCATTGCGCTTGGTGTAATGTTCCTCGTGATGTTGCTCGTCAACTGCTTCCTCTGCACAGCCATGACTTGCTCCTGCGCCAGGACTGATGTGAGTACGCTTGAATGATGGCAAAAAAAAGGAATAAATTCCATAATACCTGTGGTGTCGTTTGCCCTCCGATCCTATAAATAAGAAACTTACGGTCCGTAATTGTGTTCAATATTATTTATTTCAAATTTACTTTTTAATCAAGGTAAAATCTTTTGTCTTCAAAATGTATTCACCGCTTCACAGTATACGTGTATATATTTTTACAACTCATATATTTTCCACTACAGAGCACGGGGCTTTTCCATTCCTGGAGGTATAGACATTGATACACTGCGGTCATCCAAGGCGGATTGGCGGGGCAACCCAATTCGTAATACATTTGGCCATACATATATTTACAACTCGAGCAGACGAGTGCTGAAGTGGAGACCACATCTTAGCAAATGTAGTGTGAGACGCCCCCCGGCTAGACGGTGTGACGATCCGTGCAGGGTGGCTCGCAGAAACTAGATGCCCGAAATCGAAGATTGGACTAGGTTGCGCTTCTTTGAAGAGGCCTGTATCCAGCAGTGGACTGCCGCGCACTGTTGATGATGATGATATTCATATATAAACTGACCCTTTTTTTAAACCAGAACGGGACGTCTATACTTCCATATTAATATTATAATTGCGAAAGTCTGTCTGTTTGTCTGTTATCTTTCATTGCTAAACCAGTTTTTATGAAATTTTCCACGAAGATAGTTGAAGATCCGAGGTTAAACATAGGCTGCTTTATATCCCGAATCAAACTTCTTACAGGACACACAATAGTTTAGCGCAATAAAATGATGTAAACGCGGGTGAAGCCGCGAGCAGAAGCTATATTATCAAGTTAACAATAAAAATAAACACAACTTTTTAATGTTCTTTATTTTGAACAATTGCAACAATACAATCAGTCTTTAGATTAATTATAATATTTTTTTTTATTTATGTAATTTATAACAATTATGAAAAATAAATCACCACCTTTATTAAAACAAAGTTTCTACGAAAGTATTTATAATATTATTAAATGCAATATATTTTTTTAATTATAGTATATCGCTGGAGTCTGACGCCATAATTTTATATTTTCGCGTGGTTTAGGGAAACGGGATTATTTGTCGTCCCGGAGTTTTGTTTAGGGACGACGGGACAGGTGGCCGAAAAAGGGACAGTCCCGTTCAAAAAGGGACGTATGGTCGTTTTATTTATATATTTATTCTGATGCAAGAATCAAACCTGCAACCATCTTCTAAAGCGATTGCTTCGCCACTAAACCAATTAGATTGTCATCCTAAGTGTAAACACTATTTCCAAAATAACCTTTATTTTATCGACTGTTTTATTTCATATTTTGAATAATTCATCAAATTGGATTCAAACAGGTTATCGAAAAGGATCCGTCTGTGGAGGACTATGATCCTTATCGAAGTTGGCATGGGAGTCAATATGGCAGCAGATATCCATCATCCACGATACATTCAGCAAGGTAATACAAAAATGAAAAAAAAATCAAAAATAATATTGCGTAATCATTTTACGTGGCTTCACACATAAAAATTTAAAAAAAAACAAATTTGTATCATTAAAAGAACTTTTGATGTTTTGACATAAGGTATAGCGATAATATTGAAATTAAAATTATTTAAACATTAAAATCACAAACTTTGTAGTGCTTAATGATGTTTATAAAATCATTTCATATTAAGTGCTTTTGGAATTACACAATTTTATAGGAATTAATTGCTTTGTAGTTTTATTCTATTTCTTCCTGTGGGTGTCGTTTGAGGCAACTATGACAGCAAATACCATAAGATTGGAGCAGCGTCTACGTGAGTTTTAAAAACTATTGCGTTTGGTAATATGCTCGACAATCGTGGAGATTATGGTAACACCCCTCAATTTTGAGACTTATGTCCAACAAGGCTTGACATTAGTCTCCGCCTTCAGTTTCACTGTATATTCTGAAATTTAATGAAATTAAACGTTTAATAATTTATAAAAAAATGACTTTTTTCCACATGAATAAAAGACGGAGTTTGAAATTCAGGGAAGTAACTTCCAAAGATCTCTCTGAACAATTGTAAAGTGATGTATCTGATTTATCGAAATCGTCCATACTACTTTTCAATTTTCATCTAAATATTGTTTTAACTATCCCAAGAAATTAAAAATTAAAAGAGATAAGAATATAAAATCTGTTAGTTTAAATGTTACTTTGTAAATGGGTTATAAAATATAAAAAAATGTCATTTAAAATAGTAAACCTGCATCAAAAAAAATAACAAAACTGCTTAACATAAAAACACCTCTAAGTGTATCATTCAACTTATATCTTTTTTCGTTACAGATCAGTGTCGGACAACAGCGACCATTACGCCATAGTTCAGTCGCGGCCAGGTAGCAGACATTCCGGCATGCACAGAAATAGACATTAAAAAGTAAATCGACTTTATTACTATAATATGAAGTATAATAATCTTGATTTTATCGACTGTTTAATACTACCGACATAATACAATATAGACGACCGATTGGCTCAGTGGCGGGGCCCTCCGCCCGCGGAGTCAGTGGTCGCGGATTCGATCCCCGCATCATCTTCCAAGTCTGGTAACCCCCCCCCCCCCCAATGCACATTTCCTTTCTTTTCTTCTTTCTCCTTTCCCTTCCTCTCCGCCAATCCACGGTCTGCCGTGCCAATGGATGCGTGGCTAGGGGCGAGCTCAGCGTCCCAGCCGTCTCGGGATCGGGCTCCCCCAGGTACTATGGTGCCTTACCTCAGCATACAGGGCTGTGCTGGGGCTGGCCTCCATCCTCTCTGGCGGCTCGTAGGATTCACTAAGACGAATTTAATATACCTAATTTGTTGAAAAATGACGGCGACGTGGTTCGCCACCCGTCACGGTCTGATTCTCACGAGGGCGAGAAGCGACCAATGAAGAGCCGTTTCACTGCGATGAATGGTAGGGGATGGAGCTCTGTGGTCTCTGCCAACCCCTGCGGGGGATAGGCGTGAATATATTAAAAATGTTTAATACTATAATAAGTAGTAATTTCACACTATGGACACGATGTCACACTCCCACTCACTAACTAATATGGAGATGCTTACAAAAACAAAGCTATCCTGATTGTTAAGATACAATTATCTTAAACGAGTAATTTTAAAATTTATATAAATGAGTATATTTAAAAATTGATTGAAAAATCTTATAGGTTTATTAGTGAATTTCTAATTTTAAGATCTTCAAAATATCCTAAAAAAATATTTTTTGTAAGTGGTGCTTCTTTTTATTTCCTACTTAAACATTCGACAAAAAATCCCAGCACTGCATAATTCGAATTAAAAATCAATGATTATCGCCTGAATAGATGGCCGACCACAACCATGCAATCAATCTTAAGTTCCTGCCACGGATTGTTAAAATATAAACCTACGGTGTTCTAGAACAATTAATCAGGTTACATATTTACAACAAACAAGATATGTCTCTATATATGTTTTTGACAACGAAGACGAGAGGGCGTTTGCAAGTGCAAGATCATTCTTGGGTTCTGACCCCATTACATGGATTAGCTCGGGAGACACTTGCTCCCACGAACATTGTCTTCCACATGAAGTGAGCAGTTTTTGACATCCTGAGATGATGTCGAGTCCTGAAGTTCGACAGAATTCAGTGACTCATTTCCATCTCTCCTGGGGCCAGGCAGCTAGAGAAGGACTTCTCGTAAGAGAGTTCGTCCCTCAGAGGGACAACGCCGCACTACGAGCCGCCTTGACTTGAGCATATGGTGTATAAATGTTTTTGTTATAGATGTCTACGTCTTTCATCATTTAGCATTAAGTAACTTGTATTTTTCTTGTTTCAGAAAACTAGCTGGTTTTTATACATACGCACGATATCTATTGTGGAAGTTGGATACTGTAAATATGGACGGACTACAAAATATGCGGTGGACCGACCTTAGTTCTTGTAAAAATAAGTTTTAGTTAAACTAAGTACGTAGGTCATAGAATAATGTGGTGCTATTCAGAAAAAATATTTTTCCTACAGTGGTTTTAAACAATGTTACCCCCTATTACTTTATGAATAACCAATTTACATAGTTCCAACGCATTGAATTTGTGCCATTTTTGAACTTATGAGGTTTTGAAAACCTTATAAGTGTTTAATATTAAACCATTTTATACCTGATTTATGCAACGAATCCGTCCAAAATATTATTTTACTATTATAGAATCATTAAGTTAGAGATCTATGAATAGTTACTAAAATTTGATAAAATTAAACTAAATTTTGAGTTTTATTTTTGGTAGACAAATTAAAGTTTTCAAAAATATTTTAGAAATGTTAATTATATTGAAATAAAACAAAACATTTATTCTGATAAAAAATGTTATTTTAACTATATTTCGATAATTTTTTGACATATTGTTCACTACATTTACTTTTTTAAAAAACGAAATTAAACAAACGCCAAAGTTTAAGAAAATGGTTTTATTTTAAATTTTGTTAAAAGTAACGATTATCAGAAACTATAAATATGTGTAAGTGCACATTATTATTATAAAGCCTAATAGTGTGTTTAAAAAGAAAATACTATATATATATAATAAATATCATTCATCCATCAGATTTAAGAGAATTAAAATAATAAACGATTAAATAATTATACTGAGTTTCAATTATTAATAATAGACTCGCTAAATTGTAAAACGACTGTAATCGATATCCTCACTTTTTTGATATCTTAGTTTATAATATGAGATCGTATGTATTAAAATTTATTTTATTAAAAAATAATGTTTTAGCATAGAATCCCAGAAATATTTTTAACATGTAGTAGAGCACAATGAGATTTTTCCCACAAATTACAATAATTTCCTATTAGCGTATATGATATACAAAAATTATATTAACCCATACATTATACAAAAATCTGTATTAAATAAAAATCTATAGAAACGAATTGAACACGAATGGCGAAGAACCATTGCCTGCATTTGATACAAAAGAAATCTTCGAAAGGAAAAAAATCAAATTTTCTCACCAACCTATATCAGTAACGTTGTGTTTTTATTTCATTTTCATAATTTTATATTATTATCAGTTATATTGTTTAATTGTGGTTGCGTATTATACAAAAATGTTCGATTAAGGCTTATAAGTGAAGTGATATGAAATAAATGCATGTATCGTGACTTTTTAAGTTGACTGAAAAAGTCCAAAGTTTTTTATGTTGGTTGACGTCCCGCTTATCTTTTTTCTTGGTTGAAAGGCAGTACCGTATGTGAATATTAATTTATTTCTATTAACTTTATTTAAGTGCTCAAATATTTGCAACTGCATGCACATTCAGTTATAATAATACCTATCTATCAGTCATAGAATATATAATATAGGTTTTTTAGACTTTATTGTAAGATGTAATGTAGAATTAACTCTCTCTCAAACAAAGCAATATGTAAAAAAAAACGAGCAACCGAAGAAAACAATCTTAATTGAATAAAACATTTAATAACTACTTATTTTTTATTCTTCATAGCCTAAAGATAAATTACTTGTACCACTTATAAGAACTATGATTTATGCCAAAAGAGTTTTTTATTTATTTTACATTATATTGTTTTTAACAAAAATGTTTCATAATATATATATATATATATATATATATATATATATATATATATATATATATATATATATATATATATATATATATATATATATATATATATATATATATAAAATTAAAAATATTGTTCCATTTAATTACGAACGTGTGGACAATCTGTCGCTTGGATACTTTTCAATGAAGCACATACCTGCAGTATGGTGCAAGGTTCATTGACACGTACCTATTTCCTTTTAGTCAATTATACCTTTTTTTTACGTCATATGTTCGAGCTGTTTCATACACACAACTTTTTTTTGGATGAATTTTTAATTTCAAACAAATATTTAAAAAAAATTTTAAATATTTATTTACGATCATGGACTACACAACGCTTCTGCAATGCCTACTGCGGCTAATGCCTAATGGTACTGCGGATGTTTATGGTCCGCGTTGATTGCTTTCCACCAGGTGATACGCCGTCTCTCTTTACCTTTCTATCCCATAAAAAAAGAAACGCCATTAGACGATTAGTAGATGTGAAACATTGACGGTAGCTCGGTCACTACCGTATGCTCACGGCCACGTGTAAGTGATCCTGTCGAGTGGAACATACCCTGAATCGAAACGACGTCTTCGAGAAAGAAGCCGAGAGGATTCAGTTGGGCTGGGCAGCATTTAGGAAACTTCGTCTATCTTCTCGTCGTATACCACAAGGTCTAAAGACAAGTCTTCAACTAGTGCGTCCCGCCTATACTCTCTTACGTGGCCGAAACGTTGACATTGACGGTCCGTCTCCTTCACAAACTCAAAGGGCTATAGTGAGGGCTATGCTCGTAGTTTCTATAATGCTGAGCTATGTCGGTAACCAGAGTTACCGACATAGCTCTTTAAGTTAGCAGATTGACGTGGCAGCGGTTTAGACACGTTTGTCGGAGAACCGACAATCGTTGGAGTAGAGTGCGAGTGCTGGAATGGAGATCGCGCCTCGGCAAACGTACTGTGGGACCTGCTTGGATGGAACGACGATCTGTGCAAGGCGGCTGGCAGAGACTGGATACGTGTAGCCGAAGCTCGGGCTAGGGGGCCTCCAATATACCAGGATACAACGCATACAGGAGGTGGATTAAGATGAAGAAAGAGGATGAGACTATTTTACAAGCTCCCTATATAAATTTTTCACATTGTGTCATAAATCATAATAATCTATAATCGTTCCTTCCTGGACATTGAAAAACCAAAATTTTGCTCCCGAATACTGGTATATGCTACTGCCCATGTCCTGATATTTGTTCATCTAGTTGCCTCATAGTCCGCCACACCTAGAATATGGGTTGAATCTATTCTATACTAGGAACCACCAGCAGCCTTATAGGATGATTAGTGAATTAAAAAACAGAATGCATCTAATTTATTTAATTACATCAACTTATAACATATGAAACTCTATAAGGATATATCAATGCAGTTATCTTCTACAAACACAAGTGTTACTACAACTTTATTAATTGTGAAAATGAATTATTATTTTATATTATTTATTAAACAACCAATATGATGTTTAGACAAAAATAGTATTTGATATAATACATGACTATTTAATATACATACCCTTGTTTGTTTTGCGTGTTTAATAACCATTAAACTATATAAAAAAGGCAAATACATATTATACTACGAAATTTTAAATAAATAATATAAAACATTACCAGCAATACTTTGAGATATATTTTAAATCACAAATAAACAATGACAAATTGAGTTTTATTAAAACACATCTCTCGATTTTCTATTTAATTAAAATTCAAATATATATATGATTTGTTACCCAAATTGATCAAAGATATTGATCAGTAGGATTTCAAATTAAAAAAAATTATTATCGGTAATGAAATATTATACAAAAATGTTATTTGAACTGATACGATAGATACGTACATATATGTATGTATATATATATAAATATATATATATATATATAAATATATATATATATATATATATATATATATATATAATATATATATATATATATATATATATATACATATATATTTAAAATATAAACCATACACTTAGCATATTAAAGAGGCAAGATTTCACGTTTAAGGTACGCAAATTTATCTAAAATATTTTTTGTTTATTTTCTATATATTAGTTATATAATAAAATAAAATAATTTAAATAAAATTTTAACAAGATAAAACAGTGTATATACGAAAACGTTTGATAAGTGGAATTTCAAATTTTAAATTATAAATAATAAATATATGGTCCAAAACATTAAGCCACGAGTTATTATGTTTCTTTTGCAGGTTGCGAGGAATGAAAGTAATAAGTTAATATGAAAGGTATACGATGACTTTAATGTCAATGCCGTTTAGTTTAACGGCACTTGTTGTACTACGGCAGTAATGACATTTAATAAAGGTACAGTGACATTCGACTAGACAATTTTATAACGTTCATTTTTATATACAGCTTTTTTATACCCATAAGTTCATTCAACTATCATTAATACATAGTTATTAATACATAGTTATTAATGTATGGCACACATTTGTGTTATAAAAATGGATTTGTTTTTAAACTTTCTGTTACATTCATAATATAAATAGTTACTATCTTTAATATAACCAATATTGAATATTTTAGGAGCTAATAGATTTCTAATATTTAAAATATATAGGTATATCACATATAATGTCACGGAAATAAAATCGTAATGCACAATCAAAGACCTATATATAAATATTAAATATAATATTACTGCATTTTTTATCTCTGCTACATACGAGTTCACATCCTGATTTGCAATAAAACATACATATAATTGGTATATATACTTTTCGATCGATTGGTAAAGCGAATGCTGATATCGTTAGTGTACATGGCAATCATAACTTTGAATCTTACTCCTATGGCATTAAGGATGTGAAATAATGTTATTAACCGTGGTTTATTGTTTAGG
Organism: Baronia brevicornis; assembly: GCA_031353405.1. Classification (NCBI taxonomy): domain Eukaryota; kingdom Metazoa; phylum Arthropoda; class Insecta; order Lepidoptera; family Papilionidae; genus Baronia; species Baronia brevicornis. Next base: position 24,783 of record JASFAT010002574.1, on the reverse strand, counting down.
AGTTTCCTTTGTGCTCAACATGGCATTAGTAACTTTCTCGAACAGTGATCGCTTATAAATCCGCGGTTGCTCTCGAATGAGGTACGGGTAGCGAACTAACGGTGGGTTATAGAATAGGGCTTCATCTTCGTATCGTATGGGCTGAAACACAAAAAAAAACATTCATATTAACAATAAATTCATTCATTTGAATTAATGCCTTTCAATAGTGCCAAAATAGCACGGATCATTTCGCTAAGACACCATGGAGATTAATCGATGTAGATAAGGAAGGAATAGAATAGAGAGGACACGTGGAAGATTGATCGGTGCAGTCGAGGTAAGAATGGAATAGAATTAAAAAAAACGACAGCGTACAAAATTACGGATACCCTGTTATACTCGTATGTATGTATATATAGTGTAAAATACTAGCAATAAATAAGACTAGCATTACAGTAAACCCTCGGAACTAATCTCGGCGGAACCAATCTACTGCGTTATAGGAAACGCGTTATACGAGGAATCACTGTATGTATAATATAATTAATTTTCCTCAAACTTACAAGGAACAAAAACTTCATAAAATAATTTAATTTTATAAGAACAAGATGTGCAAACGTAACGGAAGTTGATTATGAACTGTCAAATCTGACTGGGGAATATGACTGGAAAATCCCCGCGTTATACGAGGGATAAAATCGCGTCATAAAAGTACCGCGTTATAGGAGGGTTTACGGTATTTCTCATCTTAAATTATCATAAGCCTCTGGATTTACTGTACGCTAAACCAGTTTCAGCAATCGCTCATGTATATTTGTAACTGGGTAATTAGTACAATTGAGTGTCGAGCTAACAAATTGTCCCTATTAAAACTGCCAGCGCGAGGCGTCGTCCGTCTAGTGCAACAAGGACGACATCTCATGACGTAAATGTATCACTGATTTTTTTTATATTTTTATTTAGCTATCAAAATAATTTTTAATAAAGTCGCTTAAATTATTTAAACCCACTTAATCTAAATTACATATAATTTATATTAATAGTCTAATAGTAGTTTCGGGGTTATTGTTTACAAGAGATGGAAAATGTGAAGGTGACATTATAAGGCAAGTGAAAGCTGGTAATCAGGTTAATGCTTTATGAAAAGTCAGAATGTGTCTAAAACAGAGTGCTTATTCCGACTCTGATGTACGGTAATGAAAGTTGGGGGTTGGCAGAAGAGTCATGAAAATTGACTGAATGCGATGGAAATTAGAGTATGTGTGGGGTAATTTTGAATAATAAAATAAGGAATGGGAAGTAATTAGAGAGCATGCGGGGTATAGGTATCGTGATAAAAGTTGATAAAGGGATGCTTAGATGATTTGGGCACATCGAGAGGATGAATGAAACACGACTGAACGGCCGTACTTATTAAGATATGGTTGAGCGAACTCCTGCCTTAGATGTAAAAAGGAAGCCATAAATTAACCGTAAAAGTTTATCTACGTAAATAAAGGTACTTCTCAGTTCGAAGCTCGAAGTTAGCATTTAGGAATGTTTAATTAAGTTATGAATTATTTTTGTGGTAACTGAAAAAGTTCATTAACATTAATTATCACGAAGTTTGTTTTCACGCTCAGATCACAATAGCTGACACGAAAAATATTTTTGAATATATAATCAAAAAAAAAGGTACAATCAAAAATTTTACTATGACTAGTTTTTAGATTTGTACTGTTTTTATTTAAAAAGACTTTAGTAAAAGTAGGGCGCCTAACAAATATGTACCATTTAAATAAATTGAAACGTAAATGTTACAAGCATTGGTGACATATGCTAAAATTAACCGTATAATGAAGTTTTCAAAGTTGAATATTGTTCGGAATGTATCAGCTGCAAGAGCATTTCGAACTAGTTACCTAATAAAGTGTTCTCAGTCATACAAATGTGGATGAGTGGATATGTGCACATCGCATAGGCACCGGTTAGCATTTCAACTAATATTTCACCGCGTAACCAATACCGTTAAAAATAAGAGTAAAAATTACTTCGAATAAACTTCAAAGTCAAATTTCAAAGGTATTATTTATTATTAAGTATTTTTTTTACTTCAAGTAAATCGGAATATGTTGCAGATGATTTTATAAGTATTACAATAGTTAATTAAATAATTATAGAATCGAAAAAGATCTTCAGCATAAAAATAAGTTTCTAGCATAAATTGTTTAAGAAGACTATGAAGCAAATGAAAGTCAGGTTGAAATCATAACAAGTTGGTGGACGGGCAACGGCGTTACTTGTACAAAATGTCTGACTGTACGGTCGTCAACCTATTTTCGGTTTATAGAGTTATACGAAATCAAATTTTCTCCCAAAAGATATTTAAAGAAAGTTAAGATACTTTAGGTTCTTTTTACGTGAGGAAAAAAACGTTAGGTTAAGTTGTAAGAAATTTGGCGGAATTATACATTATTTGTCGATTTTTCGCTTGCGCCCGGCTAACGGAAAGTACCGAAATTAATAAAAAGTTATGGGGAAGACCCAAGATTCTTTACTGCCTATTCCATACGTATTAACTACTAAGCCATAATTAAGCGATCGCTGAACGTACGAGTATGTTCATACATCCAAAATGTTTGAAAACAAATTTTTGAAAACAAAAATAGTTATTATACAGCCTTCACTTATACCTTATCTTAAATATCAAATAAAACACAATGACGATCCGTGACAAACGCCTACGTGCCAATAGATAGGGCGTGGGATTGCACGCTTTGACGTAAGAAATCAGAACCTGTGACGTCAATATCGACATTTAATGTCGGTGTTGGAGAAAACGAACCATTTCATAATTTAAGTATTGATATTTTATGTTTACACTCAACATGTCTTTCGATTTTATTTTTGTATTACAGTCACGTATATTTTGATTCCTAATATAAAAATGAAAATTATTTAATTTTTTTTAAATTAAGTTGCCAATTGAATTGGTGCTTTTTTTATTTAAATATTAAAAACTTGAACTGTAAATCAAATACAATATATTAAACTATGGAGCTTACCACAAGTTTGAAGTTGAGCAACTTCGCCGAACTCTGTTGTTTGGGAACGGTGATAATACGTGTCGCCGGGTAGTATCCGGGTAGGCTGGCGGTAACTTCGTATCGACCGGGGGTTAGTAATCGATAATAATCACCGTACGGACCTGTAAACATAATAATATAATAAAAATAGTTTGTTGAAAGGTATTGGTTAACAGACTAATAGTTCTCAAACCTATAATATTGTAGTAAATATAGGGGAAATACAATACGTCCAATATTATATATATCTAGAACAATTAATAATTTCAAGTGATACTATCTCTAAAGAAATTGACAGAAAAATAGCCAAAACTTGGAGAAGATTATAGTCTCTCAGTGAAGTTATGAAAAACGAGGACAATGCAATGAAAGAAAAAAAAAGTTTACAACATGTGTATCTTGCCATGTTTAACATATGGTTGCCAAACATGGGCATTAACGGAACAATTAATGAACAAAATAAATATATATATAGAACATAGAAAAAAAGAAAATTACATAAAAACAAAACAATAGCGAGAAAAGACAGACAAGAGCATGCCCCCTCTACCATGCATTACTAGGCAACGTTCAGAATAGGCGTCGTTTCAGAATACAGGACTATTTAGCGTCCCAAATTTTTGTTCGGGGACAACGGGACAGATGGCCGAAAAAAGGAACAATATGGTTACAGTCTTTATTTCACGTACTTTTTTTGAAATTCTACGTCTATACCTCGTACCACCAGTATCGTATTCTTATTCGAATCGTGCACTTCACAATCTCGTCTAAAATTACAAAATGAACCAAGAAACAACTACTCTCCAAACAATATCGAGATAACTTTGATAAATATATTTCACTCTTGATCTACACTATTCGCGGCGGCAACCGCAAGTTCCCGTGGCCAGGCCTAATAACAAGATATTTAGCATGTTGAGATTTAAATATATTTATAATTAACACCTGTCACGAAAATATAAATTTAGTACTGAATATTTTTCTTTTTTGATACTCACAGATAACATATAAACGCAAAAAGGTACTCTAGAGAAAGATAAATATATTTAATGCGCATTCCAATCGTCTGTGACAAAATACAATAACATAATCGAATATGAGAAGAATAAGAATAATTCACAATACTAACGTAACTAATAAGGAAACCCTTTGTTACACCCATTGCTAGTAATTGAATCAAGTAAATGAAAACAACCACTTGTTCATATGCACTACACAATAGCTGTGTTTATTCCATTCGAAGAAAGCTGTCTGATGTAATTTTTTAATAAGTCATTAATACAGTTGTATTAGTTTTTGTACATTAGTAATGGTACAAAAACAAAATTTGTATGAGATAAAAGAAAATATAATGTTATTCTGATTTAATGTAATTCCAATTTTTTTTCTGTTTTTTCTTATGGTTTGATATAACTATGCATCAAGAAGGTAGCTTATCACGCCCGTTATCGTAACTAAATTTTACGTAATGTATACCTATTATGCGTGGAGAATAAACAGCTTATCAAAATACAATATGTTTGTAGAAATCAGAAGTGAATTTGGTCATTTTAAATGAAGATCGTACCTATGTATGTTAATAAATAGCTTTTAAATCTACATATACCGAAAAAATATAGGGGAATATAATAAAGAATATGTATATATATCGAAAAATTAGAGGGGGGAGGAGAGGAAGCCAAATCTCACTTAATCTCACCAAGGGAAGGGGAAGAGGAATTGAAAGAAAAACAGCAAACGTAATTCACGGATGCCCCTTATGATAATATGAATAATTTCTACTTTAATTTTCTTAGAACCACGAATTAAAACAGCAAACGTAATTCACGGATTCACCTTATGATCATGTGAATATTTTCATCTTCAACTTTAATTTTTTTAGATCCGCGAATTAAAACAAAAAACGTATTTCACGGATGAACCTTATGATAATGTAAATATCTTTAACTTTAATTTTCTTATCTCCGCGAATTATAATATAACAAGATTTTGATGAGTGAAGGTAATATTGACAAGCGATTGAAATTTGTTGAATTTCGTTCTTCAGTATCGTTTATTTGCGCAAGGAAAGTATAATAGGTAACCTCAGTCTACCAATTAGGTACATACATATGTCAAATGTTATTAAAATTTTCCGTATTCCGCAGTGATGCTTAACTAATAATCACAGCCTTTAATGTTATATGAATATGTATACTAATTAGTCAGAACATACACTTACTTGTTGTAACATCGTGACGTATAGGCTTAGATTCCGATCCAGTTATGTTAACGACAGATATTATGGCGTTCTCTAGAAACTGAGTACCGTCGGAGACTATTCCCTTGACACCAATATGCGCCTTCCAGATAAAAGCCAATAAAGCTTCACGATTCCTGTGCCATTCATATTCTAACTCGTTCTCAAATGGATACTTTTTGCAGCCGAGTTCAAGAGTTATTTCAAAAGCATTTGTCGCCAAATAGTTGAAATCTTGCATTCCTGTAATAAAAATGTACCTTAATAATATATCATACCTCTATACAATATATGCGTTCAAAATTAACAGATATGTTGATGAGGCGTACATTATACAAATTATATTGTACACTGATAGAGTCATACAAATATTTCCTGTACCGTAAGTAAAACGCAAACGCTAATCAAAGTGCATTACGTGGCAAACCAATGAATATCCTGCCTTAGTTGTATTAAAAAAACAAATGTTAAATATTCTTTGGTATATTAGTTACTACGCATTGTTTTAAATACTTTCCGAAAAATGGTTAACATCCCTATTGTTTATACACCACACTTTATTAATTAAAGGTTACTCACTAACGTGTGTGTATAAGCTAGAATAAATATAAACATTCATATAACATCTTTGGGAATGTCATCCAAAAGCCATAATTGAATTATTTGTAACAACCTTATTTATGTAATTTTCATAATTTTCACAAAAGCTCAGCTCATTTACGCTGTCAACATAAAAATCGTATATACATACGTTGCTGCCATGTACTATGCCAGGTCAGTTCCAAGGCAACATTATTGTGTAAATAATGGCAATGTGCCATCATTTACCCAATACAATGCATTTTATACCTTTTCAATACTAAAAATATATTCAGTTTCTTTTTTTATGTGTATACGTTACGTGATTTTATGGCTAATAATAATAAGTATCAATACACTACAAAAGAAAATAGACACTAAAGAAGAAATTGTATTTTTATAAAACTTACAAAAATAATAATAAGAAATTTTAACTTCTCGTTACCGAGTTATGAAGATTATGTGAAAAATTGCTCAACTAGCCAAGCCCTATCCTACATACTACGAAAAAAACTTTCTTAGCCACGAAGAGCGTGATTGTGAAGATTGTGACCCAAAACATGGAAGTACCTCTTTAAGTACAAGGAGTGCATGGATCGCTAATAATGGTGAAGAGTAAACCGAAGAATCAGAGCGATCTTTCACAAGGTTCCTTAATTTTATTTTTACATTTAGTTTTATGAATACGAATTATCTTAAAAATAAATTAGCATTGGACTTAGTCCCGTGACAATAATCGCCGAACCCGATACGAGAAAATCGTTTAGGTCCCACAGCCATTAATCCCTTAATTTTGGCATAGTTTCTCCCCAAATTAAGACAATTGAAGGAAGCATACATCCAATAGTTCAATAATCACGGTCACAACAAAGATCCATAATGTTATGGGTAATTTCATTATTTTAAACCATTCGCCTCATTTAAAGATTGCAATAATTAGTCAAATGTAAATCACGTTTGGAAACAAATTGGACAGTACTAAAATAGACCTTACCGGTTCACGTCTCATGGTTAACGAGTTTAAATGTCAGTTAGCGTCGTCAAGCCAATCTTTGTACCCCATACTTCCTGCTCTTTAGAGGAAAACTATAAAATTACCAAACAACGGTACCAGAATTGTTAAACAAAATGAATCGTCTTGATTTAAGTTTTGTGTAAGAAGGACTGACAACAAAGTTGAGCCCAGTCTTCGATAAAGCTGTTCATGCCAATAGGCTACCAGCATTAATATCTTCGAATAAAAAAAAAATAAAGTTGAACAAAATCCTCATTACATTATTTAAAGTATAAGACGTGTTTGGCGTTAGGCACGGCTACGGGCAACAATGATCATTTATGACCAGGTCATTTATAACGCACTTTCTCGTTTACCTACCCTCCTATGAAAATAAATTATAGATCGAAAATGTATCAGAAAACCGGTTTACCAAATTTAGCTCACTTACGATGACATTTGTTATATCACATACATTATTTGTTATCTATCGTTTATATCAGGCAATATAAATTAACTATTTCGATAAATCCGTAAATAGAAATCAGATGTATTCACCATAAGATGTCCTGTATGATGAAGTAAATCGATGAATGAATTTTTTAAATTTCATACTGTATTATACACTAATAGTACATAGAATCTCACCTCCTTTTAAACTATACCAAGCGGCACCATTAGTGACTCCACCTTGTTTGCCGAAGTTATAGGTCGCAGAATCGTCGTAAATGTTTGTGTGACAGCCTGGGCGGTTCGCCGACGCCATATCAGCGTGGGCAGTGGCATACGTCATAGCCAACTCTCTAAATCAATAATAATAAGTATCTTTAAACTCGGGTCATATTGTTTTGGCATTATTTTTAACTTAAGTCACTCGTTCTACGAGCAACTAAGTCGAGATATATGGTACCACGGTCACCGACACGACTGATCAACCTGGTGTAAATCCTCCTAAATTGGGAGAGCCCATTAAATTAGTATGTTCCATATAAAGGAAAAGTTTCATTCCCACCATCTGGATGACTGGCGATCCGGTACGGTGCGTTTTTCCCGAAACTTCTTTTCACACACCACTACTTTGTGGCACCAACTACCTACCACCTACCTACCACCAACAGCGGTGTTTCCGAACCGATACGACATTGGACCCTTCATAAAACATGCCAACGGATGTCTACGGGCGGCGTTGATTCATTTCCATCAGGTGACACGCCTGCTCGTTTGCCATCCTAACTCATAAAAAAGATTGCAGACTGAAATGTTAACGCGCTTTTTAATGCTTTATCCATTATATATTTCTTTATGTTTACTGAATACATTCTCATAAATTACAGTCACAGGAATATTTAAATGTTTTTTTTTTTTTCAATGTTTCGATAATTTTAACCTGAAGTAAGTATATGTACAAACTGGAAAGTTTTAATACTTAAATAAAGTAAATTGTATATATCAAAATTCAAAAGGCTACATTATTTAGCGATTTTATAAAATTATTGCTTTTGAATGGAACATAAATTGAAAATATTTTATATAATTTCAAATGCCTAAAACCATCAATCGTTGGAGTAAACGAATTTCTAGAGTGGAGACCGCATTTTGTCAAACGAAGTGTGGGACGTCGCCCTTATAGATGGAGCAACGATCCGCGCAAGATGGCTACCGGAAACCACATACGTGTAATCGAAAATCCGGAGAAGTGGTGCGTCTTAAAGAACACCTACGTCCAGCAGTACTGTCCAAATCAATTTATAATGATGACTGACTTTCGGAATCAGTTTATAATGATGATAATAAGTACTATTTTATAAAATAATCGATGATGATAAGGCAAATATTTATTATACTTCTTCTTAATGTGCCTCTCCAACTATTGAAGGTTGGCAGTCAGCTCCGAATTCTTATCTCTGTATGTAGCAAGGCTAAAATGTTGGGCAGCACTCCGTATCCCGGTCCACTCTCGGATGTTGCTTAACTACAACTTTTTCTACAAACTACATTCCTTTTTCCGACAACTTTTCTCATCATTCTAAATTGTAGTAGCTCATATCTAGGATGCCTAAACAGGTGTCCTAGGTAAGCAACTTTGCTTAATGGTTTTCAAAAGTTTGCGTTTCTTGTCAACTCGTCGTAGAACTTCCTCGTTCGTAACTTTTTGTTTCCACGAGATAGACATCATGCGCTTATAAAGCCACATTTTAATTGCTTTTATACCTTTTCTATGTTTATTTAACGACTGAGGATATCTTCCTTCACAAAGGTAAACGTTAATCAAAACACATTTGCATGCGTTTAGGTAATGCTACATGGTTTAAATGGCTCAACATTTATATTCTCTTTTCGTATGTGCAGCAATAAACCAGTTCGCGCGTCGACAAGGATGGATATTAGATGTACTTCTGGATTGATGCAAAAAAAAAATAATTGATAAGCAATATAATATGTTTGGTAGGCGAGCATTATTATACTTAGTTTACGATCTCTTTACGACCTTGATATACGCGTTCTTAACAACTATTAATTCAATATATTTTTGCATTAAATTACTGTCTTTCACTTAGCCCTTCTTTTTGCAGAGGTTTTGAATACTGGTGTAGATATATGTAGTATATAATTTATTTTCTACTACAATATAATACAATAATATTGAAATTTAGTATAGTACACTGACTTTTGAATTATTATGGAATATTTGAATAGTACTAATTCTTTTGTTTTAGTGTAACAAATCTTTTGTGGCTTATTAATCAAAACTCACTTGTTTCTGTGGTTTGCTATCATTGAGTTTGTTTCCTTATCGTCTTGTTACAATAAACCAATATGTTGACTGACTAAAGCCTTAGTATCGTTTTTGTCAAAAGTAATATTTTTTTTGTTCATCATAGGTCATTCAAAAAAATTCAGACTAATCATGCTATGACCCAGTAGTAACTATATAAATTAGTAGCCTTAAGTGTATTTGCGAAAGCTGTTTCAAATTAGATTTAAAACTTTGTTTCAAACTAAATAAATATTAAACTGAACAGTTATTTAAAAAGCAATAACATACTTGAAGGTGTCATCATCAGGGCTTGCAGAGTATTCAGATGCCAAAGCACCACTCCTACTTTCATCATAGGGATAATTTGCTACAAGATCACCACCATGCATTGCAGCACTTAAGACAAATGGTATAGACATTATCCAACGCATAACAGCTCTTGTTTCTGGCTCCAACTAAATATAGCAAAATATAATTCATCTAATTATTGAGTATACTTGAAAATACTTTCAGTATTGATTTACATAAATTTGCAAATACTCATTCATATACATACCGGCATAGCAAGACGAGTAACATCTTTCAGTAAATGATTATTGTGATTAATACCCAAACGTTCATACTCAAATGTTATGGCATCCAAATCTGGGAAATTCCTATTTAAATCCACGGAGTGATTATTACCACGACCGATAAGATAATCTTGTCCACCCTGTGCAATATGCAATAATAATAATGATGACATTAAATTGTTCTACATTACATTAATTTTACAAATCAGTAACATGATCAATAAACAAATTAACTTTGTGCAACTAGTAATAGTAGCAAACAAAATTGATAAATTTTAAAGCCATAAGAAAATGTTATTATTAATAATAATTTATGATTATTTTTTTGGTTCCAAAAAGAATATTTAACAGGTAGAAGAATAACTTTGGCTAAATTAACACATAAAAATGATTTGATTATATAAAATCCATAAATATAAATTTTTCTTTTAATTTTTACAAAACTCATAAGGAAAAACAATCAAATATTACTTACAACACTTGTGGATAACTGCCAGCCATCAGGGTTCATTGAAGGCAATAAATGTATTCTAGTTTTGTAAATAAGGTTTATAATATAAGGATCTTGTTTTAAATATTGCTCACACAAATAATCTGCTAAGCCAAGAAGTAATTCTCGTCCAAGCACTTCATTTCCATGAATGTTACCCACATATTTTACCTCAGGTTTATCTAAAAAATTAACTCTTATTTAATGTCATGGAATATAACATATGTGGTACACGGAAATGGATATTTATTTAAAAAAATATATATTTATATAAGAGCACTAATTACATTAATTTTTTAAAGAAAACGTAAAAATAGCTAAACAACCTGTTTGAACCTAAAATAAAATTTATTTTAATGAGGATACTTACAAGGCTGATGAAATCCCGGAAATCGAGTAAATTCAATAACATACAATGGAACATTGCGTACAGATGGTTCCGATAAAGTATAAATTCTGGTAATATTTGGGCATTTTTCATGAACTTCCTCCAAAACTAAGGGTAGTTCGTCATTATCGTGGTGTTTCCAAATAAATTTGGCCGATACAGTAGCGAAGAATAAAAAATACAAGTATCTATGAACGATCATTACGGTAGTTTAAAATAATATATTATACTTTTCAATTTAACACGTTATCATTATAAACAACTTAATTCAAGCCAGACCACTCTCACACAACGAATTCAACACAACACTGTATTCGTTATCGATCGTTTTTCCCGCGACATTTAAGATGCACGAAAGCTAATGTTACCAGATACTCATTTTTGGATTCGTTTAAACGTCAAAGGTGCCAATGGAATGTTTAATATTCCCTCCAAGGAATGACTTTGAGATTTTGTTTCTTAGTATATTATTGTTAACCATAAAATATACAATGACCTATTGTAATAATAAATGCTTTCGACTTTAAATATGAACCAATTTATGGTAGAGTATGAATCTAGTTTTACATTAATTAAACAGTAAAAAGTGTTTTTATACCATAAACCTTTCATAAAACACAAAAATATAAGTCTTTTCTATTTGGACTGGATGTGGGGTCAATGGATACGCCATATGGGGTAAATGGTAAAAAATACTAGGGCTGCTACTGTTGATAGTATATGTCTAGATAAATAATCATGGGTATTTAAGGAAGTTGCCTGATTATATTTTTGAATGGAATTGTGTTTCTAAAATGAAACTAAATATTTTGAGTACCTATTTAAATTTTTATAAATTGCACTTAAAAGTTCAAATCAGTCGTTTTAATTATAAAGAACCATAAAGTATTACAATGGTTATCTCTTATTTATTATTCAATCAGTCTTATTAATTTTACATTACTTTCTCAAATGAGATCCTCTTAGTTTAGTTGTAGCTACATATTATCATCATCCATCAAATCTTTAAGAATATCATCATTAGTTTAGTACGAGGATCAACGATATATCGACCGATGATAACTCCACATCAAAACAGAATTTTTCACTACAAAAAAAACTGTTATTCCTTAAAAAACACAAATTAAATAGTAGATTTACTAACGAAAAGTATTGAATCTTATGGTATAAAAATTCCCTGGTTTTGTCTCTATTCACCCCGCAATCTCTATTGACCCCATTTTACGGTACATCATTATTCGCATTAAAATGTAATAGAAATTCACTACGAGACAATAACTACAATTTGCTTATTAGTTACCTTGTACAGATTGGATAATGAGCGCAAAACCAGTCATGTGACTCTGGTATCGTTGTTATTCTATATCGGTCTACGATAATTTATGGTAAATCAAATAATAATGTATTCCATAAAATGAAAAATTGTAGTACAGTGGCAAACTTATTATTTTGTTTGCTCTATTTTTATGGTGCAATTATATTATAATTGTTAAATAAATAAAACATCTTTTAAAATAACTACGAATTAAAACAATTTATACTGGGATGAAAGTAATCACGCTTTCTATCAAATAACCAATACTAATATAACTAAGATTTAATTACTTTCCTTTTTACGGAATACTTCTTGCATAAAATGCATCCATGCTATGATAATACCCATTCCATACAACATGAACACGCCCTGAAAAATAATTTTTATTATCCACATATCGTTATCACGAGCTCTGTACCATACACGCAGCTTAAACATTGATTAAATTAGAATTAAACAAAGATGGTTGCGGTAATACTTTAATCCACATAAACACTATAATCGAAGTTACTTGTAATATACTAATAATTAAACTTATACCCTGGAATGTGCACAGACAATTTGACATCGATAAAAAATTAATTTTATGTCTGATGTCTGTTGGGCGGCCTTTATCGCTTTCTATCAGGCGACACGCTTGCTCGTTTGCCACCCTATCCTATAACAAATGACTCCCTTGAATATATATAAATTAAGCAATTGTTAATTTAATTATGTCCATACTAAAAAATATTGTTTAGACATAATGATGAAAGGGACAGAAGAGGGCACTCACTAAGCTAGCTAATCTCTCTCGGACCGCGCATCGGCAGCCCGTGCACATTCCAGTTGGGTATAAGTTCCTTGTCTAAACATAAATACAGCTAATATATTAGTTGTCAAAGTTGCGTAATCAGGGACGTCAGACGTACTAACTTCTTACTAAATATACTAGTTTATAGTGTCACCTACAATGTATCAAGACTACTCGGTCCTTGTATACAAGAAGAAAATACCAAGATTGCGCCGAATATATAGAATAGATGACAAATTTTAGAGATGCATATAAGAAAAAACATTCCAATCAAATTTCCTTCGTAATATATAACTTTATAACAGCAAGCAGTCCGACGAATCTCAATGAAAAGTTTCGAGTCTGAAAATTTTTTTTCGGCGTCTAAATCTGTTTACTTTGGACTTCTTTTTCATTGCTTGCTTAAGCGAACGAACCCTCGTTTCTGATAAAAATGTTCTTTATGATTTTTTTTTAATATATTAGGTGTACAAATAAGTTTCCGCAGTTTTTTATAAAAAATTAGGAATTTATTGTAAAGGAAAAGTACATTACGTTTTATTCAAAGTATTTTCCATCATTTGCCACTACTTTTCCCCATCTTTCTGGCAACATTCGGATACCCCGTCGAAAAAACTCTTCATCTTTTGACGCTATCCACAAATCTACCCAATTTTTGGTGTCTTCATATGATGTGAAGCGCTGCTCAGACAGACCATGTGCCATCGACCGGAACAGGTGATAATCAGAAGGGGCTAAGTCTGGTGAATACGGCGGGTGGGGTAAAACTTCCCAGTTGAGTGTTTCCAAGTATGTTTTTACCGGCGCCGCAACATGTGGACGAGCATTATCGTGTAAAAGAATAATTTTGTCGTGTCTGGAGTAGTAATGGGCGCGTTTTTCCTTAAGTGCCCGACTCAATCTCATCAATTGTGTTCGGTAGAGAGCTCCAGTAATGGTTTCGCTTGGTTTCAGCAATTCATAATACACGACACCAAGCTGATCCCACCAAATACACAGCATGAGTTTTTTTCCATGAATATTCGGCTTAGCTGTCGATGTTGATGGTTCGCCGGGCTTAACCCATGACTTTCTCTTCTTTGGATTATCGTAGTGAATCCATTTTTCGTCACCAGTGACTATACGATGCAAAAAACTCTTTTTTTTATTCCTGGCAAGCAGCATTTCACTCATGCATAATCGGCGTTCAACGTCTCTCGGCTTTAGTTCATATGGAACCCAATTTCCTTGTTTTTGAATCATTCCTAACGATTTTAAACGATGTGAAATTGCTTGTTGAGTCACTTGTAGAGTAAGTGCAAGTTCTTTTTGCGTTTGGGACGAATCTTCCTCCAATAGTACTTCTAATTCCATGTCTTCGTACACTTTCGGCCTTCCACTGCGTTCTTTGTCTTTAACGTCAAACTCACCGTTCTTAAACTTTTGAAACCATTCCTGACAACTTCTCTCACTTAAAGCAGCTTCACCATATGCTTCTAGAAGCAATCGATGCGCCTCAGCTGCAGATTTTTTCACATTAAAGAAGTAAATCAAAAGTTCCCGCAAATGATGCTTATTCGGAATAAAACTTGACATTTTTGCACGAAAAAAATTACGTGATGCTGATACGGAATCACTAGTACTTTAAGGTTATGGTGTTGCCAGATGACTAAACTTGGGATATTACGTTTTACATCTGACAATTTCTCCATAACCTTCTGGTGGGGCCATCTTTTGACAAACCGCGGAAACTTATTTGTACACCTAATATTTTACATAGTTTAATATATTTTACATGGTTTACGTCCATCCAGTTTTATTGAGTAAAACTCAATTTCCATATTGCATTAGATAAAAGTAACTCCTTGTGGATACGTACGTATGTAGAACAAATCCATAACAGTTTTAACTTCCAATCAAATTCTGAACGCTCAAAATTGATTAATATGTAGCCATAGCCTTCATATCAAAATGTAACTTACCAAAACATGTCTTAACGCCAATGGTTCTACAGTTTGAACATCCTTTTTCGAACGAGATAACTTCACTGCCAATTGCACTTTATAATTCAAATGTTTCAAAGCCACCTGTGAATTATACATTATAAATGTATTTATGTGGGGATCAAATGTTGATTATTGATACAAGCGCATGCCTAAACCTACCTAATATATATAGGAGAAACTTATTTATGCATGTATGTATATATTTACATACCATATTGTAAAAGAACTAAACAATTTTTTTTATGCTTATAAGTTCTGTACTCCATTTCTACTCATAACAACGATCAACACTTTTTTGTGTGTAGGATGGCGTTTTAGGCACTAATCCCTTACAACTTCGCCCGAAGGACTCGCAAGCAGGAGGCCAAATTGCAAATTGTAGATTGAGGCCAATGTTGACGATGATAACTCGACAACTCAGGCTGCTCCTTGCCTTGAAATCCAGATGAAACAAATATGCATCAATATAGCAGGAGGGTTTAAAACAATTCAAGGACCCCTAGAGATCGATTTAAATAGGAAAATATTAAATTTATAATCACTTGTTGCGTGTAAATTATAAACAAGTAGATATTTTTGATAGAACTAGCTACTTAACATATTTTATAGCTGTCTAAACATATTTTATAGGTGT
Source organism: Baronia brevicornis (assembly GCA_031353405.1). Taxonomy (NCBI): domain Eukaryota; kingdom Metazoa; phylum Arthropoda; class Insecta; order Lepidoptera; family Papilionidae; genus Baronia; species Baronia brevicornis. The sequence continues at coordinate 8,989 of JASFAT010002574.1, read as the reverse complement.
CTAAACATATTTTATAGCTGTCTATTAAATGGAAAAACGCAAGCAAGTAAAAAAAACAAGGCAACAATGTATCGTTTGCGCGGACACTATGGATTTGATTAACAACAGTATAAGCAACATTATAATCGCATAACTGTCGGTAACTTCTCTATACTTCTTGTAAAACTTTATATTTAGGTCAGGATATATTTACAAATGAAAAGGATATCTGTGAGGGCTTCCAAGATTTCTTTAATAGCGTCTACATCAAACCAGCAAAGAAATATTCTTAGAAAATTTAGATAATTGTTTACGTCCGTCCAGTTTCCATTGGACACCCCGCCACTGAGCCTTCGGACGAGCGATTGGCTCAGTGGCAGGGCCCTCCGCCTGCGGAGCAAATGGTCGCGGGTTCCATTCTCGCATCGGAATAAATATATATATGGATTTAAATTTTTTTATTCCGAGTCTGGTAACCCCCCGCCACAATCCGCATTTCCTTTCCTTCCCCTTAGCGGATGGAGCTCTTTAGTCTCTGCCAACCACTGCGGGGGATAGGCGTGAATAAAAAAAAATTTAGATAATACAATACCAGATTTCAACAATACATTAAATTCCGCCTCAATTAGTACTGAAGAAATTAAAAAAATATTGAAATCTTTGAATATTACAAAAGGTATATGGACAGTCAAAAGTTTTACTTAGCTAAGATCCGAACACCAAACAAACATTATCACTTTTCCATCTTGTAAACAAGATGGTTTACAAGATGGAAAAGTGATAATGTGTGTTTGGTGTTGTGTATAGTGGTTGGTGGGTGGAGAGTTGATGGCCGATTTTCGGTAAGTTTTTGGTTTAAGTTCCAAATAAATCCACTTAACCCAACGGAAAAACACACATTGTTAATTTTCTGTTATTGTTTTGCTTGTCGCGGATCTTAGCTAAGTAAATCTTTTGACTGTCCATATAGTGATGGATTTCCGCAAAGTAACGCCTGACTCCATTAATAATATTACAAAAGGCCCTGGAAGTGATAATATCCCTTCAGTATTTTTAAAACGCTGTATGGATGAGTTAATTTGACAACTTTGTATAAGAAATCTTTAACAGAGGGAGTGTTTCCTTCTAAATGGCAGGAAGCACATATAGAACATATACACAAAAAGGGCACAAAAACAAAAATATCAAACTACAGACCCATATCGATCCTTAACATAATGGGAAAATGATTAGAAAAAATAGTCTATAATAGTTTATACTCAGTAATATCCCACGCTTTACCAAATAATCAACACGGATTCATCAGAAACCTATCTACGATAACGAATCTCGGCATATTTACGAGGGATATATTACATTATATGTATAAGGGAGGACAGGTGGATGTGATCTATACGGATTTCGAAAAAGCTTTTGATCGTGTGGACCATATTATACTTTTACATAAGCTTCAGTTTCACGGCGATTTAAATCGATGGATAAAATTGTACATTTCAAATAGGAATCAAGCACTTAAAATAAGCGGCTGTAAATCAAAGTTCACACTCCACACATTAAATTCTCTACAAAACAGTTATTAATAGGTATTAATAACTGTTTTAAATATGCTAAACACCTAATATTCGCTGACGATAAAAAAATATATATGAATATAAACAGTAGGTACTGCAGATTGTATGCGACTTCAGTGTGATTTAAATAATATCGTATGCATCAAATTTGCTTGGGGTTTTATAACTTACGTGAAGATTGCTGATGTAGTACCATCGTAGTAGTACATAGTAGCGTGATGTCTACTACCTACACTCACCCAAGTATTAATACATGGTTCTTATGAAGATTGTTTTCCGTAGCAACGGTTACTATAAATACAAATTCATTCGATGATACATACTAATAATTTCACAAATTAGCGAAATAATAGTTATTTTTAATTAATCCCCATTGAAAAAGTGAATGTTACCCAGGCAACACCGAATATAGCAGCTAGTTGATACAAGAACAGCCATCCACGTTCCAATCTTGTACATCTCCTATGCGTCTAATTCTATTGTATACCGCATTCCACGTTTATATAACACTAAATACTCTAAGTTAGATCCATTCTATTTGTCAGCCAGCGCTTTTAAAAAAACATTTAAGTCCAAAATCATCATTTATAAACAAATTTTATAAATCAATAATATATCTTATTTTTAACAATTATCGATCAACGTCACTTGCAAATGTCCACAAAAAACACACACACACAGAGAGAGACATATTCACATGCATATACACATACACGCGTCCATGTGCATACATAAACAATTTGCTTCAATACCAAAACTAACATTTGATGATAAGTCGTTACTATTTTTTTCTTTTTACATCTTTTATATTGATTCTATTTTGTGTTTTACACTGTAAATTTTTTAACGTGCTACTCTTAACCTATTGTTAGTACATTATTATGAGAGAGCAGTAACTGGTTTTATTGTTATATAATTGTCTTATATTTTATGTATTTTGGAATAAGCTGTTGTTCTCACATGAAATAAATAAATAAAGTTTGTCTGAAACTCGACTCAATCTGTCTATAAATCGACAAGGAATATTAAATGATAAACAATGGATGGCGAACCTGAGTTTCCCACTCGAGAAGCAGGCCGGAATCATGAAGTCTACCAATTAGCTTACTCATTTTGTCCGTATAAGCAGAACTCTTTCGAAACATGACCACACACTGCTCATAATAAAAATCTTCCAACATTATTTTTAGGTCTGATACTGCTTTGTCTGTTATGTACTCTCCAATTGCAAAGTAACCTATGAATAATAACAATTTATTAGAATATATAAATCGAACGTGCAAAGAAAGAGTTCGTTTATTTATACATATATAGTAACAGCATAACAAATTTTATTTCTTTAAATTTCCTTTTTTAAATCTACAGATTAATTTAAAGATTATATATATTATAAAACATATTTTATAGCTGTCTATTAAATGGAAAAACGATAGCAAGTAAAAAAAAACAAGGCAACAATGTATTGTTTGCATGGACACTATGGATTTGATTAACAACAATATAAAAAACATCATAATCGCATACCTGCCGGTAACTTCTCTATACTAAATGCCATACTTCTTGTAAAACTTTTGCTTTTCAGTACTTCAAACGGATACGTTTTGAACTGAGCTATCAATTTTTTGATTAAGGGCTACAAATAATTATATAACTTTATTGATATAAAGTGGATGCATTAAAAATAATAAATATAAACATTATTACTGGCATAAGAATAGTTATAGATCAAATAAATTTAAAATAAATTGAAACTAGTTTAACAGTAACTGAAATACTTAAAAGGTATTTGTTTCCAATTTTTAAAGAAAACAAATGAGGGTAGAATAAATTTACATAAAACTATTTGTTAATTTCAACTTCTTTCAATAATAAATAAAAAAATTTTACACGGTCAAAATATGTCAAAATATTACATTAACAGTTTTTAAAATAATATAAATGTTTCTTTTTATGTATGTTGCTTCTTTTTACTATTTTGACAGTTGGAAGTTAAGTGTTCCCAATTACCCCACTTTCCACTATCCCTAATTATACATAATTTTTATACTACGCAATTCCTCACCTCTTGTGACAAAGCTAATGAAAAAACCCACGCATCATGTGTGGCACCCCACTCCATCTTCTTATCGGCTACATCCCTTATTGTATCAATAGACTTTTCGTATTTGGGTATCGTGAATGTGGATGCCAGACCCCCGCCATACGCATTGTCCAGCACTAAACCAGTTATAAGTAACCATCCAGTAACGCAACGTATTCGCCACGATCTTCCAGCGTAGTTTTGAGACTATTAAAACAATTAATTAAACGTAAAGCTATATTGCAACAAGAAGAGATTGAGGCAACGGCTCTAAATATTCATTGAACGAAGTACTATAGCAAAGCTATTCAGAAGTCAATATACCGCTAGAGTTTCTGATTGACACAGTTCTTCAAGTTTCACCTTGTCACGATTGCTGGGTAATCGACAACAATTGCAGAAGAGTGCTGAACGGGGCGCCCTCGGTAAGATGGAGTGACGATCCCCGCAGGGCAAACGGCAACAACTGTGTGTTTGTAATGTAGTCAAAGATGTTCAGCAGTGGATTGTTGGGAATTGCGCATGACGATGAGAAAAAGAACAAAATACATCAATAACATTAATGTCTATTAAAGTATATAATTAGTGATAATTATCGTCATTAATAACGTTTTAACGAAATTTTCAACTTCAATAATTTAATAGAAGGTTTTTTTAACATATTATATGTAAATGATTATAGTCTCTTACCTGGCCAATCATCATTCCAAAAGTGGTCAACAGAACTCTGTCAGTCGAGCATCCTTGTGCTATAATTAATGCCATAGAAGAGTATACAAACGTCAAAAATATTGCGATCCACATGTACAGACTGAACGGTAAGAATGGCATCTGCCAACTCGAGAGTAATCTTGTAATAGCAAAAAATGTAAATATTACAATCGATTAGTTAAGAAGAACCGGTAAAAATATTCATTGATAAATCATTTCTACTAACCTAGGAGCAGGCGCAATGCAGGTTATACCCGTTCTAAGGTAAGGTGCGGAAAAATCCAAAGATAAAAACGCTTCGTACCAGGAATAAAGGGCAGCTGCAATATATTTTATTTTAAATTAAGAAATAATCAGTTCCATTACACCTTAATATCACTAAACAAATGACGCTCGATCAGCCAACAACGAGGATCAACGAATCACGTGACATAAAATTATATTGTGTGTTACCGAACAAGTGAAATAACATATTATAATATTGTGATTACGGTCTTAATTAGAAAAATAAATTTGACTATATTACATATCAAAAATAAACTTCATCCTCAATATGCAACTAAATCCAGCATTAACTTACGAATAATTTTATTTAAGCTTACAATGGCGTAAAAAGATGTTATGTAAATGGAGTCTTCTAGTTATAGTTAAAGGAGCATTAAAATATGTACATTAGCCACGTCATAGATCACGTTGTAAAATGTTAAGGCTTTAAGTGCTTAAAATCATGCAAATGCTACACTAGTGAGTAATTTTAAAATACCTTGAGAGTAAACGGTTGAATACTTTAATATTTGGAAACATATATTTTTTCATTTCTGACCCCAAAACTTTTATTAACAATGTGATTATTAACTAATAACTAATTTATAACACGTTGAAATACGTACATATTCCAAGATCAGCGCGATCTTCCACTAAACTTCCAAGAATACCTACGCCAGTCCAGTTTTCAAAAGAAGATATCTCTCCCCATTGATACTCATCATTTCGAACCCATTCAATAGTGCAATTAATCCACCTGAAAAAAAATGATTCATAGAATATGCATTTACTTGTTATAATTAATTTTCTCCCGGATTGTCACATTCCATTTATATAAGAAGATATATTATTTTTGTTCTTAGTTACGAGCTTGTTATACAAGCAAACAACTAATTCTGTCGCATCTGAACTTTGGCGCTCCCAATCTACTCGCCAAGCGTGGAAACCTCTGTAAAATCCTCAGTTTGAGAAAGGCCAGAACAACAGTAACAGACTATGTTACTGTTGTATTAAATAGATACTATGGCGAGCAATAGCGCTTTTACTACCATTAATCTAGATATTTAGAATGTCTTAGATATACCTACAATTTACGGCTGTAAAGCTTTAGCATTTCTCTTGACCTTCGACTGGTAAAGATGCCCAGTAGCATTAAGTCCCACTTTTGTATATTTTGTGCAAAAAACATTAAATAAATAAATTTACTATCATATATTTAATTTTAAATTTAAGCTGAGTAAAAACTTTAAATTGCTGTTCACATTTAGCTTAATTGTAACAGCTTTGTAATAAATATTCGTTATATGAATTATATATAAGAAAGTACGCCGAATATATTTTATTAATCGATAATTTTTTTTATCGATCAAAAATAACTATTTTTGTCATCACGAAATTTTTGTACACATCCAGATAGGTATCAACAAATACAAATCGTTAATTAAATAGTTATTAAGAGATATACCGACGACGATATATCGACGGACGACCGATTGGCTCAGTGGCGGGGCCCTCCGCCCGCGGAGTCAATGGTCGCGGGTTCGATTCCCGCATCGGATTAATATTTATATGGATTTTTAAATGTTTATTCCGAGTCTGGTAACCCCCCCAATCCGCATTTCCTTTCCTGCCCCTTCCTTTCTTCTCTATCCTTTCCCTTCCTCTCCGCCAATCCACGGTCTGCCGTGCCAATGGATGCGTGGCTAGGGGCGAGCCTAGTCGTAAACGTACCGATCGTCCCGGGGTCGGGCTCCCTCGGGGACTATGGTGCCTTACCTCAGCATGCAGGGCTCTGCTGGGGCTGACCTCCATCCTCCCTTGCGGCTCGTGGGATTCACTAAAGACGAATTTAATATACCTAATTTGTCGAAAATGACGGCGACGTGGTTCGCCACCCGTCACGTCCTGATTCTCACGAGGGCGAAAAGCGACCAATGACGAGCTGTTTCGCTGCTATGAATGGCAGCGGATGGAGCTCTGTGGTCTCTGTCAACCCCTGCGGGGGATAGGCGTGAATATATAAAAAAAAAAAAAAAAAAAAAAATAAGAGATATATTGTTGATATAACCCTACCTGCAAAACTCTTCTACAATTTTAATATCTATTCCATCTCGACCAGATGGTTCTATTGAAGGATCCAAATCCAAAAACACGTAAGGTTTATAAGTGAAACAAGATACTTTCACAACTTTACCCAACATGTTAGACATATCATGTGGAAATAGAGTACCATTTTTTTCAAATTTTTCAGTACAAGAGTTCCAACTATTAAGATACAACGGCAAATTATGGTCAGATACACCAACGTATTTATGTGTCACCAAATTATAAGATTCGCAATTAGCATCCAAACTTAATGGTATAATTAAAAGAATATTTGCCACATAGGAAGTCTCCTTTATTGTTAGTAAATCCAATAATTCTTTTTGTGTATTCTGGTCGAAGTTTGTAGAAGGTGGTAAAATTATTATTTTCCTGTCAGACTTTCTAGTATTTCCAAAATGAACAGCTACATCGAAAGCTGTCATAAATTTGCTCGGTTCTTTCATCATTACGATGTAATCCAAACACCCTTTGTCTGAAACTTCCAGCAGAGGACGTATAAGATCATCTGTGAGTCCAATGTTAACAAAAGATCTGTTATAATCAAATTGTAATGACGTGTCAGAAACAAAGGCAACACAATATGATGCCGAAAAATACTGTTCCAACAAAGTATGCACTAATATTTCAATGGGTAACAAAACTCTGTTTAAAGGTATCATATTGACCATTTAAGAGAAGTGAAATATTTAAGATTAAAGTGCCTACGTACGTCGCATACCAATAACTATAGAATAAAAGTGGAACAGAAATTTACGGCCTTTTTATAACTTTCACCAACACCATTATGTTTTGGGTTCCGTTAAAATACAGAAATAAATATATATTTTTAAGTACTATACCATTATTTCTTTCACATTGACTTGTATTAAATCTGCCATATGAAAACATTTTATTACTTTATTCAAGTGAAAACTAAATTTAACGAATTTTTGCAATTTGTTTTCACTTTAGATGATATTCTAAGACTAACTAGTGTAATTAATAATCCTTTACTACCAACAAACGTTTATTTTATGGAATAGGACGGCAAACGAGCAGGCTTGTCACCTGATGGAAAGTAATCAACACCGCCCAAAGATATCCGCAGCGCCATAGGCAGTGCGGAAGCGTTGCCGACCTTGAAGGAAATGTCAATGGGAGTAGGAATGGGAGGTGGAGGGGTAGAGGGAATGAGGAGGAGGGAGGAGGGAGGAGAGAGGGTGTTGGGCCTCTGGAACTCGGCCGCTCACCCGACGCAGCGCGGTAGCTAAGCTATCACTCAGACGCCGATTTTCTGAGGGAGTGTGGTACTTCCCCGGGCGAGCCGGCCCATTCATGCTACAAACAAATATTATGCTATTCTTGACAAAGTATTTTTCTGCAACATGGCTCTGCCACTTATAAATATACTACATGTGCGTATTCACTGCATTTTTTAAAGTTATAATTACAGATCTGCATCGGTGAGATGTGTATGTTACATTTAGTTCTAATGTATCTAATATCAGTATAATAAATAATATAATACGATGATCGGGCGAGGCTTACGTGAGACTGCCGCAAGATATTGATGATAGTCATAAGTTTTGTGAAATATCCGTGATTGCCTATTATTTTAACAAATAAACTCTTATCTAATAAATACATCATTTTTTAAATTTATTTAAATGCTACAGAACCAACTTTTATTACCTCTGTTTGGTAGACAATTACCAATGCTGTTGTCGTTTCGTATTCTAAAAAGCATTGAAGAAATAGATGTCGATTTATGACCAATGTTTACAGATATTAAATACTTCAAAGAATGATTGGTAAATGTAGAGTATCAACATGGTTCAAGTTATTCAACTAAACGTAAATTATAATTAAGTTTTGAATAATAAATAGACGTTCCTAGTATATCATTTCAAAGCTAAAGGTATCCGATTATTAATGGTACACAATTAATACTCCATTGTTTTTGTCTGAGGAAAAATATTTGAGTTTTTCTTTTTAAATGATATAACTTGTAATTTGGTGTAAAAATTAAGTAAAATTGTAATAAATATGAATGACAAATGTGTTATAATATCAATTTTGAAAACCGTCTGCTCGAGACGTAAGTAAAATATTGTAACAATAATTGTGGTGTAATTTAAAGTATATCTAGCTCTTATCAAGGTGGCTGAATACACCCTATATACCAAACAGATGTATCGCTTAATGTGTTTTAAGTATTTAGCAATATGAATAAATATTTCATATCTCATTTCATTTAATTATTCAGGGTAATATCAATTATAACCTAACGTTTTAATAT